>JARGCV010000422.1:37500-87500 GCA_034064705.1 Bothrops alternatus | reverse complement strand
GGGATTCGCTTCGCAACGGTGGCAAGAACAGTCGTAAAAATGGGGCAAAGCTCATGTAAGCAATCTCTCCCTTAACAACGTAATTTTGGGGCCCAATTGCGGTCATTAAGTCGAGGAGTCTCTCTAGTTCAAGCGGTTCTCAACCTGTGGGTCGCAACCCCATTTGGGGTCGAACGACCATTTCACGGGGGTCGCCAAACACTGCAGTCCGCCATTTTTTTTTGGTCGGCCATTTTTTTTGGGTCGACCATTTTTTTCCCCTTTGCGATGCAGGCTGTCGCGCCGCGCATGCGCGATGCGGGCCCGCCATTTTTTTTTTGTCGGCCTTTTTTTTTTTTGGTCGGCCATTTTTTTTTGTTAGCCATTTTTTCCCCTTTGCGATGCGCCCCGTCGCGCCACGCGTGCGCTATGCGGGCCGGGGTCGAGCCCCGGAAAAGGTTGAGAACCGCTGCTCTAGTTTCTCCCACTCTTTTTTTTTTAATAATATAAAATTCTTTTATTAAAACAATCAACATTGAACATAAAAAAAAACATATTGTGCAGCAATCCTCATGGCACCTGATATACAATACTAGGTATTAGTCACTGAAAACGTCTGAGTTAGTAAGCCTTGTTCCACCCCTCGCGTCTAGCCTCAACTATACTCCTGTTACACTTTGTTTGATTGGTGTTTCTCTTATCTGGTTCCATATTAATGTGGTCAACATTAAACCAAAGATCCTATTGCTAAACAATCATCCTAGAACATAGCATACAACATTAGGTATTAATCTTTGTAAACATCTGTTTTAGTAAACGTTCTTCCCTCCTCCCTTCCCTCTTCAAGTATAATCCGAGTACCTTTTGTTTGTTTGGTGTTTCTCTTATATATGGTCTATCTGCTGTATCTAGTTTATTGCATATTGTTCGTTTGCGCTTCTGAATTGACTTCATCCCATTACTAGTGCAAACTTTTATAGTCCCTAACCGGAGATCCTGAGGTAAAAGTTTCATATCCTGAGGTAGAGATTCAGTCCGCTTTAACAGTTTTAAAGCAAACAACATTAGTCATAAGTTTATGTTAAGAGGTCTACCCGGGCTCCCAGCCCAAATGCTGGAGGTGCGGGGACGGGGAGGCTACTTACTTTCACATATGGTGGGCCTGCAGAAAAATCAAAGCATTCTGGAGGAAGATATGGTGGACACTCCAAACTATTTTCAAAAAGCGTATAGAATTTCTACCTCAGGCTTCTCCCACTCTTGAACACAGGCAAGAAGCGAGCTCCGACATCCAGCTTCTCCTGTGTGAACCGGGAAGGGATTTATTGTTCCTTTGAAACTGGCTTAGCGCCTTTCTTTTCTTTTAATCAGGATCGCCTCCGGACTCCACCAGGAGTTCAATGCGGTTAGCAAACTTCACCCGGAGGGAGAGAAGCTCTAGCAGCAACAGCGTGGGGTTATCACACCGGGCTTGGCGGCGTTTGCAGGTCTTTCGAGAAACGGAGAGGATTAAGTCTCTCTTTGTGTGTGTGTGTGTGTTTATTTTATTTTTCAGAAATAGGATAAGGTGCCCGTGTGTTGCAGAAGAGCTGAACACCAGAGAATTTGGATTTCATTCCCAGCATTTAACGTTAAATTGGATGCCACCCGGAGCCCAGCTCTGAGGCAGATGGGCAGTTAAGAAGTTTACATGTACAAACGGATATCTAATAATAAAAAAATTATAATAATAATAAAAAAAGTGTGAGCTATAAATAAGTTTAAACAACTTTGAGACTGTTCGTAAGGAAATCTGCTCCACGACCCCTTTTATCTTAACATTTTTAGCTTCATGCCTCAGTTTTATACAAATAATATCCTGTGGGTTTTTAAATTAATACATTTATTTTTTTGATCCTAGAGATATGGCTTGGAGTGGTAACAATAGGGACAATAAAATTCCGTATTATTCTTTTAGCTTTGACTTGTGTGTTCGGCTTTCCTGTTTTGTTTTTCCTTTGAATGCTTTCAATGCTTTTCGTTGCAACGAATAATTAACTTGGACCGACAATCGCTGGGTAGAAATAAAGGCATAAACCGTATATTTATTTATTTTTCATTCGCGTTCTTTTTTTGTTTTGCGCTTTCTATCTTTTTTGTTGTTGTTGTTGTTTTGGTTTTGTATACTTTTACCGTATTGAAAAATGCTAATGATGTTCTAATGAAAATGTATTTAAAAGAAAAACAAAAACAAAAGAAAAAGAAGCTTTGGAGAAAGCAGAGCTTGGAAGCTTTCTGGGAGCAACAGAAGAACGAGAGATCAAACCGATGTTTGATGGAAAGGAAATAAATAAATATGGTGGAGGAGATTTCTGGAGCTGAAGTTTACGGACGCCATAAAAGAGCAGCTCCTCTCAGCAGCAAGGAGATGGGGAACACACAAAGGGGAAACCAAAGGGCTAACTTTGTGCCCTGGACACAGGCCAAGAGAGACCGTGAGCCAAAAGTTGCTGTCCATTATACCTGAGCTGCAATACTATGGTCTGTCCCCAGAGGGCAGCAGAGGGTAAAAGGTGCTTCTCTTTGCTGCCACCCAGAGGTCATTAGAATAGAATAGGATAGGATAGGATAGGATAGGATAGGATAGGATAGGATAGGATAGGATAGGATAGGATAGGATAGGATAGGATAGGATAGAGAATGGAATGGGAATAGAATAGAATAGAATAGAATAGAATAGAATAGAATAGAATAGAATAGAATAGAATAGAATAGAATAGAATAGAATAATGGACTGGAATAGAATAGAATAGAATAGAATGGAATGGAATGGAATGGAATAGAATAGAATAGAATAGAACAGAACAGAACAGAACAGAACGGAACGGAACGGAACGGAACGGAATAGAATGGAATAGAATAGAATAGAATAGAATAGAATAGAATAGAATAGAATAGAATAGAATACAGAATGGAATGGATATAGAATAGAATAGAGAATGGAATGGATATAGAATAGAATAGAATAGAATAGAATAGAATAGAATAGAATAGAGAATAGAATAGAATAGAATAGAATAGAATAGAATAGAACAGAATAGAAATAATAGAATAGAATAGAATAGAATAGAATAGAATAGAATAGAATAGAATAGAATAGAATAGAATAGAATAGAATAGAAGCTGGAAGGGACCTTGGAGGTCTTCTAGTCCAGCCCTCTGCTCAAGCAGGAGAACCTGTCCTATACCACCTGAGAGTGACTGTCTAGCCCCTTCTTAAAAATCTCCAGTGATGGAGCACCCATGATTTCTGGAGGCAGGTGGTTCCACTGGTTAATTGTCCTCACTGTCAGGAAGTTTCTCCTTAATTCCAGGTTGCTTCTCTCCTTGATCAGTTTCCAACCATTGTTTCTCGTCCTGCCTTCAGGCGCTTTGGAGAACAACGTGACCCCCTCTTCTTTGTGGCAGCCCCCCAAATACTGGAACTCTGCTATCGTGTCTCCCCTATTTCTACTTTTCTTTAGACCAGCCAGACCCAAGTCCTGCAGCCATTCGTACGTTTTAGTCTCCAGGCCTTGGATCCTCTTAGTTGCTCTTCTCTGAATTTTTTCCATACTCAACATCTTTTTTGTGATAGGGTGACCAAAATTGGCTGCAGCATTCGAGGTGTGGCCTCACCATGGTTTTATAAAGCGGTGCTAATACTTTGCATGATCTTGATTCTATGCTTGTTTATACAACCCAGGATTGTATTGGCTTTTTTGGCTGCTGCTGCACACGGCTGTCTCATGGTCAAGTGACCGTCCACTAGGACTCCAAGGTCCCTCTCACAGTCGCTGTTTATGAGCCGGGTTTCGCCCGGTCTGTATTTGTGCCTTTGGTTTGTCCTGCCTAAGTGTAAGACTTTGCTTTTCTCCACATTTTCTTTCTTTCTTTCTTTCTTTCTTTCTTTCTTTCTTTCTTTCTTTCTTTCTTTCTTTCTTTCTTTCTTTCTTTCTTTTTCTCTTTCTCCTGCCCTCTTCTCATTTTTCCTTCCTTCCTTCCTTCCTTCCTTCCTTCCTTCCTTCCTTCCTTCCTTCCTTCCTTCCTTCCCTCCTTCCTTCCTTCCTTCCTTCCTTCCAACATTTTGGGGGACGCACCAAGATAAGAAAGAAAGGTAAAAGAAAACACGCTGGCTGACTTTGCCTATTTGCTAATTCCCCCACATCCAAATTATAGACTGCAGCCTTCAGTTCTGATGCTATTGACTGTATAACAATCCATTCTCTTGTCCAGGCTGCTTTTATTACAGGGTATTATTTTGCTTAAAAAGAAAAAAGAAAGCTGGAGGATCCGTGTTCTTTAACGCTGGGTGCTCGAATGCTCTGATGTTTTCAGTTTTATTTGTTGGGATGCTGCCCACGGAAAGGACCCCCTGACGTTTATGTGACTTTTCGCAAGCAGCTTTTAATGGGGATTAGAAAGCAATTAGGAGGAAATTGAGGTTGATTACAAGGGATATAATCAGGTTCACCAAAAAGAAATCCACTGGCTAGGGAGCAGCTTGTCACTTCTCCCAAGGGCAGGAAAACAGCGCCCGCCCGGAGGCCTCCGTAGCCTGCAGGAATATGAGGATGCTGTGAAGCTGAGAATATCAATTTACCTTGATGGTAGGTAGGTAGGTAGGTAGATGATAGACAGACAGAAATAGCTAGATAGGTAAGAGATGATAGACAGATAAGATAAGATAGAGCTAGATAGATGATAAAGATAGATAGATAGATGATAAGATAGACAGATAAGACAGATAGATAAGATAGACATAAGATAGATAGACAGATAAGATAGATAAGATAGGATAAGAAGATAAGATAAGATAAGATAAGATAAGATAGGATGGATGGATGGATGATAGATGATAGATAAGATAGATAGAGCTAGATAGATAAAGATAGATAGATAGATAGAGATAGATAGATAAGATAGAAAGATAAGACAGATAGACAGATAGATAAGATAGATAGATAAGATAGACAGATGAGATAAGATAAGAAGATGAGATGATAAGCTAAGCTAAGCTAAGGTAAGCTAAGGTAAGCTAAGGTAAGCTAAGGTAAGCTAAGCTAAGCTAGGATAGGATAGGATGGATGGATGATAGACAAGATAGATAGAGCTAAATAGATGTTAAAGATAGATAGATAGATAGATAGACAGACAGACAGATAGATAAGATAGACAGATAAGACAGATAGATAGATAAGATAGACAGATAAGATAGATAAGATAGATAGATAGATAAGATAGACAGATAAGATAGATAGATAGATAGATAAGATACAGATAATAGATAGATAGATAGATAGATAGATAGATAGATAGATAGATAGATAATGGGTAGAGTGATAGAAGAGAGAGATAATGGATAGAGAGAGTAGAGAGACAGACAGAAAATGGGAAGAGAGATAGAAGAGATAGGTAGGTAGATAGATAGGTAGATAGGCAGAGTGATAGAAGAGAGATAATGGATAGAGAGGAGAGAGAGACAGCCAGAATGGGAAGAGATAAATAGATAGATAGATAGATAGATAGATAGATAGATAGATAGATAGATAGAAAGGTAGGTAAGTAGGTAGGTAGGTAGATGAGATGATAGATAAGGTAGACAGAGAGACACACACATACAGACAGATAAATGTGAGACAGATAGGGAGACAGAGCTAGATAGACAGATAGATGATAGATATAGATAAATAGATATAGATGAGATGATAGATAAGATAGAATTAGATAGACAGATAGACAGATAGCTAAACAAGATAGAAGAGAGAGATAGATGAGAGAAAGAAGAGATAGAAGAAATAGAAAGATAGATAATGACAGATAATAGAAAGAAGAGCTAGGAAGAATGGTAGATAAGATGACAGATATATAGAAAGAGTGGACAGTGGATCAATAAAGTCACTGTTTTCAGCGTTGTAGTAACTTTGAATGGTCACTAAAGTAATAGTTATCAGCTGAGGACTTCCTGTGTTGAACTCTCACCCTTTTCTTGGAAAGCTGGTCAAAGACCGTAAGAAAGAGACTTCATTTTGACACGAAGCCGTGCTCTTCTCTTCCGCTTGCACATTCAAGGACCAGATTTCATTGGGTCTGCTCAGCATTGGATCACTCCTCCCCGTGGCTGTGTTCACACAACCCCCCCCTAACCAATGAACCCCTTCCTTGACCCGTCTAACCCACATGAATTGCATTCCCACAACCAGACCACAAACCCAAGCTTGACAAAACGGAGCCCAAAGATCTGAAAACATCCGGTGGGTCGGTCTCCTTTTGGTCTACCTTGGTGGGTTCCAGCTGTTCCAGAATGTTCTCCTGATGGGTGGCAGCCACTTTATCGGTGTTTCTCTCCTGCTTTCTCATCTGGGTGGTGGGCGAGGTGGACGGACTGGAGGCGGCGCTCAAATACGTCCCGTTGCCGAAGGCCTGGATGGCATTTTCTGAAAAGGAAGGAAAAAGGGATGTGCGAGAGACATACAGCCATCACACCCCCAACCTGGGATCAGTTGTGCATCCAGTTTGGCTCACCACATTGCAAGAAAGATGCTGAGACTTTGGAAAGAGTGCAGAGAAGATCTGGAGACTAAAACATACGAAGAACAGTTGCAAGATTTGGGTGGGTTGAGTCTAGTGAAAAGAAGGACGGGGGGGGGGGGGACAGGATAGCAGCATTCCAGTATTTGAGGGGCTGCCCCAAAGAAGAGGGAGTCAAGCTATTCTCCAAAGCGCCTGAAGGCAGGACAAGAAACAATGGATGGAAACAAATCAAGGAGAGAAACAACTTGGAACTAAGGAGAAACTTCCTGGCAGTGAGGACAATTAACCAGTGGAACAGCCTGCCACCAGATGTTGTGGGTGCTCCATCACTGGAGGCTTTTACGAAGAGACTGGACAGCCACTTGTCTGGAATGGTAGAGGATTTCATGTCTAAGCAGGGGGTTGGACTAGAAGACCTCTAAGGTCCCTTCCAACTCTATTCTGAATCGGAATCTTTCCACTCCGTGAAGGGTGGGGTTGAGGGTATGGGGGCTGAATGATCCTTTCACACAGAAAGCCAGCATTTCTGGGAAATGGGCTAGTGCTTCTCCTAGATAAGGAGCTAGATAAGGAGACCAATTTCCATAAATACATAGTATATAGCAGGGGTCTTCAAACTTGGCCCTTTGATGACTCGTGAACTTCAACTCCCAGAATTCCTGAGCCAGCCACACTGAGGGGAAAGGGAGAGGTTTCCAAGCTGAGCCAGGCTGGCTGAGGAATTCTGGGAGTTGAAGTCCACGAGTCAGAAAGCGGCCTAGGTCTAGGCCAGAGGTAGGCAACCTTGGCTCTTTTCTGACTCGTGGACTTCAACTCCCAGAATTCCAGAGCCAGCCATGCTGAGGGGAAAGGGAGAGGTTTCCAAGCTGAGCCAGGCTGGCTCAGGAATTCTGGGAGTTGAAGTCCACGAGTCAGAAAGCGGCCTAGGTCTAGGCCAGAGGTAGGCAACCTTGGCTCTTTTCTGACTCGTGGACTTCAACTCCCAGAATTCCAGAGCCAGCCATGCTGAGGGGAAAGGGAGAGGTTTCCAAGCTGAGCCAGGCTGGCTCAGGAATTCTGGGAGTTGAAGTCCACGAGTCAGAAAGCGGCCTAGGCCTAGGCCAGAGGTAGTCAACCTTCGCTCTTTTATGACTGGTGGACTTCAACTCCCAGAATTCCAGAGCCAGCCACGCTGAGGGGAAAGGGAGAGGTTTCCATGCTGAGTCGTGCTGGCTCAGGAATTCTGGGAGTTGAAGTCCACCAGTCATCAAAGGGCCAAGTTTGAAGCCCGCTGATAGAGACTTTAAGAGGAATGGACTTCAACTCCCAGAATTCCTCAGCCAGCGTGCCTGGCTGAGGAATTCTGGGAATTGAAGTCCACGAGTCATAAAAGGGCCACGTTTGAAGACCCCTGATATATGGGATAAGAGAACTGGAAGGGACCTTGAAGGTCCTCTAGTCCTCTACTATACTAGTATTTCAGACAAATGGCTGTCCATTTCTTGAAAACTTCCAGTGATGAAACATCCACATCTGGTGGCATTCTGTTCCACTGGTTAATTGTTCTCACTGTCAGGAGATTTCTCCTTAGTTCTACATGGGGTCTCTTCTTGATTTCAGGTTGTCCTTGACTTATGACAATAGAGCCCAAGATTTATATCGCTAAGGAAGTCAGTCGCTAGGTGAGTTTTGCCCCATTTTATAACCTTTCTCACCTCACTTGTTAAGTGAAACACTGCAGCTGTTCAGTTAGCTACACGGTTGTTAAGTGGATCTGGCTTCTCCCATTGACTTTGCTTGTCAGGAGGTCGCAAAAGGGGGATCAGGAGACCCCCTCCCTGGGACACCGCAAACCGCCATAAATAGGAGTCACTGGCCAAGCTTCCGAATTTGGATCATGTGACCCCGGGGAACGCTGCGACGGTCGTTAAGTGTGAAAAACCGTCCTAAGTCACTTTTTTCCAGTGCCGTTGTAACTTCTGAACGGTCACTAAATGAACTGTTGTAAATCGAGGACCAGCTGTAGTTCCCATCCCTCACTTATGGAAAGCAGCTCAAAAAGGGACAGCCAGCCTGTCTGGGTGACAAAGTCTCTCTCTCTCTCTCTCTCTCTCTCTCTCTCTCTCTCTCTCTCTCTCTCTCTCTCTCTCTCTCTCTCTCTCTCTCTCTCTCTCTCTCTCTCTCTCTCTCTCTCTCTCTCTCTCTCTCTCTCTCTCTCTCTCTCACACACACACACACACACACACACACACACACACACACACGAAGATTCTGAGACTAGCCTGGTGTCCTTCCGGCTTCAATCTCATCACCTTGCCTTGAGGCTGGATCGTTTGGCATCCTCGATGGGCTTTGATGGATGGAGACTTAGTCCCATCTGGGATGAGGCTGTCGGCCCCCATGCCAGCCCCCCACACCCTCCACCCCTTACAAGGCTCTCTTCTTTCATCCTCAAGCACACACACTCCGTGCTCTCTCCAAAGACCTGGACTGAATAAGCATCAGGACTCACCCCAGACACGACAATAAATCTCTTAGGAGAGAGGAGGAGGAGAAAGAAGGAAGGAAGGAAGGAAGAAAGAAAGAAAGAAAAAGAAAGGAAGGATGGAAGGAAGGAAGGAAGAAATAGCAAGCAAGCAAGCAAGCAAGCAAGCAAGCAAGCAAGCAAGCAAGAAAGAAAGAAAGAAAGAAAGAAAGAAAGAAAGAAAGAAAGAAAGAAAGAAAAAAGAAAGAAAGAAAGAAAAAGGAAGGATGAATGGATGGATGGATGGAAGGAAGAAAGAGAAAGAAAGAGGAAGGAAATAAGGAAGGAAGAAAGAAAGAAAGAAAGAAAGAAAGAAAGAAAGAAAAAGAAAGGAAGGATGGAAGGAAGGAAGGAAGGAAGAGGAAAAGGGGGAGAAGAAGGAGGAGGAGGAGGAGGAGAAAGAAAGAAGGAAGGAAGAAAGAAAGAAAAAGAAAGGAAGGATGGAAGGAAGGAAGAAAGAAAGAAAGAAAGGAAAGAAAGAAAAAGGAAGGATGAATGAATGGATGGATGGATGGAAGGAAGGAAGAGAAAGAAAGAGGAAGGAAGGAAGAAAAAGAAATAGGAAGGAAGGAAGAGGAAGAGGGGGTGAAGAAGAAGGAGGAGGAGGAGGAGAGAGAAAGAAGGAAGGAAGAAAGAAAGAAAGAAAGAAAGGAAGGAAAGAAAGAAAGAAAAAGGAAGGATGAATGGATGGAAGGAAGGAAGAAAGAGAAAGAAAGAGGAAGGAAGAAAGGAAAGAAGGAAGGAAGGAAGGAAGAAAGGAAGAAAGAAATAAATAAAAAGAAATAGGAAGGAAGGAAGGAAGAAGAGGGGGGAGAAGAAGAAGGAGAAGGAGAAGGAGAAGGAGAAGGAGGAGGAGGAGGAGGAGGAGGAGGAGGAGGAAGAGGAGGAGGAGGATTGTGAGGTCCTTAATGCTGTCTGACCTTGTTGGTTTTCTTGCAGCCGTCTCATGACCCAACTAGGTCACATCATCAGTGCTAGAAGGGAGAAAGATTTGTGGACAGGAGGAGGGAGAAGGAGAAGGAGAAGGAGGAGAGGAGAGGAGGAAGTCTGTGGGGTCCTTGGGGCTCTCTGAGCTGGGTGGTTTTCCTGTAGACCTTTCTTGACCCAACTAGGTCACATCATCAGTGCTAGAAGGGAGTGGGCTTTGCTTTCTCTTTATAGACTAGCGGCTTGCCCTCTCCGCCTAGTCGCAGGGAAAGACAGCCAACCGGAAAGGCCCTTTGGAAAGGCCTAAATGTCCCCCCACCAGCCGTCAAGGACCCCAGTTCCAAACAAGGCGCCTCCTCCACCCAACCGTCTCCGACGCGTTCAGCGAGGCAACACTTACGGAGGCAGAGATTGTCGGTGAAAAGGTGCAGGAAGCGCTCACACTCTTCCTGCCGGTTCCCGCTGGCGTTGCAAGTGCACCAGGGCGCAATGTTGGCGGTCGAGTTGTCGATGTAGTTGGGTGTGATGGTGCTGCCTGCCGAGGGGAGGGAAGGAACAGAGGGCGTCTCTGAGAAAGCAAGGAAAAATTTTCCACGTCTTCCCCCGCCCCCCCCCCCAACGGGGCAACTTGAAGACTTGCGGACTTCACCTCCCAGAATTCCCCAGCCAGCCGTGGCTGGCTGGGGAATTCTGGGAGTTGAAGTCCACGTCTCTTCAAGCGACCGAGCTTGAAAAAAAGCATCATTTTGAAATAGCCAAGGCTGAAAAACTGTTCTGTAAAATACCTCTCCTGCACGTCAATCAATCCATCAGAATAGAGCCAGAAGGGGCCTCGGAGGTTATCTAGTCCAACCCCCTGCTCAAGTAGGAGATCCTATGCCATTTCTGTCAAATGGCTGTCCAATCTCTTCTTAAAAACCTTCAGTACATTTAAGTCAATTTCCTTGCACCCTAACCCAGAAGTAGGCAACCTTGGCTCTTTTATGACTGGTGGAGTTTAACTCCCAGAATCCCTGAGCCAGCCATGTTGAGGGGAAAGGGAGAGGTTTCCAAGCTGAGCCATGCTGGCTCAGGAATTCTGGGAGTTAAAGTCCACCAGTCATAAAGCAGCCTAGGCCTAGGCCAGATGTAGGCAACCTTGACTTTTTTATGACTCGTGGACTTCAACTCCCAGAATTCCTGAGCCAGCCATGCTGAGGGGAAAGGTTTCCAAGCTGAGCCAGGCTGGCTCAGGAATTCTGGGAGTTGAAGTCCATGAGTCAGAAAGCGGACTAGGCCTAGGCCAGAGGTAGGCAACCTTGGCTCTTTTATGACTGTTGGACTTCAACTCCCAGAATTCCTGAGCCAGCCATGTTGAGGGGAAAGGGAGAGATTTCCAAGCTGAGCCATGCTGGCTCAGGAATTCTGGGAGTTGAAGTCCATGAGTCATGAGGGGCCATAGTTCCCCCATGCTGGTTCGGGAATTCTGGGAGTTGAAGTCCACGAGTCATAAAGCGGCCTAGGCCTAGGCCAGGGGTAGGCCACCTTGGCTCTTTTATGATTCATGGACTTCAACTCCCAGAATTCCTGAGCCAGCCATGCTGAGGGGAAAGGAGGAGGTTTCCAAGCCATGCTGGCTCAGGAATTCTGGGAGTTGAAGTCCACGAGTCATGAAGGGGCCATAATTCCCCCATGCTGGCACAGGAATTCTGGGAGTTGAAGTCCACAAATCATAAAGCAGCCTAGGCCTAGGCCAGGGGTAGGCCACCTTGGCTCTTTTATGACTCGTGGACTTCAACTCCCAGAATTCCTGAGCCAGCCATGCTGAGGGGAAAGGGAGAGGTTCCAAGCTGAGCCAGGCTGGCTCAGGAATTCTGGGAGTTGAAGTCCACGAGTCATAAAAGAGCCAAGGTTGCCTACCCCTGCCCTAGACCATCCCATCACTGGCTGGGGAATTCTGGGAGTTGAAGTCCACTCGTCTTAAAATGGCCCAAGTTGAGAAACATTGCTATACAGGTAGACCTCAATTTACGACCGTTCAAAGTTACGACGGCATTGAAAAAAGCGACGTACGACCATTTTTCACAGTTACGACCGTCACAGCTTCCTCCGTGGTCCCGTGATCAAAATTCAGACACTTGGGTAACTGACTTGTATTTATGACGGTCGCAATGTCCCGTGGTCACGTGATCCACTTTTGCGATCTTCTGACCAGCAAAATCAATGGGCAAGCTGGATTTACTTAACGTCTGTAGCTAGAAAAGTCGTAAAATGAGGCAAAACTCACTTAAGAACTGGCTCACTTAGCAACATCAATTTTGGGCTCAATTTTGGTGGTACGTTGAGGTCTACCTGTACAGCAGGTTTTAAGAAAAACCTTTTATTTTATTAGCAACCTGGAAAAAAAATTAGACTTTATTTTTTTTTTCAAAAGTACAGAACAAACTAGAAACGTCGGAATGAATGATTAAAAAATAAAATGCAAAACCGAAAAAGAAAATTGTATAAGCATTCTAAGCCTGTTACTTAGCTTTAAAATATTTAACAGTATCCTGTAGGAAGATTTCTAGTGAAAAAAGAGAAGACGGCGTTATGAATTCCAAGCAAATGGAAACAGATTGCTGCTTTTTTTGGAAGAGTGGAAAATAATGTCTTTGCAAAAAAGATAAGTTATTTTTTTTTAAAATGGGGGTTATATTTTTATAAATACTGCAAATTGCCAGTGGGTACATTAAGGGGAAGTTTCATTTTTTCCTTTTAATATGGAAAATCAAGGAACAATACCACGGAGACCTTAGTTTTAAGTATTAAGCTTAAGATAGAAATCTTTAGCATAAAATAAATAATTTAACATTATTTGGCAGTTGTTTATCGGTGCCACACTCGATTTTAGATGTAAAAAAACATTAATATTTTAGAAATCTTAGTTAACATTGATATAAATCTGTTTTCTTTACTTTTAAAGGTTAAAGGGTTTTAAATCATCAGAGTGTTAACAATCTCCAATCCCCCTGGTCTAAATACCACTGTATCCGAAGAATGCAATGTATTATTCATATTTAACTTTTTTTTAAAAATGGATATATTACACATGGCCTGAATCCAAACCTTAATATTTGGAATAATAATACTTTCCCAATTATCAACATAATTCTCTTAGTAATTACTATGCCAAGATTCCTCAGCAAAGATTGTATTTTACAGTTTCTGAATATAATTCAACTTAAAATTAACATATTTATCACTAAAAATTTTCCCATTATCTATCATCCATCCATCTATATCTATCTATCTGTCTATTTGTATATCTGTCTGTCTATCTATATCTATCTATCTATCTATCTATCTATCTATCTATCTATCTATCTATCTATCTATCTATCTATCTATCTATCATCTATCTATCTTATCTATTATGCATCCATCTATTCATCCATCTTCTATCTATCTATCTATCTATCTATCTATCTATCTATATCTATCTATCTATCTATCTATCTATCTATCTATCTATCTATCTATCTATCTATCTATCTATCTATTATCCATCCATCCATCTATTCATCCATCTTCTGTCTGTCTGTCTGTCTATCTATCTATCTATCTATCTATCTATCTATCTATCTATCTATCTATCTATCCATCTATCTATCTATCTTAGAATAAAATAGAGCTGGAAGGAACCTTAGAGGTCATCTAGTCCAACTCCCTGCTCAAGCAGGAGACCCTATACCCTTTCGGACAAATGGCTGTCCAGTCTCTTCTTAAAAACTTCCAGTGTTGGAGCATTCACCGCTTCTGGAGGCTGGTGGTTCTGCTGGTTAATTGTTCTGTCAGGAAGTTTCTCCTTAGTTCCAGGTTGCTTCTCTCCTTGGTTAGTTTCCATCCGTTGCTTCTCGTCCTGCCTTCAGAGCTTTGGAGAATAGCTTGACTCCCTCTTCTTTGGGGCAGCCCTTGAGATACTGGAAGGCTGCTATCCTGTCCCCCCTCGTCCTTCTCTTCATTAAACTAGACATTCCCAATTCCAGCAACCGTTCCTTATATGCTTTAGCCTCCAGTCCCCTAATCATCCTTGTTGCTCTTCTCTGCACTCTTTCCAGAGTCTCAACATCTTTTTTACATCATGGCGACCAAAACTGGATGCAGCATTCCAGGTGTGGCCTTACCCTTGTAGCGTAGAGAGAGGTTTTCCAGACAGACAGTGAAAATAAAGCCCTGGGAGGCAAATTGTCCTCCTGGGGGCTTCTCTTGGGATTAGTGGCCTCCGCAGAGGTGGGTCTGTTCAAATGGGCAAGATGGCGGATGCATCTGCCATTTTGCCCACTTCACCCACATTCCTGCTGGAGGCTTTTGCTGGGCATTGGAAGAGCAGCCTGCCAAGAGACCGGTGACTTCCAGAACAGAAGCTTGTGCCATGAGCAATTAAACCGATGCATTAAATAATTAAATAAATGCAAAATCTCCCCGCCGTTCTCGAGAGCATTAGAATAAAGACAGCCCCCCTACCTATGATGCCAGTGTAGGCCAATAAACAGGCGGCGTAGTTTTCCTTCTGGCATCCGGTTCCTGAGAGGAGTCCAGAGGGCTGGCAGTTGACTTGGAACTCAGCATAGCGAGATCTAGGAGAGAGGAAGGGGGGCAAATGGGATGCCGGTAAGAGCCGGGTGGAGTCGCTGGTCCTGGCTGGCAGGGCACAAAAGGGAGGGAGGGAGGGAAAACCGTGGGAATGGGGCAGGATGGATGGATGGATGGATGGAGGAATGGGTAAAGGGAGGAATGGAGGGATGGAGGGATGGGTAAATAGAGGAATGGAGGGATGGAGGAATGGAAGATAGATGGTTTGAAAGATAGACAGACAGACAGACAAATAGAGATGGACGGACGGACGGACAGAGATAGACAGACAGACAGACAGACAGACAGACAGATAAATAGAGATGGACGGACAGACAGAGATAGATAGACAGACAGACAGACAGACAGAGATGGACGGACAGAGATAGATAGACAGAGAGACAGACAGACAGACAGACAGACAGATAAATAGAGATGGACGGACGGACAGAGACAGACAGACAGACAGACAGACAGACAGATAGATAGAGATGGACGGACAGACAGAGATAGATAGACAGACAGACAGACAGACAGACAGAGATGGACGGACAGAGATAGATAGAGAGAGAGAGAGACAGACAGACAGACAGATAAATAGAGATGGACGGACGGACAGAGACAGACAGACAGACAGACAGACAGACAGACAGACAGACAGACAGATAGATAGAGATGGACGGACAGACAGAGATAGATAGACAGACAGACAGACAGACAGATAGATATTGGCAGACAGACAGATATAGAAATAGATAGGGTTTCCTGCCTGAGCAGGGGGCTGGACTAGAAGACCTCCAAGGTCCCTTCCAGTTCTATTCTATTCTATTCTATTCTATTCTATTCTATTCTATTCTATTCTATTCTATTCTATTCTATTCTATTCTATTCTATTCTATTCTATTCCATTCCATTCCATTCCATTCCATTCTAAAAAAGATAGATAATAGAAGAAAGAGAAAGCAAGCAAGCAAGCAAGCAAGCAAGCAAGCAAGCAAGCAAGCAAGAAAGCAAGAAAGAAAGAAAGAAAGAAAGAAAGAAAGAAAGAAAGAAAGAAAGAAAGAAAGAAAGAAAGAAAAAGATACAGCATAGAACTGCAATGGGTGATTTCTACCTTTGTTTGCAACCGGGACATTCCTAATCTGTTCCCCTTCCATATCAAAGCACTCACACCTGCCACTCAACAAAGCTAGGATAAAAAAAACCCCAGTCTTCATTTATTTATTAAACATCAGCCAAGATCAAAACAGTTAACAAGCGAAAAAAGGGATGAAAGGCATGCTAAAGCCCAGAGGCAGAGAGAACCAAACAACAGAATTTTACATTATTTATATTTCTATTTCCATTTATCAAAGGGAGACAAAACTTTTCCAGAGCCACTGGAAAGCCTGGCCAGCAGAAAAGAGATGGAAAGAGGCAACACAAGGTGATCTTTGCCTTAATAATCTGTATCAAGCATTTGGGGCAACTCTCGGAAGACATGTGGACTTCAACTCCCAGAATTCCTCAACCAGGCCCGCTGGTTGAGGAATTCTGGGAGTTGAAGTCCACTCCTCTTAAACTCTATATCAGGGGTCTTCAAACCTGGCCCTTTTATGACTGGTGGACTTCAATTCCCACAATCCCTCAGCCAGCCCTTCCTCCTGATTCCTTCCTTCCTTTCTCTCTCCCTCCCTCCTGATTCCTTCCTTCCTTCCTTCCTTCCTTCCTTCCTTCCTTCCTTCCTTCCTTCCTTCCTTCCTTCCTTCCTTCCTTCCTTCCTTCCCCACCATCCATAAAGAACTGAAGAAGGTTCTGGGATGAGAAGTGAAACGTTCTTCAAAGGCAGAAGAGGAAAGCGCCTCTGGGGCAGGCGAGCGTTGGTACCTGCAGACGTAGTTGCCTCGGCAGGCATCCAGCGGCGCCAAGCAGTTCGGCTTCTCCTTGGCTTCGTAGGAGCAGGCGGGCACAATCGTCTGCCGGCGTCTCTCGGCGCAGGCCGTGTCGACACAGGGGCAGAAGAGCAACTCGTGCGTGTACTCGGGGGGCACCCGGTCGAAGAACTTCCGCAAGGCCTTGTGACACTTGGACCGGTTGCAGGGGTCCGCCCGGGGCCCCCGACGAATGCAAGAGGACACGTACTCGGTCCGGAGTCGCTGGCACATCTCGTCCACGTTACAGGCTTTGGCGGCGTCCAAGCAGCGGTTCACCTGCGTGACCTCGTTCTCGGAGCCTGCAGAGCAGAAAGACACAAAGGAGATGGTGGTGTGCAGTTCTACCATGGAAGTAACCCTGGTGGTAATAACAATAATGATAATGATAATAATAATAATAATAAAGTTGGAAGGTACCTTGGAGGTAATCTAGTCCAACCCCCTGCTCAGGCAGGAAACCCTATACCATTTCAGACAAATGGCTGTCCAGTCTCTTCTTAAAAACTTCCAGTGTTGGAGCATTCACCGCTTCTGGAGGCAGGTGGTTCCACTGGTTAATTGTTCTAACTGTCAGGAAGTTTCTCCTTAGTTCCAGGTTGCTTCTCTATTTGGTTAGTTTCCATCCGTTGCTTCTTGTCCTGCCTTCAGGTGCTTTGGAGAATAGCTTGACTCTCTCTTCTTTGGGGCAGCCCCTGAGATACTGGAACGCTGCTATCGTGTCACCCCTCGTCCTTCTCGTCATTAAACTAGACATCCCCAATTCCAGCAACTGTTCCTTATATGTTTTAGCCTCCAGTCTCCTGATCCTCTTTGTTGCTCTTCTCTGCACTCTTTCCAGAGTCTCAGCATCTTTTTTACATCGTGGTGACCAAAACTGGATGCAGTATTTCCAAGTGTGGCCTTACCAAGGCCTTGTAAAGTGGTATTAACACTCCACGTGATCTTGATTCCATCCCTCTGTCAATGCAGCCTAGCCCTGTGTTGGCCTTTTTGGCAGCTGCAGCACACGGCTGGCTCCTGTTTAAGGGATCGTCCACTAGGACTCCGAGGTCCCTCTCACAGTTACTACTATTGAGCAAGGTGCCACCTATGCTGTACTTGTGCATTTGGTTTTTCTTGCCTAAATGTAGAACCTTGCTTTTTTTACCACTGAATTTCAGTTTGTTAGATAGCGCCCAGTGTTCAAGTCTGTCCAGATCCTTCTGTATCTTAAGCCTGTTTTCTGGAGTGTTGGCTATTCCTGCCCGCTTCGTCTGCAAATTTGATGAGTTCCCCATCTATCCCCTTCTCCAAATCGTTGATGAAGATGTTGAAGAGCACTGGGCCCAGAACAGAGCCCTGGGGCACCCCACTACACACTTCCCTCCATGTAGATGCAGTTCCATTGAGGACCACATGCTGAGTACGGCTGGTCAGCCAGCTACGAATCATCCAGTCTAAACCGCACAGGTCAGGAATTGCAATGAAAGAAAAAAATATATATAAATACCAGACTCTTGGCTGTTCATACCTTTGGAGATGTGGCAGAGACAGCAAGAGACTATGAAGGAAATATAATAAAAGCCCCAATTAAAAATGATAAAACCACTGGATGAATATTTCTTCTTTGACAGAGGTTTTCTAGGTTGATTCATTGGCTTGTTCGCAGTCTTATTTCTCCTTGCTACTAGGTAGGCTACTAGGTTAGCTAAAAGCAGAAAAACCATTAAGAATAGAATAGAATAGAATAGAATAGAATAGAATAGAATAGAAGAGAAGAGAAGAGAAGAGAAGAGAAGAGAAGAGAAGAGAAGAGAACAGAACAGAACAGAACAGAACAGAACAGAATAGAATAGAGAATGGACTGGATATAGAATAGAATAGAATAGAATAGAATAGAATAGAATAGAATAGAATAGAATAGAATAGAATAGAATAGAATAGAATAGAGAATGGAATGAATAGAGAATAGAATATAAAATAGAATAGAGAATGGACTGGATATAGAATAGAATAGAATAGAATAGAATAGAATAGAATAGAATAGAATAGAATAGAATAGAATAGAATAGAATAGAATAGAATAGAATAGAATAGAATAGAATAGAGAATGGAATGAATAGAGAATAGAATATAGAACAGAATAGAGAATGGACTGGATATAGAATAGAATAGAATAGAATAGAATAGAATAGAATAGAATAGAATAGAATAGAATAGAATAGAATAGAATAGAATAGAATAGAGAATGGAATGAATAGAGAATAGAATATAGAACAGAATAGAGAATGGACTGGATATAGAATAGAATAGAATAGAATAGAATAGAATAGAATAGAATAGAATAGAATAGAATAGAATAGAATAGAATAGAGAATGGAATGAATAGAGAATAGAATATAGAACAGAATAGAGAATGGATATAGAATAGAATAGAATAGAATAGAATAGAATAGAATAGATAAAATAATGAATAGAATAGAATAGAATAGAATAGAATAGAATAGAATATGGAATGGAATAGAATAGAATAGAATAGAATAGAATAGAATAGAATAGAATAGAATAGAATAGAATAGAATAGAATAGAATAGAATAGAATAGAATAGAATTAGAATAGAATGGACAGAGAATAGAATATAGAACAGAACAGAATAGAATTCTACTTCATTTCTTTTCTGAGGACATTTCTCTAGCAGCCAACCAGCATTTGACTTCCTGTCACTTAAGTCTCTGGTTCTGTGACAGCCATTCCAGACTCAGGTTCTCACAGGAGTGTCACAAATATGAAGAAGTTACCTTGTGCAGTTGCAGGCACCGTCTTCATTTTTCTGGCTGCCACCTCCCTGGAGATGCTTGTGTTTCAAAATGTTTAGGAGAGCGATTGTTCACTTTTTTTCCCCCCCTGGGGACTAAAGCTAGCCAGAAACTCAGAACTGTCTCCATGGAAGTGAATGGAGCCGTTTCAGGGCTACAGAGATAGTCCACAATTTACAACCATTGATTTTTTTTTGACTCAGAGGTTACAACAGTATTGAAAAAAGTGAGTTATGATTGTTTTTCACATGACCTCAACTCCCAGAATCCCCCAACCAGCAAGCTTTAAGATGGGTGGACTTCAATTCCCAGAATCCCCCAGCCAGCAAGCTTTAAGATGAGTGGACTTCAATTCCCAGAATTCCCCAGCCAGCATGCTTTAAGATGGGCGGACTTCAATTCCCAGAATCCCCCAGCCAGCAAGCTTTAAGATGAGTAGACTTCAACTCCCAGAATCCCCTAACCAGAAAGCTTTAAGATGAGTGGACTTCAACTCCCAGAATTCCTCAGTCAGCATGCTTTCAGATGAGTGGACTTCAACTCCCAGAATCTCCTAGCCAGAAAGCTTTAAGATGGGGGGACTTCAACTCCCAGAATCCCCCAACCAGCAAGCTTTAAGATGGGTGGACTTCAACTCCCAGAATCCCCCAGCCAGCATGCTTTAAGATGAGTGGACTTCAACTCCCAGAATCACCCAGCCAGCATGCTTTAAGATGGGTGGACTTCAACTCCCAGAATCCCCCAGCCAGCATGTTTTAAGATGAGTGGATTTCAACTCCCAGAATCCCCTAGCCAGAAAGCTTTAAGATGAGTGGACTTCAACTCCCAGAATCCCCCAGCCAGCATGCTTTAAGATGAGTGGACTTCAACTCCCAGAATCCCCTAACCAGAAAGCTTTAAGATGGGTGGACTTCAACTCCCAGAATCCCCCAGCCAGCAAGCTTTAAGATGAATGGACTTCAACTCCCAGAATCCCCTAACCAGAAAGCTTTAAGATGACTGGACTTTAACTCCCAGAATCCCCCAGCCAGCATGCTTTAAGATGGGTGGACTTCAACTCCCAGAATTCCTCAGTCAGCAAGCCTTAAGATGGGTGGACTTCAACTCCCAGAATTCCTTTGCTGGCTGGGGAATTCTGGTAGTTGAAGTCCCCCCATCTTAAATTGCCCAAGGTCGAGGAACTACAGAGCACAACGTGAAACTTTCTGCTGAGGACAGAAAACCTGGAGCCTGTCAGGCGGAGTTCAGCCAGCCTCGGCCGGGCGACCTCCGTCTGATGGAATTGTCTAATGGAGCATGTGCGGAGTCCATTTCCCGTGCCTCTGTCACCTTGAACCCCACTCGGGGAGCGGGAAAGCGGGAAACCAGGATTGATCGGCCAATTACCCAGCATAATGGTATTCCTAATTAGGGCCCTTGCAGAACATAGGATGGGTTCTCTTGGAAGCAGCTGGAGCTGTCCATCTGTGTCGGCAAGGCGCAGGGGAAACCGAGTCGGCTTTTGGGAAAATGCCACCCCGGGGGCCAATAACGCTTCCTGGATGACCATCTTAGAAAAGATCTCAAGAGACGGAGAAGAGAATTGTGCTGTTCTGAGCATGTGCCGAGGGCCACTTTTGTACAAAGGGGACTACAAAAGAAAAGGTGTGGTCTAGTGGTTAAGGCAGCAGTCTAGAACTGCCTTAGGAGTGAAAGAAGACTGGGTGACTTTGGGCCAATCACCAGGAGACGGTGAGTTCTAGTCCTGCCTTAGGCATGAAAGCCAGCTGGGTGACTTTGGGCCAATCACCAGGAGACGGTGAGTTCTAGTCCCGCCTTAGGCATGAAAGCGGACAGGGTGACTTTGGGCCAATCACCAGGAGACGGTGAGTTCTAGTCCCGCCTTAGGCATGAAAGCCAGCTGGGTGACTTTGGGCCGATCACCAGGAGACGGTGAGTTCTAGTCCCGCCTTAGCCATGAAAGCCGGCTGGGTGACTTTGGGCCAATCACCAGGAGACGGTGAGTTCTAGTCCCACCTTAGGCATGAAAGCCAGCTGGGTGACTTTGGGCCGATCACCAGGAGACGGTGAGTTCTAGTCCCGCCTTAGGCATGAAAGCCGGCTGGGTGACTTTGGGCCAATCACCAGGAGACGGTGAGTTCTAGTCCTGCCTTAGGAATGGAAGCCGGCTGGGTGACTTTGGGCCAATCACCAGGAGACGGTGAGTTCTAGTCCCGCCTTAGGCATGAAAGCCGGCTGGGTGACTTTGGGCCAATCACCAGGAGACGGTGAGTTCTAGTCCCGCCTTAGGCATGAAAGCCGGCTGGGTGACTTTGGGCCAATCACCAGGAGACGGTGAGTTCTAGTCCCGCCTTACGCATGAAAGCCGGCTGGGTGACTTTGGGCCAATCACCAGAAGACGGTGAGTTCTAGTCCCGCCTTAGGCATGAAAGCCAGCCAGTGACTTTGCCAGTCCCACCTTTCTCTGTCAGCCCAACCCACCTCACAGGGTTGTTGTTATGGGAAAAATAGGAGAAGGAAGGAGTATCAGGATTGTTCGCCACCTTAAAAACGTTACTTAACAACGTAAGTCAGATAAGATGAAGAAAACCTAATACATTAAAAGGGCTTTCTTAATTTCTCCCCTGGTTGCCACAATATGGCGTCCCGTCATTTTCACGCCTACCTGCCGTGATGGACAGCCAGCCGGACATAGTCAAAGCCCCTTACAAGGGCTCGTAGGGAGAACTTTCCACGACGTTCATATCTAAAGGGAGAAAATATAGACATGGGAAAAGAATGCCAAGGCTTTTTATCCTTGCATATTACTTATTAGATGAATTTAATAAAAGCCGACCCTCTGCCACCGCCCGGGGTCTCTCTGAAGAAGGGAAGGCAAATGGAAAGCAGACTACAAGGCGGACTTAAATGCAGAAGCATGAAGGGCACAGGCAAGTCCATGGCCCCTTTCTCTGCCTTGGACAGAGGTCAGATGCCTTTGGAGATGGTTCTCCATGTGGACCAGTATGTGTTTGCAAAGCTGGCCGTTTGAAGATGAAAGACTTCAGTTCCAGAATCCGCCAGCAGCCAGCCGTAGATGGGTGGGCTTCAATTGCCGTCATTCATTCTCCCTTCTTCCTTCTCCTCTCCTTTTTCTTCCCTCCCTCTCTTTCCTCCCTCCGATCTTCCCTCCCTTCCTCCCCTCCCCTTCCCTCCCTCCCTCTCTCCTTTCTTCCCTCCCTCCCCTCGCCTTCCTTCCTTCCTCCCCTTCCTTCCTTCTCCTTTTTTCTTCCTTCCCTTCTCTCTCCCTCCCTCCTTCCTCCCTTCCTCCCTTCCTTCCTTCCTCCCTCTCTCCTTTCTTCCCTCCCTCCCTCCCTCTCCTTCCTCCCCCTCCCTCCCCTTCCTTCCTTCCTTCCTTCCTTCCCTTCCTTCCTCCCTCTCTCCCTCCTCCCTCCCTTCCCTTCCTCCCTCCCTCTCTTTCTTCCCTCCCTCCCTCGCCTTCCTTCCTTCCTCCCTTCCTTCCTTCTCCCTTTTTTCTTCCTTCCTTCTCTCTCCCCCTCCTCCTTCCTCCCTTCCTCCCTTCCTTCCTTCCTCCCTCCTTTCTTCCCTCCCTCCCTCCCTCCCTCTCTCCTTCCTCCCTCCCTCCCTCCTTCCTTCCTTCCTTCCCTTCCCTTCCTCCCTCTCTCCCTCCTCCCTCCCCTTCCCTCCCTCCCTCCTCTCTCTTCTTCCCTCCCTCCCTCCCACCTCCTTCCTTCCTTCCTTCCTTCCTTCCTTCCTTCCTTCCTTCCTTCCTTCTCCTTTTTTCTTCCTTCCCTTCTCTCTCCCTCCTTCCTTCCTTCCTCCCTTCCTTCCTCCCTCTCTCCTTTCTTTCCCTCCCTCCCTCTCTCCTTCCTTCCTCCCTCCCTTCTTCCTTCCCTTCCTTCCCTCCTCCCTCTCTCCCTCCTCCCTTCCTTCCCTTCCCTCCCTCCCTCTCTCCTTTCTTCCCTCCCTCCCTCCCTTCTTCCTTCCTTCCTTTCTTTCCCTTTCTTCTCCTTTTCTTCCTTCCTTCCCTTCCCTTCCCTCCCTCCCTCCCTTCCCTCCCTTCCTCATTCTCCTCCTTCTTCCTCTCCTCTCTCCCCCTCTCCAAACCTCTTCTCTTTTCCCCTCCCTCCCCCTTCTCTCTTTTATCTTCCCCTCCCCTCCTCATCTATTTTCTCTCTGCTCTCTTACTAAACCTGGATTGGAGCTATTTTGAACAATAGGCTGTTTAACTATCCTTTGTTTTCCAAGGCAGTAAAATGTGCATATGTGATATATCTCTATTCCCGAGCAAGGGGGAAAAAGAATCTATAATTGTTCAAATAAACTAAGGCATAGATGCTTAGATGCTAAGCATCTAAGAGAAATTTTTATAAAATGTTTTACAGATGGCATTTAGATCCCAAAAAATTATCGTCTATGTATCCAAATTTGCAACCCAAATGTTGGCGATGTGACTCTATGGACGCTACTTACTTTCACATTTGGTGGTCTTGCAAAAAAAATTAAGGCTTTTTGGATAAAAATATGGTGGATTCTTCAAAATATTTTGAAAAAGCGTATTGAGTTTGTACCACAGTTGTTTTTGTTGGGTATTACAAAGGATTGTTCCACCACAGAGACTAAGTTGATTTTGAACTTGATTACTGCTGCAAGACTGTTGGTGGGACAATATTGGAAGTAATCTGAAATACCATCTATTGAAGAATGGACATTAAAAGTTACCCATCTTGTGGAGATGGCCAAGATTTCGGCATACCTGAAGAACCACTCAAATGAAACGTTTTTGATGGACTGGAAGAAATGGATTGATTATATGCAAAAGAAATATCAGTTGAAAGAATTAGATTTGATATATAGTTAAATAGTTTAATATAGTAGTTTAGTGAGGTTTCTTGTGTTTTTACCCTGTATTCATTCTGGGAAGTCGGGGGGGGGGAGGGGGGAGGGAGATAATATACGTTAGCTTATGTTTCTCAACTGTAGTTGTGGGGCTTAGGGATTAGATAATTTTTGTAGGATGCTCGGTAGAATTGTAGCTAGTGTTTTGGATGGCGAGGAGGAGGAGCGAAAATACAAGAGGAGTGGGCTGGTGGAGGGTGTTCTGGAGGGGGGTTCCGAGCAGTTCTTTGTATTGTTTATTTTTATTATGTAATTTGTTTGTTTTCAGTTGAGTTAATAGGTTACTATGTTATAATTGTTAAAAGTTTTTTATAAAAAATTTTAATAAAAAAATTATTAAAAAAAAAAATTAAAAAAAAAAAATAAACTAAGGCATATTGCTTCAGACGGGTGCCACAGACAGAAGAAACCCAGAGAGAAATGCTAGCGCCCCTGTAAATCAACTTGTTTTTTATTGTGATGCAAAAAATACAATAAAATACTACATATCTTTTAAAAGAAAGTAACGGAATAATCAAGGGCCAGAGAAAGAAAAACACTAAAAAAATTTTTTTTTATAAAGCTCTTCCGTTTTGCTGCTCTATAAAATAGCTTCTGGATCTCGGATACACGATTCCTGCCCCTCAAATTATTTCCTGCACGGTGCAGGGTAGAAGAAGGATCACCTGGTGTCCTACTTTCCGTCTCTATTTGGCTATTTGACACCCTCTCTTTGGGGCTGAGTGTGCTAATTGCTCACAAGTTTGGTTCCAGCAGCTCCGGTTAAGTTTTGTGTTGTTTTGATAGATGTTAAATAGATCTAAAGGTGTAGGTAGATACTGTACATAACCTCTCCTTTATTTTGCACACTCTTTAATCTCTCTTCTTTTGATCTTTGCTGATGTTTGTTCAATAAACAGCCTCTCTATTTATTTTGTAAATAAATAATTTCCCTCTAGAGGAACTCAGTGGTGGGTGCAATGGCTCTGATTATTTGGATGGAGCAAATCTTCTCAACCTGGGCAACTTAAAGATGAGCAGACTTCCACTCCCAGAATTCCTCAGCCAGCTTGTCTGCAGCTTGGCTTTCCTTCCTTCCTTCCTTCCTTCCTTCCTTCCTTCCTTCCTTCCTTCCTTCCTTCCTTCCTTCCTTCCTTCCTTCCTTCCTTCCTTCCTTCCTTCCTTCCTCTCCAGTTCCTTCCCTCCCTAATTTGTTCTTTCCTTCTTCTTTTTCTTTTCCCTTCCTTCCCTCCCTTTCTCCTTCTTTCCTTCTTTCCTTCCTTCCTTCCTTCCTTTGCCTGCCTATATCCATCCATCCATCCATTGTATTCCTTCCTTCCTTCTCTACCCATTAACCATCCATTATTCCTTGCTTTCCTTCCTTCCTCCCTCCTTCCCTCCCTTCCTTTGCCTGCCTATATCCATCCAGCCATCCATTGTATCCCTCCCTCCCTCCCTCCCCTCCCTCCCTTCCCCTTCCTTCCTTTCCTTCCTCCCTTCCTTCCTTTCCTTCCTCCCTCCCTCCCTCCTTCCCTTCCTCCCTCCCTTCCCCTTCCTTCCTTCCCTCCCTCCTTTCCTTCCTCCCTCCCTTCCTTTCCTTCCTTCCTCCCTCCCTTTTTTTCCCTCCCTCCCTCCCTTCCCTCCCTCCCTCCCTCCCTTCCCCTTCCTTCCTTCCTTCCTTTCCTTCCTCCCTCCCTCCCTTCCCTTCCCTTCCTCATTCTCTCCTTCCTTCCTCTCCTCCCCTCTCCAAACCTCTTCTCTTTTCCCCTCCCTTCCCCCTTCTCTCTTTTATCTCCCCTCCCCATCTATTTTCTCTCTGCTCTCTTACTAAACCTGGATTGGAGCTCTCATCTACTCTCTCTCTCTCCTCTTTTCTTCTCTCTGTCTCCTCTCTCTCTCTGTCTCCTCTCTCTCTCTCCTCTCCTCTTCTCTCTGTCTCCTCTCTCTCTCTGTCTCCTCTCTCTCTCTCCTCTTCTCTTCTCCTCTCTCTCTCTCTCTTCCTCTTCTCTTCTCTCTGTCTCCTCTCTCTCTCTGTCTCCTCTCTCTCTCTCTCCTCTCTCTCTCTCTGTCTCCTCTTCTCTTCTCTCTGTCTCCTCTCTCTCTCTGTCTCCTCTCTCTCTCTGTCTCCTCTCTCTGTCTCCTCTTCTCCTCTCTGTCTCTCTCTCTCTCTCTCTGTCTCTCTCTCTCTCTCTCTCTCTCTCTCTCTCTCTCTCTCTCTCTCTCTCTCTCTCTCTCTCTCTCTCTCTCAGGGAAGGTTTTTGCAACAAGTTTCCGCCAATGGATCGTTTTTACTACTCTCATCAGGCCAACCGTTATGGGGAGCATTGTGGACCCCATTTTTTTCCCCCTCTCCCTGACAACTGCATGGCCCCTGCCCAGACAGGCAGTCCTCGGCTTATAGCTGTTTATTTACTGACCGTTTGAAGTTAAAACTATACCTATGACTGTTTTTTTTTCTACATTTCTGACCGTTGCAGCATCCTGCGGGGTCATGTGATCAAAATTCAGAGGCTTGGCCACTGACTCATATTTATGACGGTCGCAGCGTCCCGGGGGTGTCACCTGATCCCCTTTTGCGACCTTCTGACAAGCCAAATCAGTGGGGGAGCCAGATTCACTGAACAACCCGTGTGACTCACTTAACAACATGCAAGAATTCACTCAACAACTCTGGCAGGAAAGGTCATAAACTGGGTCAAAATGTGCTTAACAAATGTCTCCCTTGGCGGCGTACGTTTGGGGCTCAACTGGGGTCGTACGTCGAGGACTTCCCATGGTTTTATATAAATAAATGTATCTGACATCGAAATACACAGTAAGCAAGATAGTCCTGCCCGTCACTACATCCTGAGGTAAATTGTCAGGTAAATTGCAGGGCACACAGAATTAAAAAAAAAAAAAAAGGCGGGAAAAAAGGGAAATTCCCCCTTCTCACCCAGCAACCAATCATAACGTAGATTGCCTCATGCAGGAGCCCGCCCTCTCCAATTAATCAACCACCACTCTGTCTTCTAGCTCATTCTTTTTTTTTTTTTTTTATTATAAAAATTCTTTTATTAAAACAATTAACATTGAACATAAAAACATATTGTGCAGCAATCATCATGACACCTGGTATACAATACTAAGTATTAGTCTTTGATAACGTCTGGGTTAGTAAGCCTTTTTCCCCCACTCCTCGTGTCTAGCCTCAACTATACTCCTGTTACATTTTATTTTGATTGGTGATTCCCCTATCTGTTCTAAAGTACCCATCATCTTCCAGCTATACACTTAATGTCGGTTGCAGAGTCGTCCTGGTCACATGATCAACATTCAGAGGCTTGGCAACTGACTCATATTTATGACGATGGCTGCGTCCCGGGGGGTGTCACGTGATCCCCTTTTGCCACCTTCTGCCGAGCAAAGTCGATGGGAGGAAGCCGGTCTCACTTAAGAACGCGTGTTACTGACTTAAAAACTGCAGTGATTCATTTAACAACGGCGACCAGAAAGGTCATAAAACGGGGCAAAAAAAATCACTTAACCAACGTTTCGCTTAGCGACGCAAATTTGGGGCCCCAGTTGTGGTTGTGTAGCTCGAGGACCACCTGTAGTTTCAGATCAGAGTTGGAAGATGGCAGGGCTGCAGCAGGGGGTTGGACTAGATGGCCTCCGAGGCCCCTTCCGACTCTGCTGATCTTCTAGGAGAGAAACAATCCTGGGAGGCTTTAATGCAACCCCATTAAAGCAGACTTAGAATGCAGCTAAGTCCTCGACTTGCAACCATCCATTTAGTGACCGTTCGAAGTTACAACGGCACTGGGAAAAGGGACGTACGACCCGTTTTCACACTTAACGACCGTCGCAGCATCCCCGCGGTCACGGGATCAAAATTCAGAAGCTCGGCAACTGACTCACATTTATGACGGTCGCAGCGTCCCCGGAAGGGGGGGGTCACGTGACCTCCCCTTTTGCAACCTTCCGACCAGCCAAGTCAATGGGGGGGGAGGGAAAGCCAGATCCACTTAACAAACACCTTCCTAAATTAAACCACTGCAGCGTCTCGCATAACGACCGCGGCGAGAAAAGCGGTCAAACTCCCTTCGCAAAATGCCTCACTTAGCAGCATAAATGCCGGGCTGCTGCTTCAGGCGAGGACTAATCTATATCCAGGTGCTACTCCCCTCCACCCCCCCCCCCACAAAAAAACAAACCCACCCCCATCTTTGCTTTCTTCGGAGTTGAGTAAATAACACGCTCGGCCGAGTGGCAAGTCCCAGGCTGCGGAGATAATTGATTGTGTAAAATGACAACGCGCAAGCCTTTGTGGCCTCCGGAGGCCCTGTCTGTGTGTGTGTGTGTGTGTGTGTGAAAGTTGACGCTTTGCAAAACGTGTCTATATTGTCCCTGGCTCCTTGGATGGGGAGTCATCCATCACTTAAACGCCGGGAGACAAGGCAGCAGTGGCGAAGTGGCCTTCCCTGCAAGGAAGGAAGACTTGGTGGACCCGTCAGAGAAAGATGCGGAGAGGAATCGCAAGAGGCCAGCCGGGCCTGTGCGATGAATTGCCTTTGACAGGAGAAGCAATTGAAAGAGGAATGGGCTGGAATGAAAAGCAAGGACGTTCTGGGCAAAGGAAAATGAGGCCAGAGAGTTGCGGGTCAAAATCGGAGAGAAGGAGACCCCCGCCTTGGGGGGGAGGGGGGGAGACAATCAGCTCGTTTTGCTTTCTGCGAAGGGAGTTTGGAAAAGAAGAAAATGGAAGGGGGGAAAAAACAAAAAAGGCAAAGGTCCCGAACGGGACAAGTGGGATGATTAGGTGGCTCAAACAGCCCTGTTTGGAGGAAAGATTATAGCTTTTGGGTTTCTGGGGCGGGGGGGGGGGGGCGAGAGGAAAACTAGATTTGGCAACTGCAAGGGAAGGAGAGTGCAAAAAGAAGACGAAAAAGATAAATAGAACAGAACAGAACAGAACAAATGGGGTGGGATGTTATGGGATGGAATAGAATGGAGTGGAATAGAATAGAATATGTAATAGAATAGAATAGAATAGAATAGAATGGAATAGAATAGAATGGAATAGAATAGAATAAGAACAGAACAGAACAGAACAGAACAGAACAGAACAGAACAGAATAGAATAGAATATAGAATAGAATAGAATAGAATAGAATAGAATAGAATAGAATAGAATAGAATAGAATAGAATAGAATAGAATAGAATAGAATAGAATAGAAAAAATGGAATGGAATAGAATAGAATAGAATAGAATAGAATAATGATAAGAATAGAATAGAAAAAATGGAATGGGATGGAATAGAATAGAATAGAATAGAATAGAATAGAATAGAAAAAATGGAATGGAATGGAATAGAATAGAATAGAATAGAATAGAATAGAATAGAATAGAATAGAATAGAATAGAATAGAATAGAATAGAATAGAATAGAATAGAAAAAATGGAATGGAATAGAATAGAATAGAATAGAATAGAATAGAATAGAATAGAATAGAATAGAATAGAATAGAATAGAATAGAATAATGATAAGAATAGAATAGAAAAAATGGAATGGGATGGAATAGAATAGAATAGAATAGAATAGAATAGAAAAAATGGAATGGAATGGAATGGAATGGAATAGAATAGAATAGAATAGAATAGAATAGAATAGAATAGAATAGAATAGAATAGAATAGAATAGAATAGAATAGAATAGAATAGAATAACCCTTGAACTGCTGGGTAATTCTGGAACAAAACACAGCTGCTTTAAAGAGCTGAGAGAGTCTGTCCGCCCAGGCCGGCATCTCTCAAGGAAGACCAGAGTAGAAGTCCAAAGTCCTAGAATAGAATAGAGTTGGAAGGGACCTTAGAGGTCTTCTAGTCCAGCCCCCTGCTCAAGCAGAAGAACCTATACCATCTCAGTCAAATGACTGTCCAATCTCTTCTTAAAAATCCCCAGTGATGGAGCGTCCACGATTTCTGGTGGCAAGCAGTTCCACTGGTTAATCGTCCTCACTGTCAAGAAGTTTCTTCTTTAATTCCAGGTTGCTTCTCTCTTTGATCAGTTTCCAACCGTTGCTTCTCGTCCTGCCCTCTGGTGCTTTGGAGAACAACGTGACCCCCATCTTCTTCTTTGTGGCAACCCCTCAAATACTAAGACACTGCTATCGTGTCTCCCCTCTTTCTTCTTTTCTTTAGACTGGCCAGACCCAAGTCCCACAGCCGTATCTTCGTATGTTTTAGTCTCCAGGCCTTGGATCCTCTTAGTTGCTCTTCTCTGGATTTTTTCTAAACTCTCAACATCTTTTTTGTGAGGAATGCTCATACTACTTTTAATGTAAGATGACCATAACAGAAGCTTGCAAGTCTGAATGCGCTCCCCCAAGAAAACTAGGAAAACTGAGACGCTTTTTCAAATTAAATTTCTGCCCCAGACTCTAATTTCTTTTATCTGACATTCCCTGGGTTGGATCGTTTCCTTCTGTTTCTCAAGTTTATTCCTTTTGCCTGTCATAGCCTGAAGCAGACCCTCTTGGTTATCGTTCCATTAATTCTGTGTGTCCACCCACAGATGGCTTCCCATCCCACTAAATATTTTTTTATAGTGACAGGGTGGCGAATTCAAGTTCTTGCTAGAGAGGGTCACTGTGTGGGTTGTGAAGAATTCATAGCATAAGCTCCGCCCTGTTTCCAATATCCTTCCTGACTAACTGGGAAGGACTGGTGTGTGTGTGTGTGTGTGTGTGTGTGTGTGTGTGTGTGTGTGAAGTCACAGGATTGTGGAGAGCCCCTAGTTTGGCTGGAGAAATAAAACAGATTAAGCTAAAGGAGAATCTAAAGTAAAATGCACTTTGGCTTCATTAAGCTGCAAGTTATACCAATGGGATTGGATTGAAGCTTGTTGCCTGAAAGCCAGAAAGGAAGGGAGGGAGGGAGGGAGGGGAAGAGAAATGAAGGAAAGGAAGGAATGAAGGAAGGAAGGAAGGAAGAAAGAAAGAAAGAAAGAAAGGAAGGAAGGAAGAAAGAAAGAAAGAAAGAAAGGAACAAAAAAGAAAGAAAGAACAAAAAACAAAAGGAAGGGAAAGAACAAAAGAAAGAAAAAAGAAAGAAGGAACGAAAAAGAAAGAACAAAAAGAAAAAAGGAAGGAAAGAAGGAAGGAAGGAAAGAAGAAAAAGAAAGAAGGAATGAGTGAGGAAAGAAAGAAAAAAGAGGAAGGAGCAAGAAAGAAAGAAAGGAACAAAAAAGAAAGAAAGAACAAAAAACAAAAGGAAAGGAAAGAAGAAAAGAAAGAAAAAGAAAGAAAGAAGGAATGAAAAAGAAAGAACAAAAATAAAAAAGGAAGGAAGGAAAGAAGGAAGGAAGGAAAGAAGAAATGAGTGAGGAAAGAAAGAAAAAAGAAAGAAAGAGGAAGGAGAAAAAAAGAAAGAAAGAAAGGAACAAAAAAGAAAGAACAAAAAACAAGGAAGGGAAAGAAGAAAAGAAAAAAGAAAGAAAGAAAAAGAAAGAAAGAAGGAACAAAAAAGAAAGAACAAAAAGAAAAAAGGAAGGAAAGAAGGAAGGAGAGAAGAAAAAGAAAGAATGAGTGAGGAAAGAAAGAAAGAAAGAAAGAGGAAGGAGCAAGCAAACAAAGAAACAAAAGAAAGAGAACAAAAAGAAAAAAGGAAGGAAGGAAGGAAAGGCAAATAAGCAAGAAAAAGAAAGAGAAGGAAGGAGTGAGGAAAGAAAAGAAAGAAAGAAAGAGGAAGGAAAGAAAGAAGGAAGGAGTGAGGAAAGGAAAGGAAAGCAAGCAAGAAAAAAAGAAAAAAAAGAAGCAATTATGGAGATGTCTTGTTATCACAGCAGGAAAGGAGCATGGATCTTCTAAGTAAGAGAAGACTGAAGCGTTGGTTGTCTCCGTTTCCTTACTTGCTGCTACTACTACCTGGATTATCTTTAGCTGGCTAGGATAATTTTCCTCTCCTCCTGGTTCCTCAAATGGATTGCAATTCAACCCCTCCCTCCTTTTTTTTTTTTAAATCTCCTCAGCCTGCCTACCTCGGCTGTCAGTCCCCCAGTGGCGTTTTATTAATCCATCTATTTTCCAGCCCACGCTCGGGTGGGCCTGTTTCACTCCCGGTTTAATTTCCACGGCACATAAAACACTCACTGTCCTGACAAGACAAGAGTTATGGTCTCCGAGTGAAGCGCTGCCTCTCTTTTTTTCTTTTTACGAGGTCCCTTTAAAAACTCTCGACTTGCCAAAATTGGTGTCTTGGAGAGATAAAACGGCGGCTGAGATGCTCTAATTATCATGCTTAAATGGCCATTACTACAATTTGGGCAGCTGGGTGTACCCTCACCAATCACACCTGGAATGGAAAGAGGACCGTGTTGTGTGTGTGTGTGTGTGTGTGTGTGTGTGTGTGTGTGCAGCCTTTGGAGAGGTGGTGTGGTTTGCAAGAGGAACACAAACTCATCTGCCAATTCTCTGCCCTTTAGATCCTAATCAGGACACTGGTGTTAAAGCCAATTAGGTGCTCAGGAAGCTCAGAACAGGAGTAATTGAGTCTTTTGACCTCTTTCCGGGCTGAGTAAACCACCCATTAGAGAAGCTGAAATTCTGCACGTTGTTTGGGACCCAGGACAAGGTGGGACAATGTCTGGACCAGCACCGGGCCACGCAAACGAGGGAAGCCCCACCCACGCAGGCAGCGTGCAAAACGACGTCCCTTCCGTCCCTTCCAGTCCGCGGAATAATCTCTCTCCGTGGAACCAGTCCCTGGTGCTCAAAAGGTTGGGGGCACTGGTATAGGGCAGAGGTCTCCAGCCTTTTGGTTACCAGGAACCGGTTCCGTGGAGAAAGGTTTTTCCACGGACCAGAGGGTGCGTGGTTTTATGTGCTGCCTGCATCCCCCGGATGGGGCTTTGCTGTTTGTTTGGACCGGTTGCTGGTATGCTGTGGACCAGACTGGGGGTTGGGGACCCCTGGTCTAGGGCACCTGTGGTGGCTGAGCTCCAATTTTGCACCTCCTTCTCATTTCTAGCTAGGGGAAAAAATGGATACGGGCCCTGTATCGGGACTAGGAGTGACTAGTTGAAGGGGCTGCCCCAAAGAAGAGGGAGTCAAGCTCTTCTCCAAAGCACCAGAAGGCAGGACAAGAAGCAACGGATGGAAACTGATCAAGGAGAGACGCAACCTGGAACTAAGGAGGAACCTCCTAACAGTGAGAACAATTAACCAGTGGAACGACTTGCCTCCAGAAGTTGCGGGTGCTCCAACACTGGACATTTGTAAGAAGACAAAGTACCACTTTATAAATCCTTAGTAAGACCACACCTGTCAGACGGCCTCCAGTTTTGGTCACCACGTTACGAAAAAAGGTGTTGAGACTTTGGAAAGAGTGCCGAGCAGAGCAACTAAGATGGTTAAAAGTCTAAAGACTAAAACAGTGATGGCGAACCTTTGAGAGACCGAGTGCCCAAACTGCAACCCAAAACCCACTTATGCATCGTCGGGTGCCGGGTGGGTGTGGCCCATTGGATGGGCGTGGCCCATGGGGTAGGCATGGCCGCGATGGTCACGGCAGACTGGGTGGGACTAAAAAGTTCAATCAATCAATTCTGACTTTGCAAGATCTTTTTTTTTCCCCGCGAGAAGTTGAAATTGACTGATTGAACCTTTTTTTTTTTTTTTGCACACGGCGGCGGAGGCCTAAAGCGAAAAGGTTTTATAAAAACCCAGCTGAAGGCTTTCAGGACTGGGGCGACAGCGCGCGTGCCCACAGAGAGGGTTCTGCGTGCCACCTCTGGCACCCGTGCCATAGGTTCGCCACCACTGGACTAAAATATATGAAGAACGGTGTCAGGAATTATATAGGGCCCATCTAGAGGAAAGAGGGACTAGGGGTGACATAATAGCGGCCTCCCAGTATTTGAGGGGCTACCCCAAAGAAGAGGGGAGTCAACCTACTCAGAAATCGTGGGTGCTCCATCACTGGAGGTTTTTAAGACGAGACTGGACCGTCACTTGTCTGAGATGGCATCGGTTCTCCTGCTTGAGCAGGGGGCTGGACTAGAAGACCTCTCAGATCCCTTCCAGCTCTCTTCTATTCAAATATTCTCCAAAGCACCTGAGGGCAGGACGAGAAGCAATGGATGGAAACCAACCACGGAGAAAAGCAACCTGGAATTTTGTCCGACACGGAGCACAATCAACCAGTTGAACAGTTTGCCTCCAGAGGTTGTGGGTTCTCCACCACACACTTTCAAAAAGAGACTGGACCATCGTTTGCCTGAAATGGTATAAGGCCTCCTGCTCAAGCAGGAGGGGTCAGACTGGAAGACCTCCAAGGTCCCTTCCAACTCTTCTTATTCTAGGTTCTGTGTGTGTCCCAGCCTTCAGACCATCCTCCACAAAACATCTCTGAAGGCTTCCAGATCTACTTCTAGAAACCTGGCAGGTTTGGTCTTCTGCTTCCTATTTCTGTGTCCCCCTGCCCTCCGGCTTCTGAAAGGCCCACCTTGAGCTCCAAAGGCTTGAAGAGATTGTCATGCCAACCAGCACCTCACAATGTGTGCGACACAAAACCGGCAAAGAAGGTCATGGAGATACATGTTTTGGGGACCAGGAGACCCTTTCAGGACAATAGAAGCTTCTCTATTCAGATGACAGGGCGGGAACAATGGGACAGCCTAGGAGAGAGATTTCCATCTGCCTCTCTTGTGCAAGACAAACGATAATAACAACAACCAGACAGGCAATTTCTTTGGCAACATCACACCGTCAAGGACACACAAACAAAAGGACGTCCTTTTCTTCCAGTGCTCAGGGTGGAATTGAAAGAAAATCTGATTTTTCATTCCACTTAAACTTTAAAGATAGTAACAAGGAGGCAGAAATAGCCAGCCCTTGGGATAATGAAAGCGGAAGAGTAACAAAATGGAAACGCGGCAGGGGAAAAAAACACGAAAAGAGTTTACGTGACCGCGTTGGCTAAATCGGACCATCCCTTCCGTGTTTTGTATCCCTTCGTTCCTCCCTCCATTTTCTCCTTTGCATTGCTCGCTTTTCCCCTTTTTCACGATGACACCCACTCATCTTTTCCCATCCCTCTTGACCTATTCGTTCTTCCTTTCTGTCTCTTTGCTGCAGTCCAAGCCTCGTTCATTTTCTCTAGGTCATCATCATCATCATCATCATTATTATTATTATTATTTACCTCACCATTTTAAGAAGGGTGGACTTCAGCTCCCAGAATGCCCCCAGCCAGCAACGCTGGCTGGAGGCATTCTGGGAGCTGAAGTCCACCCTTCTTAAAATGGTTGAGGTGGAAAAACATTGCTCTAGGCCAGAGGTAGGCAACCTTGGCTCTTTTATGACTTGTGGACTTCAACTCCCAGAATTCATGACCCAGCCATGCTGAGGGGAAACGGAGAGGTTTCCAAGCTGAGCCATGCTGGCTCAGGAATTCTGGGAATTGAAGTCCACGAGTCATAAAGCGGCCTAGGCCTAGGCCAGAGGTAGGCAACCTTGGCTCTTTTATGACTCGTGGACTTCAACTCCCAGCATTTCTGAACCAGCCATGCTGAGGGGAAAGGGAGAGGTTTCCAAGCTGAGTCATGCTGGCCCAGGAATTCTGGGAGTTGAAGTCCACGAGTCATAAAGCAGCCTAGGCCCTAGGCCAGAGGTAGGCAACCTTGGCTCTTTTATGACTTGTGGACTTCAACTCCCAGAATTCCTGAGCCAACGTGCTGAGGGGAAAGGGAGAGGTTTCCAAGCTGAGCCATGCTGGCTCAGGAATTCTGGGAGTTGAAGTCCACGAGTCATAAAGCGGCCTAGGCCTAGGCCAGAGGTAGGCAACCACGGCTCTTTTATGACTCATGGACTTCAACTCCCAGAATTCCTGAGGCAGCCATGCTGAGGGGAAAGGGAGAGGTTTCCAAGCTGAGCCAGGCTAGCTCAGGAATTCTGGGAGTTGAAGTCCACAAGTCATGAAGGTGCCATAGTTCCCCCATGCTGGCCAGGAATTCTGGGAGTTGAAGTCCATCAGTCATAAAAGAGCCAAGGTTGCCTACCCCTGCTCTAGGGTGATCAAATCACCGCAAATCTATTTCTTTTATATAAGACATTTGGGTTTGTGTTCGGGCGAAGACTTCATTTGTTTGCCCTCCTTCCTTCTTCGCCTCACTTCTCCTTGTTGGACGACCTTCCTTTCAACCGCATTCGATCTCGGCTTCTTTTGACAAACATGGATTCCTCACCTTAAGGCGTCACGTCCGACATTGGCACATGCTGAAATGTTTCCAACCATTTCCTCACTTTTAGACAACATTCTACAAGCGACAAAGCTTTGTGTACCTGCTGTGTGTGTGTTTTTTTTTTTTGGTCCATTTCTTAGAATCATAGAATCCAAGTGCTGGAAGGGATCTGGGAGGTCTTCTAGTCCAGCCCACTTCCCAAGGCAGGCGTTCTTAAGCCATCCTGCTCAAATGGTTGTCCAATCTTTTGTTTAAAATTGATAGATAGATGATAGATGATAGATAGATAGATAGATAGATAGATAGATAGATAGATAGATAGATAGATAGATAGATAGATAGATAGATAGATAGATAGTTTCCATCCATTGCTTCTTGTCCTGCTTCCAGGTGCTTTGGAAAATTAAGTCGACCCCCATAAAGCAAAGATAGTACCAATAACAATAGGTGCCTTGAGTGCATTCCCAAAACATCTGGAACACCACTTGAACACGACTGGCATTGACAAAACCCCATCAGTCAATTGCAGAAGGCAGCTTTGCTTGGAAGAAAGCTTATCTCCTGTGACAATATCTTTAACACATCCACATCTCTCTACGCCAGGTCCTTGAGAAGGACTCGATGGATGGACAAAACAATGCCAGATCCAGTCTAAAAACATCTGGCTGACAGTGCAATCGACCAGAATGATAATCAATTTAACTCAGAGTGTTAAAAAACGTTAACACTCCGCTTGACTTACAGCTTACCTCCATTAACACCATCAAACAACATCTGCTTATTCCAGGTCCTTGAGAAGGACTCGGTGGACAGACAAAACAATGCCAGATCCAGTTGAAAAACATCTGGCTGACAGTGCAATCGACCAGAAAGATAATAAATTTAGAGTATTAAAAACGTTAAAAAGCTTCGATAGAAATTCTTATTTTGACCAGGGACACAAGCTGGGATGGTTGAAAATATATCATCAGCAGAGGTCAATATCTATGGTTCCTTCTGATGGTAATCATTGTCCAGCTGTGGTCATCACTATACAAATACACATGCCTTTTTAGGTGTATTCAACCATAGAGTAGTGGCTATCACCTTGACCGGTTTTGATTAAAGCAATACAAGAGTCATCAGCCACGGATGCTACCACCGGCCATCGCTTCATCAAAGGCTGGCACCCCACAAGCAATTCCATCAACAGATACATCGGCCTACAACCAGCCTATGAACCCCCTCAGAATTCAAATCAACCGCACAACCAACCAGTGAGGGTACCGACCCCTCAACCATCCCGCGCAAGCCCCCAACCAGCACTTCACCTCCCAATGACACTCACCTGATGTGACATCCCCATCTCAAGACCCATCAGAAGACCCTCATCTGACGTGACCCATACCTGACTCCTCACAAGACCCATCAGAAGACCCTCACCAGATGTGACCCATACCTGACTCCTCTCAAGACCCATCAGAAGACCCTCACCAGACGTGACCCATACCTGACTCCTCACGAGACCCATCAGAAGACCCTCACCAGACGTGACCCATACCTGACTCCTCACAAGACCCATCAGAAGACCCTCACCAGACATGACCCACACCTGACTCCTCACAAGACCCATCAGAAGACCCTCACCAGACGTGACCCACACCTGACTCCTCACAAGACCCATCAGAAGACCCTCACCTGAAATGGCCCAAACCTGACTCTTCACAAGACCCATCAGAAGACCCTCACCATACATGACCTACACCTGACTCCTCACGAGACCCATCAAAGACCCTCACCAGACGTGACCCAAACCTGACTCCTCACAAGACCCATCAGAAGACCCTCACCAGACTTGACCCACACCTGACTCCTCACAAGACCTTCACCTGACGTGACCCACACCTGACTCCTCACAAGACCCATCAGAAGACCCTCACCATACATGACCCACACCTGACTCCTCACGAGACCTTCACCAGATGTGACCCACACCTGACTCCTCACAAGACCCATCAGAAGACCCTCACCATACATGACCCACACCTGACTCCTCACGAGACCCATCAGAAGACCTTCACCTGACGTGACCCACACCTGACTCCTCACAAGACCCATCAGAAGACCCTCACCATACATGACCCACACCTGACTCCTCACGAGACCTTCACCAGATGTGACCCACACCTGACTCCTCACAAGACCCATCAGAAGACCCTCACCATACATGACCCACACCTGACTCCTCACGAGACCCATCAGAAGACCTTCACCTGACGTGACCCACACCTGACTCCTCACAAGACCCATCAGAAGACCCTCACCATACATGACCCACACCTGACTCCTCACGAGACCTTCACCAGATGTGACCCACACCTGACTCCTCACAAGACCCATCAGAAGACCCTCACCATACATGACCTACACCTGACTCCTCACAAGACCCATCAGAAGACCCTCACCAGATGTGACCCATACCTGACTCCTCACGAGACCCATCAGAAGACCCTCACCATACATGACCTACACCTGACTCCTCACAAGACCCATCAGAAGACCCTCACCAGATGTGACCCATACCTGACTCCTCACAAGACCCATCAGAAGACCCTCACCAGACGTGACCCATACCTGACTCCTCACAAGACCCATCAGAAGACCCTCACCAGACATGACCCACACCTGACTCCTCACAAGACCCATCAGAAGACCCTCACCTGATGTGACCCACACCTGACTCCTCACAAGACCCATCAGAAGACCCTCACCATACATGACCCACACCTGACTCCTCACAAGACCCATCAGAAGACCCTCACCATACATGACCCACACCTGACTCCTCACAAGACCCATCAGAAGACCCTCACCAGATGTGACCCACACCTGACTCCTCACAAGACCCATCAGAAGACCCTCACCAGATGTGACCCACACCTGACTCCTCACAAGACCCATCAGAAGACCCTCACCTGATGTGACCCACACCTGACTCCTCACAAGACCCATCAGAAGACCCTCACCATACATGACCCACACCTGACTCCTCACAAGACCCATCAGAAGACCCTCACCATACATGACCCACACCTGACTCCTCACAAGACCCATCAGAAGACCCTCACCAGATGTGACCCACACCTGACTCCTCACAAGACCCATCAGAAGACCCTCACCAGATGTGACCCACACCTGACTCCTCACGAGACCAATCAGAAGACCCTCACCAGACGTGACCCATACCTGACTCCTCACAAGACCCATCAGAAGACCCTCACCATACATGACCCACACCTGACTCCTCACGAGACCCATCAGAAGACCCTCACCAGACGTGACCCACACCTGACTCCTCACAAGACCCATCAGACCCTCACCATACATGACCCACACCTGACTCCTCACGAGACCCATCAGAAGACCCTCACCATACATGACCCACACCTGACTCCTCATGAGACCTTCACCAGACGTGACCCACACCTGACTCCTCACAAGACCCATCAGAAGACCCTCACCATACATGACCCACACCTGACTCCTCATGAGACCTTCACCAGACGTGACCCACACCTGACTCCTCACAAGACCCATCAGAAGACCCTCACCAGACATGACCCACACCTGACTCCTCACGAGACCCATCAGAAGACCCTCACCAGACGTGACCCATACCTGACTCCTCACGAGACCCATCAGAAGACCCTCACCTGATGTAACCCACACCTGACTCCTCACAAGACCCATCAGAAGACCCTCACCATACATGACCCACACCTGACTCATCACAAGACCCATCAGAAGACCCTCACCATACATGACCCACACCTGACTCCTCACAAGACCCATCAGAAGACCCTCACCAGATGTGACCCACACCTGACTCCTCAAAAGACCCATCAGAAGACCCTCACCAGATGTGACCCACACCTGACTCCTCACAAGACCCATCAGAAGACCCTCACCATACATGACCCACACCTGACTCCTCACAAGACCCATCAGAAGACCCTCACCAGATGTGACCCACACCTGACTCCTCACGAGACCCATCAGAAGACCCTCACCAGATGTGACCCACACCTGACTCCTCACAAGACCCATCAGAAGACCCTCACCAGATGTGACCCATACCTGACTCCTCTCAAGACCCATCAGAAGACCCTCACCAGACGTGACCCATACCTGACTCCTCACGAGACCCATCAGAAGACCCTCACCAGATGTGACCCATACCTGACTCCTCTCAAGACCCATCAGAAGACCCTCACCATACATGACCCACACCTGACTCCTCACAAGACCCATCAGAAGACCCTCACCAGACGTGACCCATACCTGACTCCTCACAAGACCCATCAGAAGACCCTCACCAGACATGACCCACACCTGACTCCTCTCAAGACCCATCAGAAGACCCTCACCATACATGACCCACACCTGACTCCTCACAAGACCCATCAGAAGACCCTCACCAGATGTGACCCATACCTGACTCCTCTCAAGACCCATCAGAAGACCCTCACCAGACGTGACCCATACCTGACTCCTCACGAGACCCATCAGAAGACCCTCACCAGACGTGACCCATACCTGACTCCTCACAAGACCCATCAGAAGACCCTCACCAGACATGACCCACACCTGACTCCTCACAAGACCCATCAGAAGACCCTCACCAGACGTGACCCATACCTGACTCCTCACAAGACCCATCAGAAGACCCTCACCATACATGACCCACACCTGACTCCTCACAAGACCCATCAGAAGACCCTCACCTGATGTGACCCACACCTGACTCCTCACAAGACCCATCAGAAGACCCTCACCTGATGTGACCCACACCTGACTCCTCACAAGACCCACCAGACATGACCCACACCTGACTCCTCACGAGACCCATCAGAAGACCCTCACCAGACGTGACCCATACCTGACTCCTCACAAGACCCATCAAAAGACCCTCACCTGATGTGACCCACACCTGACTCCTCACAAGACCCATCAGAAGACCCTCACCAGACATGACCCACACCTGACTCCTCACGAGACCCATCAGAAGACCCTCACCAGACGTGACCCATACCTGACTCCTCACAAGACCCATCAGAAGACCCTCACTAGACGTGACCCATACCTGACTCCTCACAAGACCCATCAGAAGACCCTCACCAGACATGACCCACACCTGACTCCTCACAAGACCCATCAGAAGACCCTCACCAGACGTGACCCATACCTGACTCCTCACAAGACCCATCAGAAGACCCTCACCATACATGACCCACACCTGACTCCTCACAAGACCCATCAGAAGACCCTCACCTGATGTGACCCACACCTGACTCCTCACAAGACCCATCAGAAGACCCTCACCTGATGTGACCCACACCTGACTCCTCACAAGACCCATCAGAAGACCCTCACCAGACATGACCCACACCTGACTCCTCACGAGACCCATCAGAAGACCCTCACCACACGTGACCCATACCTGACTCCTCACAAGACCCATCAGAAGACCCTCACCAGACATGACCCACACCTGACTCCTCACAAGACCCATCAGAAGACCCTCACCAGACGTGACCCATACCTGACTCCTCACAAGACCCATCAGAAGACCCTCACCATACATGACCCACACCTGACTCCTCACAAGACCCATCAGAAGACCCTCACCTGATGTGACCCACACCTGACTCCTCACAAGACCCATCAGAAGACCCTCACCATACATGACCCACACCTGACTCCTCACAAGACCCATCAGAAGACCCTCACCAGACATGACCCACACCTGACTCCTCACGAGACCCATCAGAAGACCCTCACCAGACGTGACCCATACCTGACTCCTCACAAGACCCATCAGAAGACCCTCACCTGATGTGACCCACACCTGACTCCTCACAAGACCCATCAGAAGACCCTCACCAGACATGACCCACACCTGACTCCTCACGAGACCCATCAGAAGACCCTCACCAGACGTGACCCATACCTGATTCCTCACGAGACCCATCAGAAGACCCTCACCATACATGACCCACACCTGACTCCTCACAAGACCCATCAGAAGACCTTCACCAAACGTGACCCACACCTGACTCCTCACAAGACCCATCAGAAGACCCTCACCAGACATGACCCACACCTGACTCCTCACGAGACCCATCAGAAGACCCTCACCAGACGTGACCCATACCTGACTCCTCACGAGACCCATCAGAAGACCCTCACCTGATGTGACCCACACCTGACTCCTCACAAGACCCATCAGAAGACCCTCACCATACATGACCCACACCTGACTCATCACAAGACCCATCAGAAGACCCTCACCATACATGACCCACACCTGACTCCTCACAAGACCCATCAGAAGACCCTCACCATACATGACCCACACCTGAGTCCTCACGAGACCCATCAGAAGACCCTCACCATACATGACCCACACCTGACTCCTCTCAAGACCCATCAGAAGACCCTCACCATACATGACCCACACCTGACTCCTCTCAAGACCCATCAGAAGACCCTCACCAGACGTGACCCACACCTGCTCCTCACAAGACCCATCAGAAGACCCTCACCATACATGACCCACACCTGACTCCTCACGAGACCCATCAGAAGACCCTCACCAGACGTGACCCACACCTGACTCCTCACAAGACCCATCAGAAGACCCTCACCATACATGACCCACACCTGACTCCTCACAAGACCCATCAGAAGACCCTCACCATACATGACCCACACCTGACTCCTCACAAGACCCATCAGAAGACCCTCACCATACATGACCCACACCTGACTCCTCACAAGACCCATCAGAAGACCCTCACCAGGTTGGACTACAAGACCTCAAAGTCTCCTTCCAACTCTGTTATTCTGTTTGTTTGTTTTTATTGCCCACTCGCCAAGGAAGCTACAGGAAACAAGTGCTAGAAATACCCTTCTCCTCTGGAATATACATAGGAGAATCGAGACACTTGGCATCAATCATATTATACGGGAACTTTTGCTTCAGATTGCATTTTTATACATAGCTGCATAAACTGGGTGCTTCGCCGTACGTTTTCCCTCCACTCATCTCTGTTTACTGAGAAAAATAGTTGCGTTCTTCTTAAATAAAGCATATCTCGAGCTGTCTGAGTGGCTTTAAATGGGGGCAAAAATCAAAAGTCAGCACGCTAGGAGGAATCTGCAAGAGGCCTCTGAGAGTAATTGTATGAATGAAAATTGTTGTTTGCTACTTATGTGCGTGGGCACATGTTCAAACGTCTAGATGTGCGTAGACAAAAAAAAAAAAAATCCCACAGAACTGTGAAGGAGCCTGACGGCTAAATTCTTCAGAAGAATGGCTGAAAGAGTTGTGTAGGCTTAGCTTAAAGACGGGAAGGCTAAGAAAGGATTTGATAGCGTCTCCCAATTCTTGAAGGGCTGTCATAGGGAAGAGACTCTGGAGATATTTTTCTGCGGTGCCTGAGGGAAGACAAAAACAAATGTGGGTACGTGGGAAGCTATATCAAAGGGAACGCAAAATAAAAAGGAATTTCTTTGACCAGAGGAGATATAAAGCAATGGAACAGCCTCTTTCTCCTGGCGTCATCTGGGCTCCATCCTGGGAGCTTTTCAAACCAAATTTGGACGGCCATCTATATGAGGTGGCTTGGGGATCTCCAAACTCAGCTGGAGGAGAAGACCTCATACATAACTTTGGTATTCTGTAAAGGTTCAAAAGAGAAGGATGAGTGATGACATGATAGCAGCCTTCCAGTATCTCAGGGGCTGCTCCAAAGAAGAGGGAGTCAAGCTATTCTCCAAAGCACCTGAAGGCAGGACAAGAAGCAATGGATGGAAACTAATCCAAGAGAGAAGCAACTTCCTAACTGGCCAACTTCATGACCTATGGACTTCAACTCCCAGAATTCCTGAGCCATCATGGCCATAGTTGCTAACTTCACGACCTATGTGGACTTCAACTCCCAGAATTCCTGAGCCAGCCTGAGGAACTATGGCCCCTTTATGAGTTGTGGACTTCAGCTCCCAGAATTCCTGAGTCAGCATGTCCATAATTGCTAACTTCACGACCTATGGACTTCAACTCCCAGAATTCCTGAGCCAGCAGGGGGAACTATGGCCCCTTCATGACTCGTGGACTTCAACTCCCAGAATTCCTGAGCCAGCATGAGGAACTGTGGCCCCTTCATGACTCGTGGACTTCAACTCCCAGAATTCCTGAGCCAGCATGAGGAACTGTGGCCCCTTCATGACTCCTGGACTTCAACTCCCAGAATTCCTCAGCCAGCATGGGGGAACTATGGCCCCTTCATGACTTGGGGACTTCAGCTCCCAGGATTCCTGAGCCAGCATGGCCCTAGTGGCCACCTTCACGACCTATGGAATTCAACTCCCAGAAGTTTCAGCAATGGCCATGCTGGCTCAGGAATTCTGGGAGTTGATGTCCACAGGTCGTGAAGGAGCCATAGTCGCCCATCTCTGATCTAGATTCTAAGATAAAGTTTCCAAATCTTGCCAACTTCCAGGCCCATGGATTTCAGCTCTCAGAATTCCATCGCTAAATGAACTGCGTCTTCCATACTGGCCCAAAAGATAAATATGGTGGGGAGAGAAATTGTGAGACAAAGCAAGCCACGCTGCTTTGAAAAAAAGTAATGCAGGAAAAAGACATTAGAAATCGGTGCGACAGCCGAGGCCGGTGGGTGGGCGTGGATATTTCATATTTGGCTGCGAAATTAGATCTCGGAGTAATAGTATCTCAACACATCTGGGACTGGTTAGATTACTTAAAAGACGGATTCTGTGATGCTTCTACGATGGTCGTTTGCGTTTTCGTATTCCTGCAGTCAACAGTAAGAGAAGTCGGGCTCCGTGGTTGCAACAGCCCCCTTGCCGCGCTGTCGTTTTGCGCTCCACACATTTGTCGTGGACCCCTGCATCTTACGCTATCCTGATGACCCTGTTTCGGACGGTCATCTTGGGGTGATCCCAACGGTGCTTTTTTCAAGAGGCTGGACTTGACCAGTCATGGGCCCTGCATCTTATGCTATCCTGATGACCCTGTTTCAGATGGTCATCTTGGGGTGATCCCAGCGGTGCTTTTTTCAACAGGCAACTGGACTTTCTTGGTTTTTTTTAAAAAAGATGTTTCACTTCTCATCCAAGAAGCTTCTTCGGTTCTGACTGAGTGGTGCAGGATGGAAGGATTTATATTTCTTGCAGTCATCTGGTTATTAGTACTCTCTCTGAAACTCAACATGAAGAAAACCAAGATCATGGCATCCGGCCCTCTCAGTTCCTGGCAAATAGATGGGGAAGAAATGGAGGTAGTGACAGATTTTATCTTCTTGGGCTCCAAGTTCGCCGCAGACGGGGACTGCAGCCAAGAAATGAAAAGACGCTTGCTCCTGGGGAGGAAAGCTGCGGCAAATCTAGACAGCATTACTAAAAAGCAGAGATGTCGCCCTGCCAACAAAAGTGCGTATAGTCAAGGCCATGGTTTTCCCAATTGCAATGTATGAATGTGAAAGTTTGACCGTAAGAAAGGCCGAGTGCCAAAGAATGGAGGCCTTTGAACTCTGGTGCTGGAGAAGGCTCCTGCGAGTCCCCTGGACTGCAAGGCGATCCAACCGGTCGGTCCTGGAGGAGATCAACCCCGACTGCTCTTTAGAAGGCCAGATCCTGAAGTGGAAACTCAAGTCCTTTGGCCACCTAGTGAGAAGGAAGGACTCCCTGGAGAAGAGCCTGATGCTGGGAAAGATGGAGGGCAAGAGAAGAAGAAGGGGACGACGGAGAAGGAGATGGCTGGATGGAGTCCCTGAAGCAGGAGATGTGAGCTTCAATGGACTCCAGAAGATGGCAGAGGACAGGAAGGCCTGGAGGAACGTGGTCCGTGGGGTTGCGATGGGTCGGACACGACTTCGCAGCTAACAACAACACTCTTTAGGAGAGTCGTGGAGGTTTACCTGTGTCCCAAGAGTCATCTGAGTGGTGCAAATGGATGTGGAGCCTTCCTGGAACTGCTGAAAAGTAGTAGTTCCAAGGAGTGCAGCTCTTCCAAGAAGGCTCCACATCCATTTGCACCACTAAGGTGACCCTGAAGACACACAGGTGAAGCTCCAGGTGGCCTCACTACATCGGTCAGTCAACAGGTGTCTCTTTCCAGATTAGACAATTCTACTCAAAGACCCAAGCTTGGGTCAACTAAGGTTGCTTAATCGGATGATCGGAAGGAGGAGAAAAATACACTTTTCCACAAGCAGGTGGAAAGATGCTACAGGGGGTCCTCGACTTACAACAGTTCCCTTAGTGACTGAAGTTACAACGCCGCTGAAACAAGTGACTGACGACCCTTTTACATTCTTATAACCGTTGCAGCGTCCCCCACAGTCAAGTGATCAAAATTCAAGACGCTTGGCCACTGACCTGTATTTATGACGGTCGCAATGTCCTGGGGTTACATGATCTGCCATTTCATATAGACCAGCGGTTCTCAACCTTTTCCGGGGCTCAACCCCAGCCCGCATCGTGCATGCGCAGTGCAACGGGCGCATCGCGCATGCACGGTGCGACGGCCCGCAGCGCAAAGGGGAAAAAAATGGCGGACCAAAAAAAAATGGCCGACCAAAAATAAAAATAAAAAATGGCGGGCCCGCATCGCACATGTGCGGCATGACGGCCCACATCGCAAAGGGGAAAAAAATGGCGGACCCACCGCATCGCGCAAGCGCGGTGCGACGGCCCGCATCACAAAGGGGAAAAAATGGCGGACCCAAAAAATAAATAAAAAAAAAATATGGCCGAACCAAAAAAAAAAAATGGCCGACCAAAAAAAATGGCGGGCCTGCATCCCGCATGTGCGGTGTGACAGCCCGTATCGCAAAGGGGAAAAAATGGCGGACCCCCAAAAAATGGCCGACACCCCCCCCCAAAAATGGCGGACTGCGGTGTTTGGCGACCCCCGTGAAATGGTCGTTCGACCCCAAATGGGGTCGCGACCCACAGGTTGAGAACCGCTGATATAGACCACTGTTTACTGTATTTACTCTTGGGTTCCCTCAGCGCAATAAGACTGTGCGCGCTCTGACAATTTGGTTGGGTGTTTTCACTTTTTTCTTGAAGGCACACAACTGATATTGTTTCTGAACTGCAGCAGCTTTTGCCCTGGAACGCCCCCTCAGTCTGCGTCACGACCGAGGAGTCCACTTAGTGACCAGTGCTTCGCTTAACGACCGCTGGGTTCACTTCACCAGGGCTGCATCCCTTTAACGAGCACCAGGGGAAAAAAAGTCATCAAAACCACTGCGGTCCCGTGATGACCGACTTTACGACGGTCACAACCTACGACCGAAATGGCTCACTCAACCGCAGTCATAACCCGAGGAGGAACTGTGAACGGATCCTTGTGGCCCTTTCCCAACTCTATAGGCCAACATTTGGGAATTTATCCTTTGTGTGAAGGACAGAGATTTATGAACTGCGAACTGCAACACAACTATTTCCCCTGTGGGACAAATACGGAGACACCCGGATTGTAATCTCGGTTTGATCCGGGAAGTCCTTGCTTTACGACCACAATTAAGCTCCAAGCTTCTGTTGCGGAGAGAGTTGCTAAGTGAATTTTCCTCTTTCAAAATGCGGAGAGTCCTGGACTGATGAGCACAAGGGAGCCCAATGTTTTTGTTGTTAAGTGAGACAGTTGTTAAATAAATTTCGCCCCGGTTGACCACCTTTCTAGACACAATTGTTAAGGGAATCACTGCAGTTATTAAGTGATGAATGGGATTGTTAAGTACTTCGTTCGCGTGCGAGTGACGAAGACACATGGCGATGTTAAGCAGCTTTTTATTCTTCTTCTAACAACACCCGAACGAAAACAAAAGGCTCGCGGGCCCCTTTATACGGCCAGAAACCCGTACAACGACAAGCAACAGTAACAGAGCGGGCAGCTTTGGAATGGCATTGGACCAGGATACTTACGGGACCGTCTTCTGCCACATACTTCCCTACGACCGGTGAGAGCGCACAGGGTCGGCCTCCTCCGGGTCCCGTCAGCGAAACAATGTCGTCTGGCGGGTCCTAGGGGGAGGGCCTTCTCTGTTGTGGCGCCCACCCTCTGGAACCAACTGCCCCCTGAAGTTCGCGTTTCCCCCACCCTCCCGGAGGAATCTTAAAACCTATCTCTGCCGGCCTGGGGATGATTGTGGACTGTGGTGTGAATGATGAATGTGTGTTGGTTTTTATTTTTAATGTTCCTTTAATTTGGACTTAGATTGTGAATATTGTTTTATGTATGTTGTAAGCCGCTCCGAGTCTTCGGAGAGGAGCGGCATATAAGTCCAAATAAAATAAATAAAATAAAAATAAATAAAAATGCAACGTCAACAACGGGGATGGTTAAGCGAATCTGGCTCTCCCTTTGACTTTGATTGTCAGGTGGTCACAAAAGGGGATCACGTGACCCCGGGGGGGGGAGACACTGCCACCATCATAAATACGCGTCAGTTGCCAAACGTCTGAATTTTGATCACGGGACCCTGGGGAGGCTGCAACCGTCGTAAAGTGTGAAAAACGGTCATGTCCCTTCCCCCCCCCCAGTGCCGTTGTAACTTCAAACAGCCACTGAATGCACTGTTGTAAATCCAGGACTCCCTGGATTATAATTCACTTTATTTCTATAAATTGGCTTTTGCTTGGAAAAAATCTAAGGATTAACCAGGTGCTTTAAAAAAAAACAAAATGAGGCTGGCCAGTGTAGTTTTGTGATGTTTTGTTAACCTTCGTGTCTGTAGGTAAAAGCAATGAGTGTAATAATAATAATAATAATAATAATAATAATAAGAAGAAGAAGAAGAAGAAGAAGAGGAAGAGGAGGAGGAGGAGGAAGAAGAAGAAGAAGAAGAAGAAGAAGAAGAAGAGGAGGAGGAGGAGGAGGAAGAAGAAGAAGAAGAAGAAGAGGAAGAGGAGGAGGAGGAAGAAGAAGAAGAAGAGGAAGAGGAAGAGGAGGAGGAGGAGGAAGAAGAAGAAGAAGAAGAAGAAGGAGAAGAAGTTGGAAGGGACCTCGGAGGTCATCTAGTCCAACATCCTGCTCAGGCAGGAAACCCTATAACATTTTGGACAAATGGCTGTCCAGTCTCTTCTTAGAAACCTCCAGCGTTGGAGCATTCACTGCTTCTGGAGGCAGGTTGTTAATAATAATAATAAAGTTGGAAGGGACCTTGGAGGTCATCTAGTCCAACCCCCTGCTCAGGCAGGAAACCCTGGCCTATACCATTTCAGACAAAGGGCTGTCCAGTCTCTTCTTAAAAACCTCCAGCGTTGGAGCATTCACTGCTTCTGGAGGCAGGCGGTTCCACTAATTAAAGGGGGGGGGGAAATGGAATATATTTTGCAAGCCGAAACTGGGACTTTCTAGGGCTGTGTGATAGAGCTGCAGCTTCGGAGAAAAGCCCCAATGTACCTTATTAAGGGAAAACCTCTATAAAGTCGCCCTAAATTGCAGAATCCATGGCTGCCAAAAATCCTCCCCCGGGAGGAAACGTGCATGTAAAGATGTCAGTGCCGTGAAAAAAAATTGCACACTTTGGTGTGAAGGAGTCAATTCACGGGGGGGGGGG
>JARGCV010000422.1:0-32500 GCA_034064705.1 Bothrops alternatus | reverse complement strand
TAATAATAATAATAATAATAATAATAAAAGTTGGAAGGGACCCTGGAGGTCATCTAGTCCAACCCCCTGCTCAGGCAGGAAACCCTACACCATTTCAGACAAATGGCTATCCAGTTTCTTCATAATAATAATAATAATAAAGTGGGAAGGGACCTTGGAGGTCATCTAGTCCAACCCCCTGCTCACACCATTTTAGACAAATGGCTGTCCAGTCTCTTAAAAACTTCCAGTGTTGGAGCATTCACCGCTTCTGGAGGCAGGTTGTTCCGCTAGTTAATTGTTCTCACTGTCAGGAAGTTTCTCCCCAGTTCTAAGTAAGATAGTTATGTTTTACAATATATGAAATGTAAAAATGTTGGGATGATGTAACTTTTATAAATATAACTGAAATACAAGCTGATCAGAAAGGATCAGATACACACAGATGTTATAAGATAGATAAGAAGCACAGCATTTTTTAAATAATACATGAAATATGAAAATATTGGGAGGGTGTACCTAAATGGGAAAAAATGTGGATATTTAATGACTAACATGGAGAAAATCATGATTGATAAGAATGGATTGAATAAAAGGGGAAATTAAGCTGAAACAAAACCCAGGAAAATAGAATGCCTGATGAACTAATGAGATGATGGTTACAATAAAAATATAAGCTGATTAAAAACAAAACGTTATACATAGATGTTATCCCTGTCTGTATAAATACGAAACAAATGTCTACATTTAATCATTTCTATGTTGAAAACATTAAGAAGTATATTTGTTTAAGGTTGAGGAAGGAGAATACAAAAGGGAGAAAGGAAGATGAAAGAAATATATGCTTAATTAATAGACGAATGATGGAATGATGGAATTTAATCCTTATCGACTGTTCATTCATTATTATTGCCTTTTTTTTTCTTCTCTTTTTTTCCCCCTTTCTCAAATATATAAACCAAGACGACACGCTTTACACCAGGCAGTGGATATCGATATTGTTAAAAAACGATAAAATATTTATAAAAATAAAAAAAAATAAAAAAAAATGGCGCTTGGCAACTGGCGTGTTTTACGATGGTCACAGAGTCCTGGAGTCACGTTCGATTCCCAGTTCCCACCTTCCCAGCCGATTCCCGACCACCAGAGTAAATGGGGGGAAGTCGGATTCATTTAATGGCCAATGGGATTTACTTAAACGGTGGTCGAGAATGTCGTAAAAAAATAAGTGGGGGGAACTCATTTAACCGGTGCCTTGCTTAGTGATGGAAATGGCGATCCCAGTTGTGGCCATGTTTGAAAAACCTTGATTTAGAGGTGAATAAAATATCTCAACATCCGAGCAATAAAGCAACGGGAGATCTCATTACAGCTGCTTCAAAGAAAATTTTTTGCTTTCGCGGACTCACTAATAAGGGATCTATTTCAGATCTCAAGACTGTGGACTCTTTTATTTTCTATTCTCTCTTTCCAGCACAGTATGGGATTATATATACTCCTTGATTTTCTAACTCAGTTTTGTCTTTGGGGTTTGAAATCCCATGCACCGCTTGCCCCACCACATACATCGGACAAACCAACAGAAGAATAAGTGCACGCACTGAAGAACACAAAAACTCAGTCAAAAAAGAGGAACCAACTTCTTCCCTGGTCCAACACCTTAAAACCACAGGACATGAAATTGACTTCAAAAAGACCAGAACTATCGCCAAAACTGAACACTTTAATAACAGAATAATCAGAGAAGCCATCGAGATAGAAAAATGCCCACACAGCATGAATAAACGAGATGATACCTCCCACCTACCAGCCATTTGGAAACCCGCCCTTATTGACAAACGAGTCCCTAACACAAAGAATGACACCAGACCCACACTTACGAAAACCACACAGGATGTCACACCACAATCCACGCAAAAAGCAAACCCAAACCCACACCGATGATGAGGCACGACCACAAACCAGAAGCCAGACCACAGCTGCATCATTAGCCACTTTAAACCCCTCCAATCCATACATGAAGCAAACTGACACCCACCATGAAGATGAGGCACGACCACGAACGCGAAGCCAAACAACAGCAACGCAGCTCACCATCTCAAATCCCCCTGCAACTCAGACTAACCTGAGCACAACAAAGCCCCCACCCAAACAGAACACTTCCCCATCCAATCAGAGCACAGCTAACCCCCCATTCAATCAGAGCACAGCCAAGCCCCTAACCAATCAGAACACACCTCCACTCAATCAGAACACAGCCAAGCTCCCACCCAATCAGTTCATACCCCCACTGGCAGTTAAAAGGAAGAAACAGCTATGACCACACACTGCTCCTAGAAGCACGAAGCCGAAAACACCAGCCTGAAGATGATGAATGGGACTACGTCAAAACGTCACCAAGACACTTCCAATTTTACGCGGGAGAAAACCCGAATAACCAAAGACCTACATATATATGCAGGTCTTGGCATATTCGGATCTTTTCCTGTGTATCTTGGCATGTGTCCGTTTGCTTTGTGTGGGGGTCGGAGGGAGGTGCAGCAGCTGCTGATGTCGTCGTGGTTTGGCTTCTGGATGGTGGTTGCATTTCATCTGAGGGATGGGTTTGGGCTTGGGTTTCGGTCTGGTGAGGGCGAATGGGGGTGGCGTACTGTGTTGTTCTGGGTCCGGTGTCAGTTTTCATGGCTAGGACTCATTTGTTGCCATGAACACAGAGCTAGACCGCAAACTCGGAGCTAAACCAAAGCCTGGCATGCTACATCACAGCCTTCTGCTCTGGACATCACATCACAGAACTCAGGAGGCTACAACGCCAAAGCTCAGGATGTTACAACACAGCCAACCACCCAGGATGTTGCAACACAAAACTCAGGATATCACTACACTAGATCTCAGGATGTCATCACACAACCCATTACCCAGGTCGTTATAACACAAAAGACTAATGGGCACACAGCCGGCACCTCAACTACTCAGGATGTTACGAAATAGCCGAACAATCCACAAACAATAACTCCAACACAGCCAACCAATCCACCTACAGCAACTAAGCCAGCACTCCACACACCCCCCACCAATATTTATAGAGAGACGGCAGCTCCGATCACACTTTGCTCGCACAAGCACGAAGCCGAAGACCCCAGCCTGAAGATGACGAGTGGGACCTCGTCGAAACGTCGCCAAGATACTCTCAATCTTACACGGGAAAAGACCCGAATATGCCAAGACCTGCATATCTGGGACTGCATACCTGGGATTGGGACTACAACCATCAACCAAGATTGTCACAACAGTGCACCGACAAAAAGGACTCAGCGAACGGTGCCCTTCAGGAAGATCTCTGCTTCAAGAGACAAACAGCGGGAAGGATATTTACCGGTTCTTGCGGTTTATGTCAAAATTAAATGCTTCAGTAGCTGGAGGGTTGTAAATGACCTCTTCTCTGATTTGTATCACGAGAGAGAGACAGGGAGAAAGAGACAGAAAGAGTGTGGAAGGAAGGAAGGAAGGAAGGAAGGAAGGAAGGAAGGAAGGAAGGAAGGAAGGAAGGAAAAAGGCAGACAGACAAGAGAAAGAAAGAAAGAAAGAAAGAAAAAGACAGATAAGAAAGAGAGAGAAAGGAAGAACGAATCGAAGGAAGGAAGGAAGGAAAGAAAAAGGCAGACAGACAAGAGAAAGAAAGAAAGAAAGAAAGAAAGAAAGAAAGAAAGAAAGAAAAAGACAGACAGATAAGAAAGAGAGAGAAAGGAAGAACGAATCGAAGGAAGGAAGGAATGCAAGGAAAGAGGACAGGAAAGCAAGAAAGAAAGAAAGAGAAAAAGACAGATAGATAAGAAAGAGAGAGAAAGGAAGAACGAATCAAAGGAAGGAAGGAAGCAAAGAAGAAAAAGGACAGGAAAGAAAAAAAGGCAAGAAAGAGAAAGAGAAAGAAAAAGATGGATAAAAAGAGAAAGGAAGAACAAATGAAAAGGAAGGAATAAATGGATGGATGAATAGGTGGATGGGTGGATGGATAGGGTAGGTAGGTAGGTAGGAAGAAAGGATGGAAGGAATAAATGGATGGATGAATGAACAGGTGGATGGATGGATAGGGTAGGTAGATAGAAAGGAAGGGAGGGAGGGAGGGAGGGAGGAAGGAAGGAAGGAAGGAAGGGAGGGAGGGAGGGAGGAAGGAAGGGAGGGAGGGAGGGAGGAAGGTGGATAAGGGAAGATAAATAGTTAGATAGGCTTGGTGACTGGTTCATACTTACGCCGGTTTGCAGTGACCCGGGTCACGTGATCCCCTTTTGCGACCGTCTGACAAGCAAGGTCAATGAGGAAGCCAGATTCCCTTAGCCACAGCACGTCTAACTTCACAACGGCAGTGATTCACTTAACAACTGTCGCAAGAAAGGTCATAAAACGGGGCAAAACCCGCTTAACAAACGCTCACCTAACAACAGAAATTTTGGGGGCTCCGTCGTCATAAGTCAAGGATTTCCTGCGTTAGATTTGTCCGTTTGGTTTTTCTCGCCTAAATGTAGAACCTTAATATTTCCCCCCCCACTGAATTTAATTTTATTAGACAGGACCCCCTTGTTGAGTGGGGGCTGGACTAGAGGACCTCCAGGATCCCTTCCAGCTCTATTCTATTCATCTATTCTCATGTTCATTACTCCCCTTTGAATGGAGACCTGTCTTGTGGTTAATAATGCCCATTTGCGAGGCTAATCTTGCTAAAATTGAGACCCGTTGTGTGTGGGGGGTGCCAAATCGGCCCGGCAGACTCACAGTTGTGTATGTGAGAAACAACGCCGGAAGATTTACAAAGAGGGAAGGAAAATTGATCAGGAAGTTTTACTGGGAAACCACGTCCCCCTGTTAAGATCCCCATCGCTTGGTTTTTCAAGCTTGCCATCGACTCAGCCTTAAAAGGGAACGGCATTTTCTATTACATAATCAATTGGGGTTAATGGACCCTCTTGGGGAGGGGGCACAGCTTCTCCCGGTCCTTCCAGTTGGTCCATTTCTCTGAAAATTAGGCGCTTAATCAGATGCCGAGAGCTGCAAAGCCTTTGGGGAGAATGTCGCCAGGATTTTTATCAAGCCCAATTATGGACAAGATTCCCCTAATAAAGTGTTTTTTTAAAAGGTGCCTTCCTGCTAATTTTAGCCAATTTCCCAAGGCTGGTTGTGATTGCCTTTGAGACGTCTGTCTATCTGTCTGTCTGTCTGTCTGTCATCTATCTATCTATCTATCTATCTATCTATCTATCTATCTATCTATCTATCTATCTATCTATCTATCTATCCATCCATCCATCCATCCATCAATCCATCTATCTCTTTCCTATCCTATCCTATCCTTCCTTCCTTCTGTCTATCTATCACTATATCCTATCCTATCCTATCCTATCCTATCCTATCCTATCCTATCCTATCCTATCCTATCTTACCCTTCCATTCATCCATTCATCCATCTATCTATCTATCCCTATCCTATCCTATCCTCCTACCCATCCATATCTATCTATCTATCTATCTATCTATCTATCTATCTATCTATCTATCTATCTATCTATCTATCTATCTATCCATCCATCCATCCATCCATCCATCTATCTATCTATCTCTTTCCTACCCTATCCTATCCTTCCTTCCTTCTGTCTATCTATCACTATCTATCACTATCTATCTCTATCTCTATCCTATCCTATCCTATCCTATCCTATCCTATCCTATCCTATCCTATCCTATCCTATCCTATCCTATCCTATCCTATCCTATCCTACCCTTCCATTCATCCATTCATCCATTCATCCATTCATCCATCCATCCATCCATCCATCCATCCATCCATCCATCCATCCATCCATCTATCCCTATCCCTATCCCTATCCCTATCCTATCCTATCCTATCCTATCCTACCCTACCCTACCCCCCCACCCACCCCTCTCTCTCTCTCTCTATCTATCTATCTATCTATCTATCTGTTCTGTCTGGCCCCTCTCAGCTCATTAAAATCCACATAAATATGTCTTTAAGAGGTTTATTTAACACATTTCAAAAGAATTCACTTCAAAGCACGCTGCTGGCATTTTGCTGGCAGAAACAGCCAAGTCTCATGTATTTACATTTAGATTAACACATGCTCCTTCCACACCTTCCAATTAACTCACTCTTTCTTTATCACATTGTCCAAGGCCTCATTATTCTCCCGTAGATTTCCAAAACATCAGAAGACTGAAGTCAAACGCACGGTTCCAGATATCAGGCTACTCCTTGATTAACGTTGCTCGTGACAAAGGCGTAGTCTCTCTGTCCCCTTCTAATATAGTGTCCGATACGTCACTTCCCCTCATTACTTCCTTTTTCCACTTAACTGACACCGTCGCTTATCAAACCTTCTGAATCTCGGATCAAGCCATCTATCTTCTTGATCCAAATCTGACCCCTCACTTTGTGAATCTGATCCAGACTGCCTGTAAATCTCCTCCCTGTCTGGCTCAGCTGCCGGGAGGGGAAAATACCCAGAGGGGCCTGGCTGCTCTTCCTCGGCTGCCGGGAGGGGAAAATACCCAGAGGGGCCTGGCTGCTCATCCTCATACTCTGACACTTCCCAAGCTGGTCTAGGGACACTCACAACACTATCTATCTATCTATCTATCTATCTATCTATCTATCTATCTATCTATCTATCTATCTATCTATCTATCTATCTATCTATCTATCTATCTAATTTTAGCCAATTTCCCATGGCTTTGGGCTAGCACTGATTCCCTTTGAGATGATCGAGCGATATTTAATGTAATCATTGGAAGGAGAGCCAGTGGATCCTGAAACCTGGGATTCAATAGGCTGAATCTCTAGCGAGGAAACAAAGTTCTCACTTAGCGTCATGTGTGAATGCAGTCTGGGAAATTCATTCAAAGAGTTTAAAAAACAGAATTGGAAGGACCTTGGAGGTCATAGGTTTTCCTGCCTGAGTAGGGGGTTGGACTAGATGACCTCTAAGCAGAACATGAGATCTCCAGGTTGTTTTCCTTTGGTCAATAAATCAAATAACGGACTGAGCAAATTTGTAGGCAAATAAAAATAGGGACAAACCCAATTACAGGTGTCTAACAATTGCTGTAAATTGACCAATGAAATAATTTTGGGTAGGCTCAAATGAGGAAAAGCTGGGGCAGAATAAGATTGTAACATTTTATGCCCTAAATAAAGATAGGGAGAATGCAACTGTATTTTTTTCTGGGGCAACTTGCAATCTTAAATCATTTTGTATTTTGAAAGCCAATTAGATTGTATCTTTGGTGCTCCAATTAAAATATCATCCATATAACGATATACCAAAGTCAATGGATGATGTTTGCGAAAAGGAGCCAACGTTGCAGCACTTAAAGCTGACATAATGTGGGACTGTTTAGCATTCTTTGTGGCAAAACTATCCAGTGATAACATTTATTATGTTCTGAATGATTCACTGCAGGCACAGTAAATGCAAACTTTTCCTGAGAGTGGGCATCCAATTTAATCAAATTCCATTCAAATGGAAACAAATTTCCAATAAATAGGTTAAACATTTATAAATCTAAAGGGAAAAACAATTCAGTTCTTTTGGTTGATGGATATCTAGGTCTAACTAAACAATTTAAATTCAACAATTCCCCCCCCCAATATATTGTCCAACAATTACTGTTTCCTCTTTCAAGTAAAAAATTTGCAAGCTGAAACTGTAAGAGTGGGTATCAAATTTCAGATTCACTCCACCCTTCTCAAATTGCAATTCTAAGCAGAGGAAAAAAAAGTTTTAAACGAACAGCTCCCGCTTCTTCTTTCTGTCTCTCTCGCTCTTATAGCAACACTACCAGCGGAGAGATGAAAGAGACAGGGGAAAAAAAAATATCTTACCACCAAAAAATAGTTTTCTCTCCTTCATATGCATTTTCCATAAATTCTCTCACACATCCTCCATGAAACTCTTCTCATGCAAACACTTACTATTACTTTTCAATTTACTTTTACAACAATAAAATCTGCAGTTTACTATTTCTTTCACAGCCTGGGAGAGAGTGGGTGGGGGGTGGGGTTTGAGGGCTAACACACACTTTAGGTATCAACAAATTAATTCATTCAGTTCCATGCTAACTGCTTCCATAAACAATTCCACCTACAAATATTTCATTTTATACTTTTCTCCAGGCAAACAATTTATTTTTTAATAAGGCCTTTTTGTATGTTGTTATCAGAGAGGTTTTTGACCCTCTTCCAAGTCTTGGAAATAACACAGGACAACACAGACAAACATATATACACAAATACTGTTAAAACAACATTTATTTAAACATATGACTTGTCCTGCAAGAAGTGAGAAAAATCATGAGGTGATTCCAACCAAACATGGTTTTATAAGGCCCTTTAATCATCTCCTATTTTTCTCACCATTCCAAGCCCAAGCATAATGTTCTGAGTGGCCACACACACACACTACACATCACAAAGCACCACCAGACATTGTCTGACAGGGTTAAACTTTACAGCCACATGAAGTTTCAAAACATTCCAATTGTTCAAAACACATTGCAGAGGAGTACATTTTGAGTTAATTTATGTCTTTAAGTTACTCTGACGATTCCCCTTATTATCTTTTTTCTACTTCAAGATAGTTCCTCTAATATTTTCTTTGTGGGGGTGTATGAGGTCTGGGAAGAAGCAAAAGAATTAGCCTCTTCAGAAGGAGCTGGAAATCCAATTAAAGATGCTTCAAGAGAGAGAAGTTTTACTTGGTTGTAATCAGAAGGGGGGCTGGTAGTTAATTGCTGCCCTTCTGAAGCATCTCAGCCACATTTTTCCACTGCCCAACGGCACTGAATACCATCGATGTCTGTACTGGAGCCCAAGGTTCAAGATGTAAAGTATGCCCTATATTCCAAGGGCAATGTTTTCCTACCTCATCCACCAGCTTCCTTGTGTCTGCCTCAGGCTCTGTCATGCCTGATTTATGTAGCAGGAATCTGAGTTCCTGTGCCTGTTTCTGCTGGTGCTGAGATAACTTGCGACCCATACCTACCAGTAGGGGTCCCGGAGGACGAAAGTGCACTTAGGGGTCTATTCCAGATGATAGTAAGTATGTTGGTTGTCACTCTTCCCCGGAGGAGGTCCCAAACGTCCCTGTTCGGGCGCCAGCTGTAGTAATTTATTTATTTATTATTTATTTATTAATCAAATTTCTATACCGCCCCTCTCCCGAAGGACTCGGGGCGGTGTACAGCCTAAAATTTAAAAAACATATAAATATACAAAATTTAAAATAATTAAAAATAAATTAAATAATATGGCCGAAATCCCCATTTAAAACCCAAAACATACAAAGCTTAAAATCTTAAAATCTTAAAAAAATCAGTGCTCAGTCATTGCAGGGTGCAAATATGGCTGACCGCCTTCGCAGCGTTTATTCTTTTTATACAGTTTTCCAAGCAGGAAAAGTTTAACATGGCAATAGCATAGCAATAGCATTTCATTGGTTAAACTCCTTACCAATCCTTAAGGATAGAAAGCCAGAGGCCCAAAACAGGGTGCAGTTTGTTGCAACATCCTGTTGGTGTAAGCTAGCTGATATCAGGCAGGTGAGGTCATTGTACCAGCCTGGGGTATTTTCCCACATTGCCATGGTGATGTGAAGGGATGAGATAATGTAGAGCAGCGGTTCTCAACCTGTGGGTCGCGAGCCCATTTGGGGTCGAACGACCATTTCACGGGGGTCGCCAAACACCGCAGTCCGCCATTTTTTGGGGGGGTCGGCCATTTTTTTTGGTCCACCATTTTTTTCCCCTTTGCGATGCGGGCCGTCGCGCCGTGCATGCGCAATGCGGGCCCGCCATCTTTTTTTTTTGGTCGGCCATTTTTTTTTGGGTCGGACATTTTTTTTTGGGTCGGCCATTTTTTTTGGTCCGCCATTTTTTCCCCCTTTGCGATGCGGGCCGTCACGCCGTGCATGCGCGATGCAGGCCCGCCAATTTTTTTTTTGGTCGGCCATATTTTTTTTTTTTTGGTCGGCCATATTTTTTTTGGGTCCGCCATTTTTTCCCCTTTGCGATGTGGGCCGTCGCGCCGCGCATGCGCGATGCAGGCCCGCCATTTTTTTTTGGTCGGCCATTTTTTTTTGGGTCGGACATTTTTTTTTGGGTCAGACATTTTTTTTGGTCCGCCATTTTTTCCCCTTTGCGATGCGTGCCGTCGCGCCGTGCATGCGCAATGCGCCCGTCACGCTGCGCATGCGCGATGTGGGCCGGGGTCGAGGTTGAGAACCGCTGATGTAGAGAGAAGAAGCACACAGGCTTTGGAGGGGCAGTTTGCTGCTCACGACCTCTACCTGGCCCTTATCTCTACAACCATTGTTAAGCGACTCATCGCATTGCTAAGTTAGTAACATGGTTGTTAAGTGACTACGGCTTCCCCCATTGACACCGGGCAACTGACTCGTATTTATGACGGTTCCGGTGTCCCCGGGGTCACGTGATCCATTTTGCGACCTTCTGGCCATCAAAATCAGCGGGGAAGCCAGCTTCACTTAACGCCTGCCTTTTCTTGCTGAACAGCTGCAGTGATTACACTTAGCAACTCTGACGAGAAAGGTCGTAAAAAAAGGGGCCAGACTCACTTAACGACTTAGTCTCGCTTAACAACGGAAATGCTGGGCTCCATTGGGCTCGTAAGCTGAGGACCACCTGCATTTTAATAGCCACGGACAGCACATTCTCCGAAATTATATCATCTCTTTCGTTGCAGAAACGCAACGAGTCACAACATCCAGCTGCACGTTGAATTTTTTTTTTATTTTTTCAGGAGGGGGGGCTGCCTGCATTGTTTTTAAATCTCAACACACACACACACACACACACACACACACACACACACACACACACACCGACCCGCCTTTGTTATCCCCAGAAGCACTTTGCTTATTGAACGCTTTGAGCTCTCCTCTGCAATTGACCAAGAACCAGAGGAGGCTTCGTGAAAATCTGAAAATCGATGCCAGCCACAAACAAGTCAATGAAACAATTAAAAGCCGAGCGGGGCGGCTAATGAAGAAGCATCACCTCCGCTGGCAGGGCAGTGGACGCCTGGGCTGGAGAGAGCCTGGGCTGGAGAGAGCGGGAGGCGGAGGAAAGGGGGATTCACCCCTGCCCTGAGGGGGAAGGGGGGAGGATTCTGGTGCTAGGGGAGACCTGGCTGGAGGGTGGGGGGAGAGAGGAAGGGCATGTTTCAGAAAGGAGGTACAGAAAAAGGAAATGTTGTGCTATCCATCCATCCATCCATCCATCCATCCATCCATCCATCCATCCATCCATCCATCCATCCATCCATCCATCCATCCATCTATCTATCTATCTATCTATCTATCTATCTATCTATCTATCTATCTATCTATCTATCTATCCATCTATCTCTCTATCTCTCTATCTATCTATCTATCTATCTATCTATCTATCTATCTATCTATCTATCTATCATCTTTCAATTGTACTTATCTCTATTATCTCTATCTATCCATCCATCCACCATCCGTCTCTTCTATCTATCTATCTATCTATCTATCTATCTATCTATCTATCTATCTATCTATCATCGATCTATTTCCATTGTACCTCTCTATTATATCAATCCATCCATCCACCATCTGTCTCTTCCATCTACCTATCTACCTACCCCCCCTCATCTATTTCCATTGTACCTATCAGGGGACTGGAGGCTAAAACGTACAAGGAATGGGTATGTCTACTTTAATGAAAAGAAAGACGAGGGGGGGACAGGAAAGCAGTCTTCCAGTATCTCAGGGGCTGCCCCAAAGAAGAGGGAGTCAAGCTATTCTCCAAAGCGCCTGAAGGCCGGACAAGAAGCAACGGATGGAAACTCGTCAAGGGGAGAAGCAACCTAGAACTCAGGAGAAACTTCCTGACAGTGAGAACAATTAACCAGTGGAACCACCTGCCTCCAGAAGCGGTGAATTCTCCAACACTGGAAGTTTTTAAGAAGAGACTGGACAGCCATTTGTCAGAAATGGCATAGGGTTTCCTGCCTGAGCAGGGGGTTGGAAATAATAACAACAACAACAACAACAATATAATAATAATAATAATAATAATAATAATAACAATAACAATAACAATAACAATAACAATAACAATAATAATGTTGGAAGGGACCTGTAACATTCACCGTTAATAGTAATAATAAGAATAACAATAACAATAATAATAATAATTGCGAAAGGTGGCCTTACTAGGAACTGCTTCCATCCTGCAACGATATCTGTAACACCATCAAACATCCACATCTGCCTATCCCAGGTCCTTGGGAAGGACTCGAGCAGTAGACAAAAATGCCAAATCCAGTCTGAACATCTGGCTGACTGTGCGATGATCCATAATAACAACAACAACAACAATAATAATAATAAAGTTGGAAGGGACCTTGGAGGTCATCTAGTCCAACCCCCTGCTAAGGCAGGAAACCCTATGACCTCCAAGGTCCTTCCAAGTCTGTTATTCTGTATTTTGACCTGGCTATGTCATCTAATCTAAAAACAGAAGGACTAGGGATGATATGATAACAGCCTCCCAGTATCTCAGGGGCTGCCCCAAAGAAGAGGCAGTCAAGCTATTCTCCAAAGCGCCCGAAGGCAGGACAAGAAGCAACGGATGGAAACTAATGAAGGACAGAAGCAACCTGGAACTGAGGAAAAACTTTCTAACAGTGAGGACAATTAACCAGTGGAACAACTTGCCACCAGAAATTGTGGGTGCTCCATCACTGGAGGCTTTTAAGAAGAGACTGGACAGCCGCTTGTCTGAAATGGTGTAGGGTCTGCTGCTCGAGCAGGGAGCTGGACTAGATGACCTCCAAGGTCCCTTCCAATTATGTTGTTATTCTGCTAAAAATAACCTCATGGGAGGTGCTAAGCCAGGGGTTCTCAACCTTGGCAACTTTAAGACTTGTGGACTTCAACTCCCAGAATTCCTCAGCCAGCAAAGCTGGCTGAGGAATTCTGGGAGTTGAAGTCCACAAGTCTTAAAGTTGCCAAGGTTGAGAACCCCTGTGCTAAGCCATCTCTCTGATACGGCTGTTTTAATAGGGCATTTTTTCCCCCTGCCGGTTCATGATGAGCCGTGACGGTTTATTTGTGTTTTCTTTTGCTGCTTTCTTATTTTTTAATCTACGGCATCCCAGCTTCTCAGAAGCCTCTTCGGGGCTATCCATCCGACAGGGAAGCAGGAAGGAGAGGATAGGTAATAAATAAAATAAAATGACATAGCGGAGAAAAGGGGTAAGATATCCAGCTATGCAATTGTATCAGGCATGACAAATGGATTTTTACCACCCGAAAAGAGAAGAGAAATTGGAAGATGAAGACGGATTCAGCCTGTGTGCTATGAAAATGGCCATTATTATTATTATTATTATTATTATTATTATTATTATTATTATTATTATTATTATTATTATTATTACTATTATTATCATCATCATTATTATTATTATTTATTATTATTATTATTATTATTATTATTATTATTATTATTATTATTATTATTATTATTATTATTATTATTATTATTAGTGCAATTAGTAAAAATACATACAGGCAGTCCTCAACGTACAACAGTTCATTTTGTGACCATTTGAAGTTTATTTATTTATTTTATTTGTTTGGATTTATATGCCGCTCCTCTCCGTAGACTCGGAGCGGCTCACAACATATACATAAAACAACGTCAATCTAAATAAATCCAAACAACAAAAAATTAAAAATAACACCCCACACATATTCAACAATCACACCACAATCCACAATCATCCCCAGGCCTACCGGCAAAGATAGGTTTTTAGATTCTTCCGGAAGGCCGGGAGGGTGGGAGAAACGCGGACTTCAGGGGGCAGTTGGTTCCAGAGGGCGGGCGCCACAACAGAGAAGGCCCTCCCTCTAGGACCTGCCAAACGACATTGTTTCGCTGACGGGACCCGGAGGAGGCCGACCCTGCGCGCTCTCACCGGTCGTAGGGAAGTATGTGGCAGAAGACGGTCCCATAGGTATCCTGGTCCAGAGCCATAAAGGGCTTTATAGGTAATAACCAACACCTTGAATTGCCCTCGGAGACCGATAGGCAACCAATGCAGCGTGCGGAGGGTTGACGAAATGTGGGCACAACGCGGAAGGCCCACAATTGCTCGCGCAGCTGCATTTTGCACTAATTGTAGTCTCCGAACACTCTTCAAGGGTAGCCCCATGTAGAGAGCGTTGCAGTAGTCGATCCTCGAGGTGACAAGGGCATGTGTGACTGTGAGGAGAGACTCCCGATCCAAGTAAGGACGCAACTGGTGCACCAGGCGAACCTGGGCAAATGCCCCCCTCGCCACTGCCGACAAATGATGATCCAATGTCAGCTGTGGATCGAGGAGGACTCCCAAGTTGTGAACCTTCTCTGAGGGGTTTATAGATTCACCCCCCAGGGTAATGGAAGGACGGATAGAAGCGTCCTTGGGAGGCATCACCCACAGCCACTCTGTCTTATCGGGGTTGAGCCTTAATCTGTTACAACGGCACTGAAAAAAAAAGGGGGGGGGAATTAACGACCGTTTTTTCACCCTGTGTGTGATTACGGGATCAAAATTCAGATCCTTGGCAACTGACTTGTATTTATGACGGTTGCAGTACCCCGGGCTCATTGCAGTGATTCACTTAACGACCGTGGGGAGAAAAGTCGTAAAATGGAGCAAAATTCACTCCACCACCGGCTCCCTCTTAGCAACGGAATTTTTGCGGCCGTCCATGAAGGAATACCTGTGTATACAAGGCCGTCATCTTCCAGATGTTTCTCTCATATTAATGACACGGCAGGAAAAGAGGCCTCCCTGGAAGTCTCGCCTAGACTGAGTAAAAGCCCCATTCGTTACTGCCCTAGATAATGATCCGAGCTTTTCCCCTCAGTTTCATTTGTGTGAAATTTCCCAAGGCTAAAATAAAGAAAATAAAAAGAAAAACAGAACGTGCAGAACGTCCATGAGCACAAATGGACTAGCGTTCTCCATTTCATAAATCCAGGGGTCTTCAAACTTGGCCCTTTTAGGACTTGTGGACTTCAACTCCCAGAATTCCTCAGCCAGGCACGCTGGCTGAGGAATTCTGGAAGTCCACAAGTCCTAAAAGGGCCAAGCTTGAAGACCCCTGGTATAGACTTTAAGAGTGGACTTCAACTCCCAGAATTCCTCAGCCAGCATGCCTGGCTCAGGAATTCTGGGAGTTGAAGGCCACAAGTCATAAAAGGGCCAAGTTTGAAGACCCCTGATATAGACTTTAAGAGGAGTGGACCTCGACTCCCAGAATTCCTCAGCCAGCGTGCCTGGCTAGGGAATTCTGGGAGTTGCAGTCCACAAGTCATCAAAGGGCCCAGTTTGAAGACCCCTGGTATAGACTTTAAGAGGAGTGGACTTCAACTCCCAGAATTCCTCAGCCAGGCACAAGTCATCAAAGGGCCAAGTTTGAAGACCCCTGATATAGACTTTACGAGGAGTGGACCTCGACTCCCAGAATTCCTCAGCCAGCGTGCCTGGCTAGGGAATTCTGGGAGTTGCAGTCCACAAGTCATCAAAGGGCCCAGTTTGAAGACCCCTGGTATAGACTTTAAGAGGAGTGGACTTCAACTCCCAGAATTCCTCAGCTAGGCACAAGTCATCAAAGGGCCAAGTTGGAAGACCCCTGGTATAGACTTTAAGAGGAGTGGACCTTGACTCCCAGAATTCCTCAGCCAGCGTGCCTGGCTGAGGAATTCTGGGAGTTGCAGTCCACAAGTCATAAAAGGGCCACGTTTGAAGACCCCTGCATAAATCCCTCCTTTAATAGACATGTTTGTCATGGACAAGAAGCTGACTTTACTCTCTTCTATCCTAATCTTGGTTGAGCGTTCTCTTAGGTTTTTAGGTTTTTCTTTTTTGAAGAAATCGCTCTGAAGTAGCCCGTGAAGAGGTTAGTTATTGGAACTAACTTTGCTCTAATTGAATAGGCCAGACTTTCTGAATGACAGCAACTTTAAGATGGGTGGACTTCAACTCCCAGAACACCCCAGCCAGCATGTGTGGACCACCTCCCCAAATCCCCTGGCTGGGAATTGTGGACCTCAACTCCCAGAAGTCCCCAGACAGCACACGTGAACTCCAACCCCCAGAATTCCCTAGCAGCCTTAGGAAATCAACTCCCAGAATCCCTCAGCCAGCATGTGTGAAGTTCAACTCCCAGAATCCCCCAGCCAGCATACGTGAACTTCAACCCCCAGAATTCCCCAGCTGCCTTAGGAAACCAACTCCCAGAATTTCTCAGCCAATATGTCTGTCTTTCAACTCCCAGAATTCCCCAGCCAGCATGTGTGAACTTCAACTCCCAGAATTCCCCAGCCAGCATGTGTGAACTTCAACTCCCAGAATCCCCCAGCCAGCCTGTGCAGACTGAATGCTGGCTGGAGAATTCTCAGACTTAAAAGTCCAAAGTTGCTGAGACTGAAACACATTATTCTTGAAAGGGTGGCTCATTTAATTGTGTAGCCCCTCCTGGCTTCTTTCCAGTTTAATCCTATTATTTATTCTGCTTTTTTGTGTGTGTGTGTTTGGGGAATGTCTGCTTGGTTGGTCAAGGCAAGGGGAATGGCCTGGCTGTGAGTGACAGTCTCTTTTTTCAATGCCATTGTACCTTCGGACGGTCGCTACATGAAATGTCGTAAGTCCAGGACCACCCATATGCATTCTTTCATCCAGTTACTTTTATCTTTGGTGACCACAATTTCATTGACATTGTTGTTCACTTACTCTGTTTCCGGATTGAACTTCCTTTATTTTATTATTACTGGCCAACAGGGCTGTCGAAATTCATATAACAACAACAACAACAATAATAATAATAATGATAATAATAATAATAATAATAGTAAAGTTGGAAGGGACCCTGGAGGTCATCTAGTCCAACCCCCTGCTCAGGCAGGAAACCCTATACCATTTCAGACAAATGACTGTCTAGTCTCTTCTTTAACTTGGTTACTTGTGGAATTGTCGGGTGACAAGTTGTCCCATTTTGACCGAAGATTATAAACCTCCCTAGAAGAGGAGAGAGAGAGGGGGCATCCTACAACACACACCCCATTCCAGGGCCTGACCCCGTCCAGCGTCTGGCTAGATGACCCTTCGGACTCTGATGAAGACTCACCAGGAAGGAGAGCTCAACTCATCCAGCCTTCCCAAAATGGCTTTTTTTTTTTTTTTAAATTCTTTTATTAAAACAATCAGCATTGGACATAAAAACATATTATGCAGCAATCAACATGATACCTGGTATACAATACTAAGTATTCGTCTTTGAAAAAGTCTGAATTAGTAAGCCTTTTTCCCCCCCCCACCCCTCGCGTCTAGTCTCAACTATACTCCTGTTACATTTTATTTGATTGGCGTTTCTTCTATCTGTTTCGAAATTAATGTGGTCAACATGAAACATAAGATCTTATTGCTAAACAACCCTCCTAGAACACTCATCAAACGGGCATTTAGCAGAAATGGGCATTAAAGCATCCAGGATTCTTAGATGGAAGAAAGCGGGTGGGGGGAGGGGACACACCAGGAGAGCTGAACTTTTGATGTGTTAAGAGGAAGATGGTGAGGAGAAGGAGAAGGAGAAGGAGAAAGAGGAGGAGGAGGAGGAGGAGGAGGAGGAGAAGAAGAAGAAGAAGAAGAGGAGGAGGAGGAGGAGGAGGAGGAGGAGAAGAAGAAGAAGAAGAAGAAGAAGAAGAAGAAGAAGAAGAGGAGGAGGAGGAGGAGGAGGAGGGGGAGGTGGAGGGGGAGGAGGAGGAGGAGGGGGAGGAGGAGGAGGAGGAGGAGGAGAAAAGAAGAAGAAGAAGAGAAGAAGGAGGAGGAGGAGGAACAAAGAAGGCTAGATAGTCGATGTGGCAATACCTGGACAGAGCAGAATAGAAGATGCATCCTATTATTATTATTATTATTGTTATTGTTATTGTTATTACTACTACTACTACTGCTACTACTACTATTACCATCAACATCATCATTATTACAAATAACCAAAGGCACGTCTTCCTCCTCCTCCTACAGTAGCTGTATGTGGTGGGTTGGGCTGAGTGAACATGACTGACTCAAAGAAACCTAGTCAGCTTTCATGCCTTGAGTAGGACTAGAACTCACCATCTCCTGGTGATTGGCCCAAAGTCACTCAGCTGGCTTTCATGCCTAAGGTAGGACTAGAACTCACCGTCTCCTGGTGATTGGGTTAAAGTCACCCAGCCGGCTTTCATGCCTAAGAGCTGGAAGGGACCTTGGAGGTCTTCTAGACCAGTTTCCTGCTCAAGCAGGAGAACCTATACCGTCTCAGACAAGTGACTGTCTAGCCTCTTCTTGATGCAGCGCCAAGACTTCTGGAGGCAAGTAGTTCCACTGGTAAATTGCCCAAAGTAATCCAGCTGGTTTTCATGATCTCCTGCTTTCTAGCCTAGTGCAGGGGTAGGCCACCTTGGCTCTTTTATGACTCGTGGACTTCAACTCCCAGAATTCCTCAGCCAGGCACACTGAGAGGAAAGGGAGAGGCTTCCAAGCTGAGCCAGGCTGGCTCAGGAATTCTGGGAGTTGAAGTCCACGAGTCATAAAGCGGCCTAGGCCTAGGCCAGAGGTAGGCCACCTTGGCCCTTTTCTGACTCGTGGACTTCAACTCCCAGAATTCCTGAGCCAGCCATGCTGAGGGGAGAGGGAGAGGCTTCCAAGCTGAGCCATGCTGGCTCAGGAATTCTGGGAGTTGAAGTCCATGAGTTTTAAAGTTGTCAAGGTTGAGGACCCCTAATATAGGGCAAGGGTGGGGAAACTTGGCTCTTTTATGACTTATGGACTTCAACTCCCAGAATTCCTGAGCCAGCCATGCTGAGGGGACAGGGAGAGGTTTCCAAGCTGAGCCAGGCTGGCTCAGGAATTCTGGGAGTTGAAGTCCACGAGTCATAAAGCAGCCTAGGCCAGAGGTAGGCCACCTTGGCTCTTTTATGACTTGTGGACTTCAACTCCCAGAATTCCTGAGCCAGCCATGCTGAGGGGAAAGGGAGAGGTTTCCAAGCTGAGCCATGCTGGCCGAGGAATTCTGGGAGTTGAAGTCCACGAGTCATAAAAGAGCCAAGGTGGCCTACTCCTGGCCTAGTGCCTTAACCTCTCGAAGTCTTAACTACTATGCATTCTACCCTCCCTGTGATATTGCTAGACTACAACTGCCTCACCGTAATGGAGGCAAAGCTTTACATCAAGTCAAACCATTCGCCCAAGAAGAACAACACAACTTAGCTGGTTACATAAAACAGAATCAAGCACAAACATTGATGCAAGTGAAAACATTGGAAACTTAATGTTCAGGAAACCAACCGTGAATAATGAAATAATGTAGTAAAAAAACATGAACAGAATGCTGGGTAGGGAAGGAATTATTACAGGGTTAATTTCTACAAAAGATCGAAAGGGAACGTGGATACAGGTCGAACTCGGCCATGGTTTATAGCTGGAACATTAAAAAAAGAAAGAAACAGAAGGTTCGATGTTGGCTGCTCCAGAGGACGCTGTGCAAACTGAGGCGATCAAGGCCGAAATTGAAGAGTTGTTAATCGATTTAAAGTTAATTGGTTTGTGCAAAGAAACAGAAGAGACAATAGATCAGAGGTCCCCAATCTTTGGGCTGGGACCCACGACCGGGCCGTGGCCTTTTGTCCACTGGGCTGTGTGAGTAGTTAGGCAGCGCACACGCGTGTGTGCACGTGCTCACTCCCCCTCGGGCCACCGTGGCTGCGAATGTGGCATGGGCAGCAGCCGCGCTGCTAGTATCACGCAGGTGGTGGTGCTGCCGTGAATCTTGCGTGGACGGCGGCAGTGCCACAAGTGGGCCGCGGCACAAACCTCACACAGGGCCGCAGTGCAATCGCTGTGTTGGCGGTAGCATTGCTGCGAGCCTGGCGGCGGTGGCACAACCTTCACACAGGCAGCAGTGTCACTGAAAGCCTCGCACGCAGGCTCGCAGGCCCGTTTGCGTGGTGTGCCTGCTCGCAGCCTCTTTGGGCGCACACGTGCACATGTAGCCACGTTCATGTTCATGCGTATGCGTGTAAGGAGCCTGCCCCTCCCTTTCCCACCGGGCCGCTGACCCCAAAGGTTTGGAGACCCCTGCAATCGATCAGCGATATCAGTCCGTGCAAGAAGATTGCGGAAACTGACTATAAATGGCGACATAACGCAGCCGCCCAAACGATTCACTGGAACACTTGTAAAAATGTGCTGGTAGTGAAAAATAGGTGGGAACATATAATTGAGTTATTGTGAGGTTGTTTTTTTTAAAGAGAGACTGGTAAAGTCTCGGATTGTACAGACCAGATTTAACGGTGGCTGAAGAGAAGAAAGTGTAGATAATTTAATCAGAATGGAGCTGGAAGGGACCTTGGAGGTCTTCTAGTCCAGCCCCCGGGCCGAGCAGGAGACCCTATACCAGGGGTAGGCAACCTTGGCTCTTTTATGACTGGTGGACTTCAACTCCCAGAATTCCTGAGCCAGCATGGCTCAGCTTGGAAGCCTCTCCCTTTCCCCTCAGCGTGGCTGGCTCAGGAATTCTGGGAGTTGAAATCCACGAGACATCAAAGAGCCAAGGTTGCCTACCTCTGGCCTAGGCCTAGGCCGCTTTATGACTGGTGGACTTCAACTCCCAGAATTCCTGAGCCAGCATGACTCAGCTTGGAACCTCTCCCTTTCCCCTCAGCATGGCTGGCTCAGGAATTCTGGGAGTTGAAGTCCACCAGTCATAAAAGAGCCAAGGTGGTCTACCTCTGGCCTAGGCCTAGGCCGCTTTATGACTCGTGGACTTCAACTCCCAGAATCCCTGACTCGGGAATTCTGGGAGTTGAAGTCCATGATCATAAAAGAGCCAAGGTTGCCTACCCCTGCCATACCATTTCAGTCAAGTGACTGTCCAGTCTCTTCTTGAAAACCTCCAGTGATGGAGCACCCACAACCTCTGGTGGCAAGCAGTTCCACTGGTTAATCGGGGCAGGGGGCTTCGCCGTATCCGAAGCAGAACATCCAGATTCAGTCAGTTTCGTTCCCTACAGTATTAACCTTGTGAACTCTCAAGCTTCCTCCTTCCGCTATGTACTCAAGATGGACAGTGAATAATATTTTTATGTTATTGACATGCAAGGGTGTCAGTTTATACGTATGTTGCATGTAGCAGGTTTAAAGATCACGTGAAGTATTGATACCACTTTGGTATAAGGCCACTCTTGGAATACTGCATCCAGTTTTGGTCACCGCAATGTAAAAAAGATGTTGAGACTCTAGAAAGAGTACAGAGAAGAGCAACAAAGATGATCAGGGGAATGGAGGCTAAAACATATAAGGAATGGTGGCTGGAATTGGGAATGTCTAGTTTAATGAAGAGAAGGACGAGGGGGGACAGGATAGCAGTTTTCCAGTATCTCAGGGGCTGCCCCAAAGAAGAGGGAGTCAAGCTATTCTCCAAAGCCCCTGAAGGCAGGACAAGAAGTAACGGATGGAAACTCACCAAGGAGAAAAGCAACCTGGAACTAAGGAGAAACTTCCTGACAGTGAGGACAATTAACCAGCGGAACAATCTGCCTCCAGAAGCGGTGAATGCTCCAACACTGGAAGTCTTTAAGAAGAGACTGGACAACCATTTGTCCGAAATGATATAGGGTTTCCTGCCTGAGCAGGGGGTTGGACTAGATGACCTCCAAGGTCCCTTCCAACTTTATTGTTGTTGTTGTTATTATTATTAAATGTGCATCATGTATGTGTACGCTTTGAGAGCAAGCCACTAAATTTCATTTTTTTGTGCCCACAGTTAAAAAAAATGACAATAAAGGTTAACTATCTGCGGTGTGTGACCTAAGAGAGGGTTAACCCTCCAGATGTGGGGTCTGGAGGCCCTCAATTTTTCAGCCGCAGGGATCAACAGCAAGAAGAACTTCAGAGAGAGAGCACCATCTGGATCAAGGGTCCTCAGACATTAGGAGTTGATGTCTCCTCATCCCGTTTGACCGTTCAGTTCAGAAGAATCCATGGAGGTCAAAATTTAAATTGATCGTATTAAGTTGAATAGCAGTTAACTTGAATCTTTCCCTGGTTTATATATACAAATATTTATCTATTGATTATTGGAAGGTATATATCAAATAGACTAAGAATGTACTTGGTAGAGGGAAGGGCGTATCGACATGAAAATTATTAATTTTAATAAGATAACTTGTTTGTTTGATATCCAGTGGATTGATCTGAAAAGAAGTGAAAGTTACAATTTTTAAAATGTAGTTGGTTTATAGTTAAACTTGGATACAAGGAGTGAAGAAGGTCTACAAATTTAAAATGATTGTATTAAGTTGAATGGCATTTAACTTGAATTTTTTCTTTGTTTACATGTACAAATGCTTACCTAATAATAAATATTTTTATAATGATATCCAGTGGATTGATCTGAAAAGAAGTGAAAGTTACAATTTTTAAAATGTAGTTGGTTTATAGTTAAACTTGGATACAAGGACTGAAGAAGGTCTACAAATTTAAAATGATTGTATTAAGTTGAATGGCATTTAACTTGAATTTTTTCTTTGTTTACATGTACAAATGTTTACCTAATAATAAATATTTTTTATAATAATAAAAAAAAGATTAAAAAAAAAAGGGGGTCTCGTATCTCGCCTCCCTCAGAATGATGAACGTCTCTCTTCTTCTGGCTGGCTTCTCTTAATTGACCTCCATCAAGTCCTTGAAGGTCTTGGCCATCAATGCCACATTGTTCTCCCCGGCCTGGTGCCCCATCCGTCCATCCCTCCTTTGCTGGACCTTGAATCATTCAGACAACGCCGTTGGTCAGGGACGAGAAGAGAGGATCTTTCAGACCAAAACCTAGAATTGCCTTTTCATAACCTACTCAGAAGACAAGGGTGACTTTTGATCTTCTCCTTGGAGTCTGGCTTCCTCTGATGATTGCTACAAAAGGTCCCCTCTGTCCTAACCCCAACCTCTTCTTCGGAGATGAAATGAAAACTTCTCCTTCTTTCTTAGCAATACCTCCAAATCAGGAGTCATTTGAATGGAATGGAATGGAATGGAATGGAATGCAGAATAGAATAGAATAGAATAGAATTTTAGAATAAAGAATAGAATAGAATAGAATTAGAATTAGAATTAGAATAGAATAAGAAATAAGAATAGAACAGAACAGAACAGAGAATGGAATGGAATGGAATAGAATAGAATGGAATGCAGAATAGAATAGAATAGAATAGAATAGAATAGAATAGAATAGAATAGAATAGAATAGAATTTTAGAATAAAGAATAGAATAGAATAGAATTTTAGAATATAGAATAGAATAGAATAGAATAGAATAGAATAGAATAAGAAATAAGAATAGAACAGAACAGAACAGAACAGAGAAGGGAATAGAATAGAATAGAATAGAATAGAATAGAATAGAATAGAATAGAATAGAATAGAATAGAATAGAATAGAATAAGGGATAGAATAGAATAGAATGAAATGAAATGGAATAGAATAGAATAGAATAGAAATAAGAATAGAATAGAATAGAATGGAATAGAATAGAATAGAATAGAACAAAAATAGAAAATAGAAAAGAATAGAATAGAATAGAATAGAATTTTAGAATATAGAATAGAATAAGAAATAAGAACAGAACAGAACAGAACAGAGAAGGGAAGGGAAGGGAAGGGAAGGGAATAGAATAGAATAGAATAGAATGGAATGGAATGGAATGGAACGGAACGGAACGGAACGGAACAGAACAGAACAGAACAGAATAGAATAGAATAGAATAAGAAAGAGAATGGAATAGAATAGAATAGAATAGAATAGAACAGAATAGAATAGAGCTGGAAGGGACCTTGGAGGTCTTCTAGTCCAGCCCCCTGCCCAGGCAGGAGACCCTATACCGTCTCAGACAGGTGGATATTCTTAAAAACCTCCAGTGATGGAGCACCCACAATTTCTGGTGGCAAGCTGTTCCTCCGGATAATTGTCCTCACTGTCGGGAAGTTTCTCCTTCATTCCAGGTTGCTTCTCTCCTTGATCAGCTTCCAACCACTGTTTCTCGTCCTGCCTTCAGGTGCTTTGGAGAACAATGTGACCCCCTCTTCTTCTTTGGGGCAGCCCCTCAGATACTAAAACACTGCTATCGTGTCTCCCCTGTTTCTTCTTTTCTTTAGACTAGCCAGACCCAAGTCCCGCAGCCGTTCTTCATAGATTTTAGTCTCCAGGCTTTGGATCATCTTAGTTGCTTTTCTCTGGATTTTTTCCATACTCTCAACATCTGTTTTGTGATATGGTGACCAAAATTGGCTGCGGTATTCCAGGTGTGGCTCTTACTAGGGCTTTATAAAGTGGTACTAACAACTTTGCGTGACCTTGATTCTATGCTTGTTTCTACAACCCAGGATTGTATTGGCTTTTTTGGCTGCTGCTGCACACGGCTGTCTCATGGTCAAGGGACCGTCCACTAGGACTCCAAGGTCCCTCTCACAGTCGCTGTTTATGAGCCGGGTTTCGCCCGGTCTGTATTTGTGCCTTTGGTTTGTCCTGCCTAAATGTAAAATTTTGCTTTTCTCCACATTCCGAGGTAGCCCCTCTCCTTTCTCCACCAAGGCAGGGGTGGGTGGACCGAACAGGAGCAGTAAGAACGCAAGCCAGACCCGGAGAAATTGGACACAGCAGAAGAGGAGCAGCTAATTGTGGCTTGTTTGCACCTCTGCTCCTTGGTGTAAATACTGAACATTACACTTCTCCTCTCATTAACGTCTGTTTTGCACTGTGCTGGAGATGAATCATCGGATGCAAATGGGAGAGAGAAAGAGAGAGAGGTTTTCATTAAGCTCGCTTCTCCTGCAGTGCTTTCATGGGTTTTATTCACAGCGAATTAACGCATGCGTGACGCTGATGTGGCTTTTAAGACTCGATAAAGTCTCCCAAGCCTTGATCCAACTGGCCTTAATCAATTCCGGAGTGATAATATCCAACGCAGCCATATGACGCACAAAAGCCAGCGGGGTGACTTTGAGACAGTCACCAGGAGACGGTGAGTTCTAGTCCTGCGTTAAAGCATGAAAGCTAGCTGGGTGACTCTGAGACAGTCACCGGGAGACGGTGAGTTCTAGTCCTGCGTTAAAGCATTAAAGCTAGCTGGGCGACTTTGGGCCAGTCACCAGGAGACGGTGAGTTCTAGTCCACTCCTTAGGCACGAAGGCTAGTTGGGTGACTTTGAGACAGTCACCAGGAGATGGTGAGTTCTAGTCCTGCGTTAAAGCATGAAATCTAGCTGGGTGACTTTGGGCCAGTCACCAGGAGACAGTGAGTTCTAGTCCACTCCTTAGGCACGAAGGCTAGTTGGGTGACTCTGAGACAGTCACCGGGAGACTGTGAGTTCTAGTCCTGCGTTAAAGCATGAAAGCTAGCTGGGTGACTTTGGGCCAGTCACCAGGAGACAGTGAGTTCTAGTCCACTCCTTAGGCACGAAGGCTAGTTGGGTGACTCTGAGACAGTCACCAGGAGACGGTGAGTTCTAGTCCTGCATTAAAGCATGAAAGCTAGCTGGGTGACTTTGGGCCAATCACCAGGAGAAGGGGAGTTCTAGTCCACTCCTTAGGCACGAAGGCTAGTTGGGTGACTCTGAGACAGTCACCAGGAGACGGTGAGTTCTAGTCCTGCATTAAAGCATGAAAGCTAGCTGGGTGACTTTGGGCCAGTCATCAGGAGACGGTGAGTTCTAGTCCACTCCTTAGGCACGAAGGCTAGTTGGGTGACTTTGAGACAGTCACCAGGAGACGGTGAGTTCTAGTCCTGCATTAAAGCATGAAAGCTAGCTGGGTGACTTTGGGCCAGTCATCAGGAGACGGTGAGTTCTAGTCCACTCCTTAGGCACGAAGGCTAGTTGAGTGACTTTGAGACAGTCACCAGGAGACGGTGAGTTCTAGTCCTGCGTTAAAGCATGAAAGCTAGCTGGGCGACTTTGGGCCAATCACCAGGAGACGGTGAGTTCTAGTCCACTGACAGGGAGTTAAAGTCCACCCGTCTTCAACTTACCTTGCTGGCTGGGGAATTCTGGGAGTTGAAGTCCACTCGTCTTCCAGTCGTCTTGGCTGACTGGGGAATTCTGGGAGTTGAAGTCCAGCTGTCTTTAAAGTTGCTGAGGTTGAGAAATACTGTCCTGTAGCTTCTTCCAGAATGATAGGTGGGGCACTTTCTCCCCCCCTTTTTTTAAATCACCCTGCCAACACCCGATCATTTGGAAGATTTTCTCTGACATTAAAAAAACAAACAAACAACCCACCTTTCTGACATCTTGTCAAAGCACCTCTGGACACGGCCTGGAGTTTGGTCTCCGGCTGCACATCCCTGATCCAAGGGACCCGATGCAGAAATTGCAGGGGGGGAAAAAAGGGGGAATGAAAATGAACCGTTGGATGGAATGAGCATCCGAAGCTGGGCCTGTTTCGGTAGATGTCAGAAAAAAAATCTAGCCAGGGGGGAAATGTTAACTTCGCTTGGACGAAAAAAAAACAAAAAAAGGGATCAGAAATGATTTCGAGAAAGAAAAAAAATTGCTTCATAAGCAGGAAGGAAGGAAGGCGGCGGGGGGGGGGAATAACCTCAAAATACAGGGAATCCGCAATTCACGACCGCATTGGAGCCCAATTGCCTCCGTTGCTAAGTGAGACATTTGCTGAGTGAGTTGTGCCCCATTTTTACGATCTTTCTCCCCACAGCTCTTAAGTGAATCTCTGCGGTTTTATTTATTTGTATCCTGTGTTGTTTTTACCAAGAATTCAAGGCGTAGAGCGTAAGCAACACACACCTTGCCCCATAAAAACAACCCTGTGAGGTGGGCCGGGCTGAGAGTGCCTGGCCCAGAATCACCCAGCTGGCTTTCATGCCTAAGGCGGGACTAGAACTCACCGTCTCCTGGGGATTGGCCCAGAATCACCCAGCTGGCTTTCATGCCTAAGGCGGGACTAGAACTCACCGTCTCCTGGGGATTGGCCCAAAGTCACCCAGCTGCCTTTCATAAAGCAGAAGTAGAACTCACTGTCTCCTGGTGATTGGCCCAAAGTCACCCAGCCAGCTTTCATGCCTAAAATGGGACTAGAACTCACCGTCTCCTGGTGATTGGCTCAAAGAGACCCAGCCAATTTTATGCCTAAGGCGGGACTAGAACTCACCGTCTCCTGGTGATTGGCCCAAAGTCACCCAGCCAATTTTATGCCTAAGGCGGGACTAGAACTCACCATCTCCTGGTGATTGGCCCAAAGTCACCCAGCCAATTTTATGCCTAAGGCGGGACTAGAACTCACCATCTCCTGGTGATTGGCCCAAAGTCACCCAGCCGGCTTTCTTGCCTAAGGCGGGACTAGAACTCACCGTCTCCTGGTGATTGGCTCAAAGAGACCCAGCCAGCTCTCATGCCTAAGGCGGGACTAGAACTCACCGTCTCCTGGGGATTGCCCAACGTCACCCAGACAATTTTATGCCTAAGCGGGACTAGAACTCACCGTCTCCTGGCAATTGCCCAAAGTCACCCAGCCGCCTTTCATAAAGCAGGACTAGAAACTCACCGTCTCCTGGCGATTGGCCCAAAGTCACCCAGCCGGCTCTCAAGCTTATAAGGCAGGACTAGAACTCACCGTCTCCTGCTTTGTACCTTAACGCCTTAACCTCTAGACCAAACCGACTCTTTATTATCCCAAGTTTTAGTGTTTCTCTATAGCCACCCGTTTGGTTCTTCTTCTTCTTCTTTTCTGTGTAAAGGAGGAGGCTTTGCAGATTTGCAGCTCGGAGGTTAAGTGGGGCAGAAGTTGTTGGAAGGAGGAAGAGTGTTAATTGCCGTTGCAGGCTTCCAAACAATTTGCACCTTGTCATTGAGTGCCTCTGCGCACTCCTGACTCTTCTCCCATCAGTTGTGCTTTACGCTTCTACAGTTTTCATATTGTATCTGCTCTTTTCCAAAGCAAAACGCGGCACTTTTGTTAGGCTCAGAGGGAGTGACGGTGTGAACGCCCAGCAGAAATCTGCCTTTTTTTTTTAATTGGACTATGAGGTGTTTTTCCCCCCCCTCCTGTTTAAGACCTCTTCGAAAGCTAAGATGCTACTCGCAGACATCAACTTTCCGCAACTACCAGCCAGCGGTCAGCCGCCTAGCAAATTAGAGGTAGTCCTCGTTTAGTGACTACCTCGTTCAGTGACTGTTTGCAGGCATAGTGACCGGGGGGGGGGGAAGGGGAAAGGAATTTTGCAACCAATCTTTGCATTTCCAACCTACGGAGGGCTGTAAAGCAAAAGGGAGCTGAGGTCCGATCAGAAACGCAATTGAGGGGTCCTGGGTGGTCTCTGAGCTTGGCTGTTTTCTTGCGGACGTTTCATGACCCAACTAGGGAACATCGTCAATGCTGGATGGGAGTGGGGTTTGTGGCGAGGAGGAGGAGGAGGAGGAGGGGGAGGAAGGGGAGGAGGAGGAAGGCAACAATGAGTATGAGGTCCTTGGTGCTCTCTGAGCTGGGTGGTTTTCTTGCAAAGGTTTCATGACCCAACTAGATAACATCATCAGTGCTAGAAGGGGGGAGGGTTTGCAGAGAGGAGTATGAGGAAAGAGGAGAAGGAGGAAGAGGAGGAGCTGGAGGAGGAGGAAGATTGTGGGGTCCTTGCAGACATTTCATGACCCAACTAGGTAACATCATCAGTGCTAGAAGGGGGGAGGGTTTGCAGAGAGGAGTATGGGGAAGGAGGAGGAGGGGAGGAGGAAGGCAACAATGAGTATGAGGTCCTTGGTGCTCTCCGAGCTGGGTGGTTTTCTTGCAGATGTTTTGTGGTCCAACTAGGGAACATCATCAGTGCTAGAAGGGAAGGGGGTTTGTAGAGAGGAGGAGGAGGAGGAGGAGGAGGAGGAGGATTGTGGGGTCCCTGGAGCTCTCTGAGCTTGGTGTTTTTTTCTGCAGATGTTTCCTGACCAAACTAGGTAATGTCACCAGTGTAAATCAGCACTGATGACCATCCCACCAGCAGAAGCACATCAGCAGCAGCAGCAGCACTGATGACGTTCCCTAGTTGGGTCATGAAACGTCTGCAAGGAAACCACCATGTTCAGAGAGCCTCTGGGACCCCTCACTTCAACGCTGAGCTGCAAATTTTCTCCTTTGTCAGAAACACAATTTATGGTTTCACTGAGCAACCCGTGGCTTGTCTTCAGGACCCAGTGGTCGGTCCCCAGCCGATTCTGTCCTTAAACGAGGACCTCCTGAGCAGGGTTTGCTACGAACGACACATTTTCGCACCGTATCGAGGGGAGGGAATTCTGCAGCCTTGGGGAGAAGAAAGAAGCGCTCCGTGGAATTGTCTCCTTATTCGGATCAAAAACCCAAACTATTTAAAAAACAACAACAACGATATTTTATTGGCGGTGAAGGGTAGGAAGGAAGTTTGAGGCAGCTTCTCCCAGAGGGGGACAGTGTGGTGAATAAGGAAGACGACACCAGACCAACAATCAAACAGTAAACAACACTTCAATCAAGGAACTGCCAACTCAGACAATCAGGCAGTAAACCACAGCCTAATCAAGGAACTACCAAGAACAAAATAAGGCCAATCAACACAGACAGAGCAAACCACTTGTACATAAGCAAATCCCCTCCCTTCTAGCACTGAGGGTGTTCCCTAGTTGGGTGAGGAAGCGTACACAAGAAAACCACTCAGCTCAGAGAGCGCCAAGGACCCAACAGTCCTCCTCCTCCTCCTCCTCCTCCTCCTCCTCCTCCTCCTCCTCCTCCTCCTCCTCTTCTTCTTCTTCTTCTTCTTCTTCTTTTTCTTCTTCTTCTTCTTCTTCTTCTTCTTCTTCTTCTTCTTCTTCTTCTTCTTCTTCTTCTTCTTCTTCTTCTTCTTCTTCTTCTTCTTCTTCTTCTTCTCCTCTCCTCCTCCTCCTCCTCCTCCTCCTCCTCCTCCTCCTCCCCTCCTGAACTCTGCAATCCCCACTCCCTTATGGAACTGGTGATGTTTCCTAGATGGGTCATGAAACAATCGTCAAGAAAACCACCAAGCTCAGAGAGCATCAAAGACCCCACAGTCGTCCTCCTCCTCCTCCTCTTCCTCCTCCTCCTCCTCCTCCTCCTCCTCCTCCTCCTCCTCCTCCTCCTCTTCTTCTTCTTCTTCTTCTTCTTCTTCTTCTTCTTCTTCTTCTTCTTCTTCTTCTTCTTCTTCTTCTTCTTCTTCTTCTTCTTCTTCTTCTTCTTCTTCTTCTTCTTCTTCTCCTTCTCCTCCTCCTCCTCCTCCCCTCCTGAACTCTGCAATCCCCACTCCCTTATGGAACTGGTGATGTTTCCTAGATGGGTCATGAAACGTCGTCAAGAAAACCACCAAGCTCAGAGAGCATCAAAGACCCCACAGTTGTCCTCCTCCTCCTCCTCCTCTCTGCAAACCCTACTCCGTTCCAACACTGATGATATTACCTAGTTGGGTCATGAAATGTCTGCAAGAAAACAAGCAAGCTCAAAGAACACCAGGGACCCTGCAATTTAACCCAGAGATACAAATGTTCTCTTCTAAAAGACAAATAGGAAGGAAGGAAGGAAGGAAGGAAGGAAGGAAGGAAGGAAGGAAGGAAGGAATAGGAAGGAGGCAAGGAAGGAAGGAAGGAAGGAAGAGAGAGAGGGAGGCAAAAAAGAAAAGGAGAAGGGAAAGAAGGAAGGAAGGAATAGGAAGGAGGGAAGGAAGGAAGGAAGAGAGAGAGGGAGGCAAAAAAGAAAAGGAGAAGGGGAAAGAGGGAAGGAAGGAAGAAAGGAAGGAAGGAAGTCAGGCGAAATAAAACAGGGGAAAAAGCTAACGTTAAGAAATATATAAGTGACTTCCAACTTTCTTTCCATCATATTATTTCAATCTTATTGCCCTTCCTCCCTCTCAGATTGGAACATAACGTTAGAGCTTATTCCCGCTAATCTCACGTCTCCATCTTCGGCAGCTGGTTTCTTTCTGCCAATTTCTGCCACGCTGAGGGCTAGAAACCTGCCTGCAAAAAGGCGAGTGCTTCCTTCTGCCAGGGAGCGGAAGGCCGAGGGTTCCCAACGCTTTCCCTAAACCTTCTTCTACACTTCCTGAAAGTGCCCGTGTAAACGGGCGAGCCGATTTGCACCTGGGTCTCCGAAACCACCCCCGCCGTCGTCTCAAAAACCAAAGGAAACAATTCCAGAAAAGTCTATGGAGATTCTCAGTCATCCAGGTGGTGCTTTTTGCAAAAGGCAACTGGACTTTCCTTTGTTTCTCCTTGAAGACGTTTCCCTTCTTGTCTCAGGAGCTTCATCGGTTGTTAGTGAACGGTGGAAGATAAGAGATAAGAGATAAGATATGAAAAGATATGATAAGAGATAAGAGATGAGATAAGATGAGATAAGATGAGATAAGAGATGAGTCATGAGAGATGAGATGATAAGAGATAAGTGATGATAAGAGATGATAAGAGATGATAAGAAATGATAAGCGCTAAGAACTAAGAGATGAGATGAGAGTGAGAGATGATAAGAGATAAGAGATGATAAGAGATTATAAGAGATGATAAGAAATGATAAGCGCTAAGAGGTAAGAGATGAGATGAGAGATGAGATGATAAGAGCTAAGAGATGATAAGAGATGATAAGAGATTATAAGAGATGATAAGAGCTAAGAGATGAGATGAGAGATGAGAGATAAGATAAGATAAAACCTTTTGTCATTTTTTACTGTGGGCACAACGGCACACATCAAAAATGACATTTAGTTGCCCGCTCTCAAAGTGAAACACATACATGACGCACACCTAAACATACTATGAACAACATATGTACTATAGACCCACACCCCTACGTATACATAACAAATAAATATGAAATACTGTCCATCTTGAATACATAACGGAAGGAGGAAGCTGGAGAGTTCGCAAGGTGAATGCTGTATGGAACGAAACTCTGGCTGAATCTGGATGTTCTGCTTCGGATACCACCGAGCCCCCTCCTCCCGGAAGGGAACAAGGTAAACAGGTCGTGAAGAGGGTGTGTGGTGTCCCAGACGATCTTGCGGACCCTGCTCAAGCAACGCTTCTGTGCTACGTCTTGGATGGGAGGGAGGGAACTGCCAGTGACCTTTTCTGCTGTCCTCACCACTCTCTGCACCGCCTTCCTGTCTGATGGATGGGAGGGAGCTGCCAGTGATCTTTTCTGCTGTCCTCACCACTCTCTGCACCGCCTTCCTGTCTGATGGATGGGAGGGAGCTGCCAATGATCTTTTCTGCTGTCCTCACCACTCTCTGCACCGCCTTCCTGTCCGAAGCAGGGATGCTTCCAAACCAGACTGCGATGCCATATGACAGGATGCTCTCGATTGCCCCCTTATAGAAAGTGGTCAGGACAGGGGAAGGAAGACGTGCTTTTC
>JARGCV010000421.1:5000-30000 GCA_034064705.1 Bothrops alternatus | reverse complement strand
TTTCACATTTTCACTTTTCATGCTTGATTGGCCATTTTCCAACAAATGAAATCTAGGCCGAGGCCTAACTTTTGAGGGAGAGGTTGGATCCGGAAAAGACATGTTTTTTCGGGTTCCCCAACTTGTGCGGAACCTTAATATATGTATACATTTCGAATTTGAGGTCAGTTTCACATGTTTTTTCGGGTTCCCCAACCTTTGGGCAACCTGAATATATGTATACATTTCGAATTTGAGGTCAGTTTCACATTTTCAATTTTCATGCTTGATTCGCTATTTTCCAACAAATGAAATCTAGGCCGAGGCCTAACTTTTGAGGGAGAAATCAGATCCGGTCAAGACATGTTTTTTTGGGTTCCCCAACCTGTGGGCAACCTGTGTATATGTATACATTTCGTATTTGAGGTCAGTTTCACATTTTCACTTTTCATGCTTGATTGGCTATTTCCCAACAAATGCAATCTAAGCCGAGACGTAACTTTTCAGGGAGAGGTCGGATCAAGAAAACACATGATTTTTCAGGTTCCCTGACCTGTGGGAAACCTGAATATATGTATACATTTCAAATTTGAGGTCAGTTTCACATTTTCACTTTTCATGCTTCATTCGCTATTTTCCAACAAATGAAATCTAGGCCGAGGCCTAATTTTTGAGGGAGAAATCAGATCCGGTAAAGGGAGAGATCAGATCCAGTAAAGACATGTTTGTTCGGGTTCCCCAACCTTTGGGCAACCTGAGTATATGTATACATTTCGTATTTGAGGTCAGTTTCACATTTTCACTTTTCATGCTTAATTGGCTATTTCCAAAAAAAATGCAATCTAAGCCGAGACGTAACTTTTAAGGGAGAGGTCGGATCCAGAAAACACATGATTTTTCAGGTTCCCTGACCTGTGGGAAACCTGAATATATATATACATTTCAAATTTGAGGTCAGTTTCACATTTTTACTTTTCATGCTTCATTGGCTATATCCCAACACATGCAATCTAAGCCGAGGCGTATCTTTTCAGGGAGAGGTTGGATCCGGAAATGACGTGCTTTTTCGGGTTCCCCAACCTGTGGGGAACCAGAATATATGTATACATTTCGAATTTGAGGTCAGTTTCACATTTTCACTTTTCATGCTTGATTGGCTATTTCCAAACAAATGCAATCTAAGCCCAGGCATAATTTTTCAGGGAGAGGTTGGATCCGGAAAAGACATGTTTTTTCGGGTTCCCCAACCTGTGGGCAACCTGAGTATATGTATACATTTCGTATTTGAGGTCAGTTTCACATTTTCACTTTTCATGCTTGATTGGCTATTTCCCAACAAATGCAATCTAAGCCGAGACGTAACTTTTCAGGGAGAGGTCGGATCAAGAAAACACATGATTTTTCAGGTTCCCTGACCTGTGGGAAACCTGAATATATGTATACATTTCAAATTTGAGCTCAGTTTCACATTTTCACTTTTCATGCTTGATTCGCTATTTTCCAACAAATGAAATCTAGGCCGAGGCCTAACTTTTGAGGGAGAAATCAGATCCGGTCAAGACATGTTTTTTTGGGTTCCCCAACCTGTGGGCAACCTGAGTATATGTATACATTTCGTATTTGAGGTCAGTTTCACATTTTCACTTTTCATGCTTGATTGGCTATTTCCCAACAAATGCAATCTAAGCCGAGATGTTACTTTTCAGGGAGAGGTCGGATCAAGAAAACACATGATTTTTCAGGTTCCCTGACCTGTGGGAAACCTGAATATATGTATACATTTCAAATTTGAGGTCAGTTTCACATTTTCACTTTTCATCCTTAATTGGCTATTTTCCAACAAATGAAATCTAGGCCGAGGCCTAACTTTTCAGGGAAAGGTCGGATCCAGAAAACACATGATTTTTCAGGTTCCCTGACCTGTGGGAAACCTGAATATATGTATACATTTCAAATTTGAGGTCAGTTTCACATTTTCACTTTTCATGCTTGATTGGCTATTTCCAAACAAATGCAATCTAAGCCCAGGCATAATTTTTCAGGGACAGGTTGGATCCGGAAATGACGTGTTTTTCTGGGTTCCCCAACTTGTGGGGAACCGGAATATATGTATACGTTTCAAATTTGAGGTCAGTTTCACATTTTCACTTTTCATGCTTGATTGGCTATTTTCAAACAAATGAAATCTAGGCCGAGGCCTAACTTTTGAGGGAGAGGTTGGATCCGGAAAGGACATGTTTTTTCGGGTTCCCCAACTTGTGCGGAACCTTAATATATGTATACATTTCGAATTTGAGGTCAGTTTCACATGTTTTTTCGGGTTCCCCAACCTTTGGGCAACCTGAATATATGTATACATTTCGAATTTGAGGTCAGTTTCACATTTTCAATTTTCATGCTTGATTCGCTATTTTCCAACAAATGAAATCTAGGCCGAGGCCTAACTTTTGAGGGAGAAATCAGATCCGGTCAAGACATGTTTTTTTTCAGTTCCCCAACCTGTGGGCAACCTGAGTATATGTATACATTTCGTATTTGAGGTCAGTTTCACATTTTCACTTTTCATTCTTGATTGGCTATTTCCCAACAAATGCAATCTAAGCCGAGACGTAACTTTTCAGGGAGAGGTCGGATCAAGAAAACACATGATTTTTCAGGTTCCCTGACCTGTGGGAAACCTGAATATATGTATACATTTCAAATTTGAGGTCAGTTTCACATTTTCACTTTTCATGCTTCATTCGCTATTTTCCAACAAATGAAATCTAGGCCGAGGCCTAATTTTTGAGGGAGAAATCAGATCCGGTAAAGGGAGAGATCAGATCCAGTAAAGACATGTTTGTTCGGGTTCCCCAACCTTTGGGCAACCTGAGTATATGTATACATTTCGTATTTGAGGTCAGTTTCACATTTTCACTTTTCATGCTTAATTGGCTATTTCCAAAAAAATGCAATCTAAGCCGAGACGTAACTTTTAAGGGAGAGGTCGGATCCAGAAAACACATGATATTTCAGGTTCCCTGACCTGTGGAAAACCTGAATATATGTATACATTTCAAATTTGAGGTCAGTTTCACATTTTCACTTTTCATGCTTCATTGGCTATATCCCAACACATGCAATCTAAGCCGAGGCGTATCTTTTCAGGGAGAGGTTGGATCCGGAAATGACGTGTTTTTTCGGGTTCCCCAACCTGTGGGGAACCAGAATATATGTATACATTTCGAATTTGAGGTCAGTTTCACATTTTCACTTTTCATGCTTGATTGGCTATTTCCAAACAAATGCAATCTAAGCCCAGGCATAATTTTTCAGGGAGAGGTTGGATCCGGAAATGACGTGTTTTTCTGGGTTCCCCAACTTGTGGGGAACCGGAATATATGTATACGTTTCAAATTTGAGGTCAGTTTCACATTTTCACTTTTCATGCTTGATTGGCTATTTTCCAACAAATGAAATCTAGGCCGAGGCCTAACTTTTGAGGGAGAGATCAGATCCGGTAAAGACATGTTTTTTCGGGTTCCCCAACCTTTGTGCAACCTGAATATATGTATACATTTCGAATTTGAGGTCAGTTTCACATTTTCACTTTTCATCCTTAATTGGCTATTTTCCAAAAAATGAAATCTAGGCCGAGGCCTAACATTTCAGGGAAAGGTCGGATCCAGAAAACATATGATTTTTCAGGTTCCCTGACCTGTTGAGAAACCTGAATATATGTATACATTTCAAATTTGAGGTCAGTTTCACATTTTCACTTTTCATGCTTCATTGGCTATATCCCAACACATGCAATCTAAGCCCAGGCATAATTTTTCAGGGAGAGGTTGGATCCGGAAATGACGTGTGTTTTTCTGGGTTCCCCAACTTATGGGGAACCGGAATATATGTATACGTTTCAAATTTGAGGTCAGTTTCACATTTTCACTTTTCATGCTTGATTGGCTATTTTCCAACAAATGAAATCTAGGCCGAGGCCTAACTTTTGAGGGAGAGATCAGATCCGGTAAAGACATGTTTTTTCGGGTTCCCCAACCTGTGGGCAACCTGAATATATGTATACATTTCGTATTTGAGGTCAATTTCACATTTTCACTTTTCATGCTTGATTGGCTATTTCCCAACAAATGCAATCTAAGCCGAGACGTAACTTTTCAGGGAGAGGTTGGATCCAGAAAACACATGATTTTTCAGGTTCCCTGACCTGTGGGAATATATGTATACATTTCGTATTTGAGGTCAGTTTCACATTTTCACTATTCATGCTTAATTCGCTATTTCCCAACAAATGCAATCTAACCCGAGGCATAACTTTTGAGGGAGAGGTCGGATCCGGTAAAGTCGTATTTTTTGGGGTTCCCCAACCTGTGGGGAAGCTGAATATATTTATACTTTTCGAATTTGAGGTCAGTAGAGTTTGAGATCAGTTTCACATTTTCACTTTTCATGCTTAATTCGCTATTTCCCAACAAATACAATCTAGGCCCAGGCCTAACTTTTGAGGGGGAGATCAGATCCGGTAAAGACATGTTTTTTCGGGTTCCCCAACCTTTGGGCAACCTGAATATATGTATACATTTCGAATTTGAGGTCAGTTTCACATTTTCACTTTTCATGCTTGATTCGCTATTTTCCAACAAATGAAATCTAGGCCAAGGCCTAAATTTTGAGGGAGAGATCAGATCCGGTAAAGATGTTTTTTCGGGTTCCCCAACTTTTGGGCAACCTGAATATATGTATACGTTTCGAATTTGAGGTCAGTTTCACATTTTCACTTTTCATGCTTGATTGGCTATTTCCCAACAAATGCCATCTAAGCCGAGACGTAACTTTTCAGGGAGAGGTCGGATCCAGAAAACACATGATTTTTCAGGTTCCCTGACCTGTGGGAAACCTGAATATATATATACATTTCAAATTTGAGGTCAGTTTCACATTTTTACTTTTCATGCTTCATTGGCTATATCCCAACACATGCAATCTAAGCCGAGGCATAATTTTTCAGGGAGAGGTTGGATCCGGAAATGACGTGTTTTTCTGGGTTCCCCAACTTGTGGGGAACCGGAATATATGTATACGTTTCAAATTTGAGGTCAGTTTCACATTTTCACTTTTCATGCTTGATTGGCTATTTTCCAACAAATGAAATCTAGGCCGAGGCCTAACTTTTGAGGGAGAGATCAGATCCAGTAAAGACATGTTTTTTCGGGTTCCCCAACCTGTGGGCAACCTGAATATATGTATACGTTTCAAATTTGAGGTCAGTTTCACATTTTCACTTTTCATGCTTGATTGGCTATTTTCCAACAAATGAAATCTAGGCCGAGGCCTAACTTTTGAGGGAGAGATCAGATCCAGTAAAGACATGTTTTTTCGGGTTCCCCAACCTGTGGGCAACCTGAATATATGTATACATTTCGAATTTGAGGTCAGTTTCACATTTTGACTTTTCATGCTTAATTCGCTATTTCCCAACAAATGCAATCTAAGCCGAGGCATAACTTTTGAGGGAGAGGTCGGATCCGGTAAAGTCGTATTTTTTGGGGTTTTGAAACCTGTGGGGAAGCTGAATATATGTATACTTTTCGAATTTGAGGTCAGTAGAGTTTGAGATCAGTTTCACATTTTCACTTTTCATGCTTAATTCGCTATTTCCCAACAAATACAATCTAGGCCGAGGCCTTACTTTTTAGGGAGAGATCAGATCCGGTAAAGACATGTTTTTTCGGGTTCCCCAACCTTTGGGCAACCTGAATATATGTATACATTTCGAATTTGAGGTCAGTTTCACATTTTCACTTTTCATGCTTACTTGGCTATTTCCAAACAAATGCAATCTAATCCGAGGTGTAACTTTTGAAGGAGAGATCGGATCCAATAAAGACATATATTCGAATGTGAGGTAGGTAGAATTTGAGGTCAGTTTCACATTTTGACCATGCTTAATTGGCTATTTTCCAGCAAATCCACTCTAGGCCGAGGCCTAACTTATGAGGGAGAGGTCGGATTCATAAAACAAATGTTTTTTGGTTCCCCTACATGTGGGGAACCTGAATATATGTATACTTTTCGAATTGGATGTCAGTTTCACATTTTCACTTTTTATGCTTAGTTCGCTATTTCCCAACTAATGCAATCTACGCCGAGGCGAAACATTTGAGGGAGAGGTCAGATCCGGTAAAGACATGTTTTTTTGGGATCCCCAAGCTGTGGGGAACATGAATATATGTATACTTTTCAAATTTGAGGTCATTTTCACATTTTGACTTTTCATGCTTAATTGGCTATTTTCCAGCAAATGCACTCTAGGCCGAGGCCTAACTAATGAGGCAGAGGTCGGATTAAGAAAACAAATGTTTTTTCAGTTTCCTCAATCTGTGGGGAACCTGAATATATGTATACATTTCGAATTTGAGGTCAGTTTCACATTTTCACTTTTCATGCTTACTTGGCTATTTCCAAACAAATGCAATCTAACCCCAGGCGTAACTTTTCAGGTAGAGGTTGGATCTGGAAAAGACATGTTTTTTCGGGTTCCCCAACCTGTGGGGAACCTGAATATATGTATACATTTCGTATTTGAGGTCAGTTTCACATTTTTACTTTTCGTGCTTAATTTGAGGTCACTTTCACATTTTTACTTTTCGTGCTTAATTGGCTATTTTCCAGCAAAAGCACTCTAGGCCGAGGCCTAACTTATGAGGGAGAGGTCGGATTCAGAAAACAAATGTATACTTTTCGAATTGGATGTCAGTTTCACATTTTCACTTTTCATGCTTAGTTCGCTATTTCCCAACTAATGCAATAAAAGCCGAGGCGTAACTTTTGAGGGAGGGGTCGGATCTGGTAAAGTCATGTTTTTTCGGGTTCCCCAACCTGTGGGGAACCTGAATATATGTATACATTTTGAATTTGAGGTCAGTTTCACATTTTCAATTTTCATGCTTAATTGGCTATTTTCCAACAAATGAAATCTAGGCCGAGGCCTAAATTTTGAGGGAGAAATCAGATCCGGTAAAGAAATGTTTTTTCGGGTTCCCCTAGCTGAAGGGAACCTGAATATATGTATACTTTTCTAATTTGAGGTCAGTTTCACATTTTGACTTTTCATTCTTAATTCGCTATTTCTCAACAAATGCAATCTAAGCCGAGACGTAACTTTTCAGGGAGAGGTCGGATCCGGAAAACACATGGTTTCTTGGGTTCCCTGACCTGTGGGAAACCTGAATATATGTATACTTTTCTAATTTGAGGTCAGTTTCACATTTTCACTTTTCATGCTTAGTTCGCTATTTCCCAACTAATGCAATAAAAGCCGAGGCGTAACTTTTGAAGGAGAGGTCGGATCCGGTAAAGTCGTATTTTTTGGGTTTTCCAACTTGTGGGGAAACTGAATATATGTATACTTTTCGAATGTGAGGTCAGTAGAGCTTGAGATCAGTTTCACATTTTCACTTTTCATGTTTGATTGGCTATTTTCCAACAAATGAAATCTAGGCCGAGGCCCAACCTGTGAGGAACTTGAATATATGTATACATTTCGTATTTGAGGTCAGTTTCAAATTTTCACTTTTCATACTTAATTGGCTATTTTCCAACAAATGAAATCAAGGCCGAGGGAGAGGTCAGGGAGAGGTCAGGGAGAGGTCAGATCCGGAAAACAACTGTTTTTTCAGTTTCCTCAATCTGTGGGGAACCTGAATATATGTATACATTTCGAATTTGAGGTCAGTTTCACATTTTCACTTTTCATGCTTACTTGGCTATTTCCAAACAAATGCAATATAACCCCAGGCGTAACTTTTCAGGTAGAGGTTGGATCTGGAAAAGACATGTTTTTTTGGGTTCCCCAACCTGTGGGCAAACTGAGTATATGTATACATTTCGTATTTGAGGTCAGTTTCACATTTTCACTTTTCATGCTTGATTGGCTATTTCCCAACAAATGAAATCTAAGCCGAGACGTAACTTTTCAGGGAGAGGTCGGATCCAGAAAACACATGATTTTTCAGGTTCCCTGACCTGTGGGAAACCTGAATATATGTATACTTTTCTAATTATATGTATACATTTCGTATTTGAGGTCAGTTTCACATTTTCGCTTTTCATGCTTGATTGGCTATTTCCCAACAAATGCAATCTAAGCCGAGACGTAACTTTTCAGGGAGAGGTCGGATCCGGAAAACACATGGTTTCTTGGGTTCCCTGACCTGTGGGAAACCTGAATATATGTATACTTTTCTAATTTGAGGTCAGTTTCACATTTTGACTTTTCATGCTTAATTCGCTATTTCCCAACAAATGCAATCTAAGCCGAGGCTTAACTTTTGAGGGAGAGGTCGGATACGGTAAAGTCGTATTTTTTTGGGGTTTCCAAACTGTGGGGAAACTGAATATATGTATACTTTTCGAATTTGAGGTCAGTTTCACATTTTCACTTTTCATGCTTACTTGGCTATTTCCAAACAAATGCAATCTAACCCCAGGCGTAACTTTTCAGGTAGAGGTTGGATCTGGAAACGACATGTTTTTTCGGGTTCCCCAACCTGTGGGGAACCTGAATATATGTATACATTTCGTATTTGAGGTCAGTTTCACATTTTTACTTTTCGTGCTTAATTTGAGGTCACTTTCACATTTTTACTTTTTGTGCTTAATTGGCTATTTTCCAGCAAAAGCACTCTAGGCCGAGGCCTAACTTATGAGGGAGAGGTCGGATTCAGAAAACAAATGTATACTTTTCGAATTGGATGTCAGTTTCACATTTTCACTTTTCATGCTTAGTTCGCTATTTCCAACCTGTGGGGAATCTGAATATATGTATACATTTTGAAGTTGAGGTCAGTTTCACATTTTCACTTTTCATGCTTAATTCGCTATTTCCCAACAAATGCAATCTAAGCCGAGGCATAACTTTTGAGGGAGAGGTCGGATCCGGTAAAGTCGTATTTTTTTGGGTTTTCCAACCTGTGGGGAAACTGAATATATGTATACTTTTCGAATTTGAGGTCAGTAGAGTTTGAGATCAGTTTCACATTTTCACTTTTCATGCTTAATTCGCTATTTCCCAACAAATGCAATCTCGGCCGAGGCCTAACTCATGAGAGAAAGGTTGGATCCAGAAAACACATTATTTTTCAGGTTCCCCAACCTGTGGGGAACCTAAATATATGTATACATTTTGAATTTGAGGTCAGTTTCACATTTTCAATTTTCATGCTTAATAGGCTATTTTCCAACAAATGAAATCTAGGCCGAGGCCTAACTTTTGAGGGAGAAATCAGATCCGGTAAAGAAATGTTTTTTCGGGTTCCCCAACCTTTGGGCAACCTGAATATATGTATACATTTCGAATTTGAGGTCAGTTTCACATTTTCACTTTTCATCCTTAATTGGCTATTTTCCAACAAATGAAATCTAGGCCGAGGCCTAACATTTGAGGGAGATATCAGAGCCGGTAAAGACATGTTTTTTCAGGTTCCCCTAGCTGAAGGGAACCTGAATATATGTATACTTTTCTAATTTGAGGTCAGTTTCACATTTTGACTTTTCATTCTTAATTCGCTATTTCTCAACAAATGCAATCTAAGCAGAGGCATAACTTTTGAAGGAGAGGTCGGATCCGGTAAAGTCGTATTTTTTTGGGTTTTCCAACTTGTGGGGAAACTGAATATATGTATACTTTTCGAATTTGAGGTCAGTAGAGTTTGAGATCAGTTTCACATTTTCACTTTTCATGTTTGATTGGCTATTTTCCAACAAATGAAATCTAGGCCGAGGCCCAACCTGTGAGGAACTTGAATATATGTATACATTTCGTATTTGAGGTCAGTTTCAAATTTTCAATTTTCATGCTTAATAGGCTATTTTCCAACAAATGAAATCTAGGTCGAGGCCTAACTTTTGAGGGAGAAATCAGATGCGGTAAAGACATGTTTTTTTGGGTTCCCCAACCTGTGGGCAACCTGAGTATATGTATACATTTTGTATTTGAGGTCAGTTTCACATTTTCACTTTTCATGCTTGATTGGCTATTTCCCAACAAATGCAATCTAAGCCGAGACGTAACTTTTCAGGGAGAGGTCGGATCCGGAAAACACATGGTTTCTTGGGTTCCCTGACCTGTGGGAAACCTGAATATATGTATACTTTTCTAATTTGAGGTCAGTTTCACATTTTGACTTTTCATGCTTAATTCGCTATTTCCCAACAAATGCAATCTAAGCCGAGAGGTAACTTTTCAGGGAGAGGTCGGATCCAGAAAACACATGATTTTTCAGGTTCCCTGACCTGTGGGGAACGTGAATATATGTATACATTTCAAATTTGAGGTCAGTTTCACATTTTCACTTTTCATGCTTGATTGGCTATATCCCAACACATGCAATCTAAGCTGAGGCGTATCTTTTCAGGGAGAGGTTGGATCCGGAAATGACGTGTTTTTTTGGGTTCCCCAACCTGTGGGCAACCTGAGTATATGTATACATTTCGTATTTGAGGTCAGTTTCACATTTTCACTTTTCATGCTTGATTGGCTATTTCCCAACAAATGCAATCTAAGCCAAGACGTAACTTTTCAGGGAGAGGTCGGATCCAGAAAACACATGATTTTTCAGGTTCCCTGACCTGTGGGAAACCTGAATATATGTATACATTTCAAATTTGAGGTCAGTTTCACATTTTCACTTTTCATGCTTGATTCGCTATTTTCCAACAAATGAAATCTAGGCCGAGGCCTAACTTTTGAGGGAGAGATCAGATCCGGTAAAGACATGTTTGTTCGGGTTCCCCAACCTTTGGGCAACCTGAATATATGTATACATTTCGAATTTGAGGCCAGTTTCACATTTTCACTTTTCATGCTTGATTCGCTATTTTCCAACAAATGAAATCTAGGCCGAGGCCTAACATTTGAGGGAGATATCAGAGCCGGTAAAGACATGTTTTTTCAGGTTCCCCTAGCTGAAGGGAACCTGAATATATGTATACTTTTCTAATTTGAGGTCAGTTTCACATTTTGACTTTTCATTCTTAATTCGCTATTTCTCAACAAATGCAATCTAAGCAGAGGCATAACTTTTGAAGGAGAGGTCGGATCCGGTAAAGTCGTATTTTTTTGGGTTTTCCAACTTGTGGGGAAACTGAATATATGTATACTTTTCGAATTTGAGGTCAGTAGAGTTTGAGATCAGTTTCACATTTTCACTTTTCATGTTTGATTGGCTATTTTCCAACAAATGAAATCTAGGCCGAGGCCCAACCTGTGAGGAACTTGAATATATGTATACATTTCGTATTTGAGGTCAGTTTCAAATTTTCAATTTTCATGCTTAATAGGCTATTTTCCAACAAATGAAATCTAGGTCGAGGCCTAACTTTTGAGGGAGAAATCAGATGCGGTAAAGACATGTTTTTTTGGGTTCCCCAACCTGTGGGCAACCTGAGTATATGTATACATTTTGTATTTGAGGTCAGTTTCACATTTTCACTTTTCATGCTTGATTGGCTATTTCCCAACAAATGCAATCTAAGCCGAGACGTAACTTTTCAGGGAGAGGTCGGATCCGGAAAACACATGGTTTCTTGGGTTCCCTGACCTGTGGGAAACCTGAATATATGTATACTTTTCTAATTTGAGGTCAGTTTCACATTTTGACTTTTCATGCTTAATTCGCTATTTCCCAACAAATGCAATCTAAGCCGAGAGGTAACTTTTCAGGGAGAGGTCGGATCCAGAAAACACATGATTTTTCAGGTTCCCTGACCTGTGGGGAACGTGAATATATGTATACATTTCAAATTTGAGGTCAGTTTCACATTTTCACTTTTCATGCTTGATTGGCTATATCCCAACACATGCAATCTAAGCTGAGGCGTATCTTTTCAGGGAGAGGTTGGATCCGGAAATGACGTGTTTTTTTGGGTTCCCCAACCTGTGGGCAACCTGAGTATATGTATACATTTCGTATTTGAGGTCAGTTTCACATTTTCACTTTTCATGCTTGATTGGCTATTTCCCAACAAATGCAATCTAAGCCAAGACGTAACTTTTCAGGGAGAGGTCGGATCCAGAAAACACATGATTTTTCAGGTTCCCTGACCTGTGGGAAACCTGAATATATGTATACATTTCAAATTTGAGGTCAGTTTCACATTTTCACTTTTCATGCTTGATTCGCTATTTTCCAACAAATGAAATCTAGGCCGAGGCCTAACTTTTGAGGGAGAGATCAGATCCGGTAAAGACATGTTTGTTCGGGTTCCCCAACCTTTGGGCAACCTGAATATATGTATACATTTCGAATTTGAGGCCAGTTTCACATTTTCACTTTTCATGCTTGATTCGCTATTTTCCAACAAATGAAATCTAGGCCGAGGCCTAAATTTTGAGGGAGAGATCAGATCCGGTAAAGATGTTTTTTCGGGTTCCCCAACTTTTGGGCAACCTGAATATATGTATACATTTCGAATTTGAGGTCAGTTTCACATTTTCACTTTTCATCTTTAATTGGCTATTTTCCAACAAATGAAATCTAGGCCGAGGCCTAACTTTTCAGGGAGAGGTCGGATCAAGAAAACACATGATCTTTCAGGTTCCCTGACCTGTGGGAAACCTGAATATTGTTGTGAGTGTCCCTAGACCAGCTTGGGAAGTATCAGAGGATGAGGATCAGCAGCCAGGTCCCTCTGGGTGTTTTCCCCTCCCGGCAGCCGAGGATCAGCAGCCAGGCCCCTCTGGGTGTTTTCCCCTCCCGGCAGCCGAGGATCAGCAGCCAGGCCCCTCTGGGTGTTTTCCCCTCCCGGCAGCTGAGATAGACAATGAGGAGCTTTGTATGCATTCTGAATCAGACTCTCAAAATGATGAGTCAGATTTAGAACAAGAAGATAAATGGATTGATCCGAGGTTCCGAAGGTTTGATAAGCGAAGGTGTCAGTTAACTGGAAAAAGGAAGTAATTGGGGAAGTGACGTATCGGACACTATATTAGAAGGGGAAAGAAAGACTACGCCTTTGTCACGAGCAACGTTAATCAAGGAGTGGGCTGAAAACTTTGGCAGTGCTTTGGAACTCAGTTTTCTGGTGTTTTGAAAACCTACCGAAGAATAATGAGGTCTTGGACAATGTGATAAAGAAAGAGTGAGTAATTGGAATGTGGGAGGAGAGCATGTTTAATCTAAATGTACATAGATCTGATTTGGCCGTTCAGGCCAACAAAATGCCAGCAGCTTGCTTTGAAATGAATCCTTTTGAAATGTGTTAAATAAACCTCTTAAAGACATATTTACGTGGATTTTAATGAGCTGAGAGAGGCCAGACATAACAGATTGCTCGTGACCCAAAAGCAGAAAAGACGGAAAATTAGTCCGAGCTTTCAGTGACGTCATGGAGCAGCTGCTCGCAGATAACCCTGTTTTGTATCAATTAGTTCAAGCTCTCCAGCAACAAATTGGTGATTTGCAACAGCAGATTCAGCAAGGTGCCGGCGTCCCAGCCCCAGCTCCAGCCCCCCCTCCCAGACGGAGCAGATGTTATTTAGCCTTGTCTGATAAGTTTACTGGAGAGCGTAGTAAATTTCCAGCTTTTTTAAACCAATGCAAAACATTCATTGCCTCAACTCCAGCAGACTTCCAGCTTGATGAAACGAAAGTAGCTTTCATTTTAAGTTTACTCTCTGGGACAGCTGCTGATTGGTCGTCTCCTCTGATAGACGGACAAGATCCTGTCCTGCGCAATTATGCAGGATTCTGCCAGCTGATGGAAAGAGAATTGTTGACCCCCTTCGTAGACAAAATGCCACCCGGCGGATACGAGAGCTACGTCAAGGATCGCGCTGCGTAGCGGACTATATATCAGATTTTCGCCGCCTAGCTCAAGAAATTAATTGGAATGATGAGGCTCTCATGGAAATCTTTCAAGATGGCCTGTCTTCTCAGATCTTGAATGGATTGAAAACTACTGTAATACCTGCGACCCTGGATGCATTATACCAACATTGTTTGGCTATTGAGGCGCAAACGCAAGCCATGGATGCCCGCCTGGTCAAACAGATGGTTCCAGTCACCGGAAGTGCCAAGCCAGTTCCTGCACCACGCAGAGGATTCCAGACCCTACCTATCGCTCCACCTATCCCGGCACCCAGACGTATTTTCCAAACAGGGCCGGCTTACACTGAGAGGTGCCCTGCACCCATGACCAGAGATGAGCCCATGGATCTTGGTGCAGCCAGATCTCGTTTGACCGAGGCTGAGAAGGCAAGACGGAGAGCTGAGGGCTTGTGCCTGTACTGTGGAGAGATGGGTCACTTCGTCATGGCCTGCCCCCAGAAAAGACGTGGTACGGCAGGTCCTACTCCTGTTCCAGCTCGGCCTCCCACTCAGCAGTTTCAAGCCACCTTGCCGGGAAACGGCCAGAGCCCGGCCTAATGGAAACATTGGGTCGGGCAGGCGCCAAACCCAGTTCCAGTTCCGCAGACGACGACCCCGGTCCTCCGAGACATCTGATCCTAGCAACCAATATACTTCTGGGAAATCATGCCCAGGGCATTCCGGCCCACGCCTTGTTGGATTCTGGAGCCACCACCAATTTCATGAATGAAGCTTTCGCTCGTCAGCATGCCATACCTTTGTGCTCCGTGAAGCCGCCTATGTTGGTTGAGACAATCGATGGTCGTGAGTTGTTGTCTGGACCGATCAAGTTTATGACCCAGCCCATACGCCTGGTCATAGGACAACATGAAGAAGCCATCCAATTCTATGTTACCAAGTGACTTCATTTCCCCTTAGTTCTCAGCCTAGCCTGGTTGAGAACCCATGATCCTTGTGTGGTGTGGTCCCAGAACTTTGTTTCATTTCCCAGTTTGCAATGCGTAGACCACGTACGCCAAGTTTGTGCAGCCCAGCTACCATCCCACCCTGACATCACCTTGCCGGCCGATCTAGTGGACTTTGCAGATATATTCAATGAGAAAGAGGCAGACCAATTGCCTCCGCATAGACCATATGACTGTGCCATTGATTTGCTACCAAATGCCAAGCTTCCAAGGGGACGCCTTTACTCCATGTCAGAACCCTAGTTGGCCGCATTGAAAGACTTTGTGGACAAAAACCTGGCCAGGGGTTTCATTCGTCCCTCTTCCTCGCCTTTGTCAGCTCCTGTGTTATTCGTGAAGAAGAAAACTGGAGATTTACGCCTATGCTGTGACTATCGCAAGCTCAATGCCATCACGGTGCGCAACCGGTACCCTCTGCCTTTGATTCCTGATCTCATGGACCGTCTCCGATCAGCGACCATCTTCACCAAGATAGATTTAAGGGGTGCTTACAACCTGGTTCGCATTCGAGAGGGGGACGAGTGGAAGACCGCGTTTGGAACCAGGTATGGTCATTTTGAGTATACCGTTATGCCCTTTGGACTCACCAATGCTCCGGCCGTCTTTCAACATTTCATGAATGACATCTTCCGGGATTTATTAGATCAATTTGTGGTGGTTTACCTTGATGACATCCTGATTTATTCCCCGTCACGAGCAACTCATCTTCAGCATCTCCGGCGAGTTTTGCAACGCTTGAGAGAGCATCACCTTTACGCCAAGTTAGAGAAATGTCAATTCTATCAAACCACCATTGAGTTTCTGGGACATGTGATTTCTCCACAAGGCATCGCCATGGACCCTGGCAAGGTTGAGGCCTTGCAAACCTGGCAACCACCATGTAAAGCAAAAGATGTCCAAAGACTTTTGGGATTTGCGAACTATTACAGGATATTTATTCCGAGATTTTCTGCCTTGACTGCGCCCCTTACTCGACTGTTACGGAAAGGCATTAAGTTCCAGTGGGGCGATGCCGAGCAACAGGCGTTTCAGACCCTCAAAAAGGCTTTTGTTCAGGAACCCATTCTCAAGTATCCAGATCCTTGTCGTCCCTTTGTAGTGGAGGCTGACGCCTCAGATGTTGCGGTAGGGGTCGTGCTACTTCAAACACGCCAAGATGGCGGCCTCCTGTTCCCGTGTGCTTATTACTCCAGGAAACTAACTCCCTCCGAACGCCATTATACCATTTGGGAAAAGGAACTATTGGCCATCAAGACTGCTTTTGAGACCTGGAGACACCACCTGGAAGGAGCCCGCTACCAAATTGAAGTTCGGACTGACCATAAAAACTTGGAATTTTTGCAATCTGCCAGGAAATTGAATCAACGTCAGATCCGTTGGTCTTTGTTCTTCGCTCGATTCAACTTCAAAGTCACCTACATTCCGAAAGGGTACAACAAAAGAGCAGATGCCCTGTCCCGTAAACCTGAGTATCTACAGATCAAGGATCCCTTACCGCTTCGAACCATTCTGCCTCTCGAATCGATCGCAGCCGTGCACGATCCGGTAGATCTACGACGACAGATTCGGGAAGCGCAACAACTAGATGACTTTGCGATACGGAAGAGACAAGAGGTGGGTCCCGACTCACCTTGGACCTTGTCCGAGGGACTATTACGCTTCCGCAACCTGTTATATGTTCCAGCAGGCCCACTCCGGGGTCTCATCCTGACTCAATGCCATGATAACCCTGCGGCAGGTCATTTTGGTTTCTTTAAGACTCTTCACTTAGTGTCTCGGACTTTTTGGTGGCCCAGGCTTCACCATGATGTGCAATCCTATGTGAATTCCTGTGTACGGTGCCGTCAGGCAAAACATGCCACAGGAGCCCCTCCGGGATTATTACAGCCTTTACCCACGCTGGAGAGACCCTGGGGAGCTATTTCCATGGACTTCTTGACTTGTCTACCTGTTTCTGCCGGCTACACCGTTGTCTTTGTAGTGGTGGACATGCTGACCAAAATGGCACATTTCATTCCTTGCCGAAGAATACCGACAGCCAAGGTCACTGCTCAGCTGTTCATTCAACATATCTTCCGGCTACACGGTTTGCCTGACAAAATAGTGTCCGACCGAGGAACCCAGTTCACCTCGGAGTTCTGGAGAGAACTCATGTCTGCGCTTCAAGTCCAAGTTAATCTAGCCTCCACGCATCACCCAGAGACTGATGGGGGTACAGAGAAAGTGATTGGCATTCTGGAGCAGTATTTGCGTTGTTTCATCAACGACCAACAGAACGATTGGTCCAAATATCTCTCTGTGGCCGAATTCGCTTTCAACAACTCTCAGCACACTTCCACTCAGACCACTCCGTTTTTTGCCAACTACGGCTATCATCCCAGATTTTTCCCGCTCACGCTCCTCGATTCTCCAGGTCCAGTTGCGGAAGACTACTTAACCGAACTCCAGTCTGTCCAAGAGATGGTTAAGCACCATTTGACTAAGGCCAAGGAAGACTACAAGAGGGTTGCAGACCGCTCTCGTCGCGACACGCCACCGTTAGCTGTTGGAGATCGGGTTTGGCTCTCCACCAAGTACTTGTTTCCAGGGAGAATTCACCGCAAGCTTGATCAACGTTTCCTGGGTCCTTTTCCTGTGGAGACGGTCATCAATCCGGTGACCTATCGTTTGACTTTACCTAGGTCTCTTCGTGTACATCCCGTGTTTCATCGCTCCTTGCTTGTTCCTGTTAACCCTGATTCTCCGCTTCGACCTCCTGATCCGGGCCCGACAGCTCGCCGTGCTCACGTTCCCGTTTCCCGGTTGGATGTGTCCGGCATCCGAGATTCCCGATGGCTCAACGACCGCTTCCAATATTTGGTTGATTGGACCGGGGGTGGGCCAGCCGCTGGCTGTTGGGTCAATGCTCGTGATATTGAGGCTCCTCGGTTAATTTGGGATTTTCATTCTGCGTTTCCCTACAAACCACATCCCCTGCGATGGCCCCGAGGGGAGGGGCCTGCGGGGGGGATAGTGTTGTGAGTGTCCCTAGACCAGCTTGGGAAGTATCAGAGGATGAGGATCAGCAGCCAGGTCCCTCTGGGTGTTTTCCCCTCCCGGCAGCCGAGGATCAGCAGCCAGGCCCCTCTGGGTGTTTTCCCCTCCCGGCAGCCGAGGATCAGCAGCCAGGCCCCTCTGGGTGTTTTCCCCTCCCGGCAGCTGAGATAGACAATGAGGAGCTTTGTATGCATTCTGAATCAGACTCTCAAAATGATGAGTCAGATTTAGAACAAGAAGATAAATGGATTGATCCGAGGTTCCGAAGGTTTGATAAGCGAAGGTGTCAGTTAACTGGAAAAAGGAAGTAATTGGGGAAGTGACGTATCGGACACTATATTAGAAGGGGAAAGAAAGACTACGCCTTTGTCACGAGCAACGTTAATCAAGGAGTGGGCTGAAAACTTTGGCAGTGCTTTGGAACTCAGTTTTCTGGTGTTTTGAAAACCTACCGAAGAATAATGAGGTCTTGGACAATGTGATAAAGAAAGAGTGAGTAATTGGAATGTGGGAGGAGAGCATGTTTAATCTAAATGTACATAGATCTGATTTGGCCGTTCAGGCCAACAAAATGCCAGCAGCTTGCTTTGAAATGAATCCTTTTGAAATGTGTTAAATAAACTTCTTAAAGACATATTTACGTGGATTTTAATGAGCTGAGAGAGGCCAGACATAACAAATATATGTATACATTTCAAATTTGAGGTCAGTTTCACATTTTCACTTTTCATCCTTAATTGGCTATTTTCCAACAAATGAAATCTAGGCCGAGGCCTCACCTTTGAGGGAGAGATCAGATCCGGTAAAAACATGTTTTTTCGGGTTCCCCAACCTGTGGGAAACCTGAATATATGTATACATTTCGAATTTGAGGTCAATTTGACATTTTCACTTTTCATGCTTAATTCGCTATTTCCCAACAAATGCAATCTAAGCCGAGGAATAACTTTTGAGGGAGAGGTTGGATCCGGTAAAGACATATTTTTTCCGGTTTTCCAACCTCTGGGGAACCTGAATATATGTATTTCGAATTTGAGGTCAGTTTCACATTTTTACTTTTCATGCTTAACTGGCTATTTTCCAGCAAATGGAATTAGACAGAAGCCTAACTTATGAGGGAGAGGTCGAATCCAGAAAACACATCTTTTTTCAGGTTCCCCAACCTTTGTGGAACCTGAATATATGTATACTTTTCGAATTTGAGGTCAGTAGATTTTGAGGTCAGTTTCACATTTTCACTTTTCATGCTTAATTCGCTATTTCCCTACAAATGCAATCTAGGCCGAGGCCTAACATTTGAGGGAGAGATCAGATCCGGTAAAGACATGTTTTTTCAGGTTCCCCGACATGTGGGAAACCTGAATATATGTATACATTTCAAATTTGAAGTCAGTTTCACATTTTCATTTTTCATGCTTAATTGGCTATTTCCAAACAAATGCAATCTGAGACGTAACTTTTCAGGGAGAGGATGGATCCGGAAAACACATGGTTATTCGTGTTCCCCAACCTGTGCGGAACCTGAATATATGTACCCATTTCGAATTTGAGGTCAGTTTCACATTTTCACTTTTCATGCTTAATTGGCTTTTCCAACAAATGCAATCTAGGCCGAGGTCTAACTTTTGAGGGAGAGGTCGGATCCGGAAAAAACATGGTTTTCCCCAACCTGTGGGGAACCGGAATATATGTATACATTTCGAAATTCAGGTCAGTTTCACATTTTTATTAAAACAATCGACATTAAACATAAGATCATATTAAGAAGCAGTCCTCGTAAAACCTGTAATACAACACTAAGTATAAGATCATATTATGAAGCAGTCATCTTAAAACCCGTAATATAACACTTAAGTATTAATCTTTGTAAACATCTGACTTGGTAAACATTCTTCACTCCTCACTTCAAGCCTCAACTTCAAATGCGTCTAAATTTTTCTCCATTTCTGCCAATTGTATTACTTTCAGAGTCCTAACCTTATAATGCGGTGTTTCTGGCTTCTTCCAGTATTGTCCCACCCGCAATCCATTTGCTGTGACCAGATTCAGAACCATATTCATCTCAGTAGTAGTGCAATCTCTTATAATCCCTAACTAAAGATCCTGAGGTAGAAATTCAATAACCTGGGGTAAAAATTCAGTCTGCTTTTTCAATATTAAAGTAATCAACATTAAACATAAGATCATATTAAGAAGCAATCATCATAGAACATAACATACAACAACAGGTATTAGTCTTTGTAAACGTCTGGTTTGGTAAACATTCTTCACTCCTCGCGTCCAGCCTCAACTATACACCAGGTACATTTTATTTGATTGGTGTTTCTCTTGTATACAGTCTATCCACTGTTTCCAGTCGGTCAAATATTGTTCATTTGAGCGATCTTTCAAATATGCCGATATTTTCACCATTTCCGCCAAATTTATTACTTTCAAAGTCCATTCTTCTATAGGTGGTATGTCTGGATTCTTCCAGTATTGTCCCACCAACAGTCTGGCTGCTGTGATCAAGTTCAGAAATAAGTTTGTCTCTGGGGTAATGGAATCTTTTATGATCCCTAGCAAAAAAAACCTGAGGTAGAAATTCGATACGCTTTTTGAAAATGGTTTGGAGTGTCCACCATATTTTCCTCCAGAAGTCCACCATACATAAAAATATGTAGCCTCCTCACTACCACACCTCCAACATTTAGGCTGGGTGTCTGGATAGATGTATGATAGTTTTTACGGGTCTAAATGCCATCTGTAGAACATCTTGTAGAAGTTTGCCCTTAGTTGTTGCGCATTCGTAAATACTACATTTCTCACCAAGATGTCCTCCCACATTTCCATTGCGATAGGATGCCCAAAGTCTCTTTCCCACTTTACCATACAGTTCTTGACTAGCACAGATTCAGTTTCACATTTTGGCTATTCATGCTTAATTAGCTATTTGCCAGCAAATGCAATCTAGGCCGAGGCATTACTTTTGAGGGAGAGGTCGGATCTGGAAAAAACATGGTTTTTCGGGTTCCCCAACCTGTGGGGAAGCTGAATATATGTATACATTTCGAATTTGAGGTCAGTTTCACATTTTCAATTTTCATGCTTAATTGGCTATTTTCCAACAAATGAAATCTAGGCCGAGGCCTAACTTTTGAGGGAGAAATCAGATCCGGTAAAGACATGTTTTTTCCAGTTCCCCAACCTGTGGGCAACCTGAGTATATGTATACATTTCGTATTTGAGGTCAGTTTCACATTTTCATATTTTCACTTTTCATTCTTAATTCGCTATTTCCCAGCAAATGCAATCTAGGCGGTGGCCTAACGTATGACAGAGAGGTCGGATGTCTGTCTCTCTCTCTGTCTGTCTCTCTTTCTCTCTGTCTCTGTCTCTCTCTCTCTCTGTCTCCTGTCTCTCTGTCTCTCTCTGTCTCTCTCTCTGTCTCTCTGTCTCTCTTTCTCTCTCTCTCTGTCTCTCTCTCTCTCTGTCTCTTTCTCTCTGTCTGTCTCTCTTTCTCTGTCTCTGTCTCTCTCTCTCTGTCTCTCTGTCTCTCTCTGTCTCTCTCTCTGTCTCTCTGTCTCTCTTTCTCTCTCTCTCTGTCTCTCTCTCTCTCTCTGTCTCTTTCTCTCTGTCTCTCTCTCTCTCTGTGTGTCTCTCTCTGTCTCTGTCTCTCTCTCTCTCTCTCTGTCTCTTTCGAAATTGAGGTCAGTAGAGTTTGAAGTCAGTTTCACATTTTCACTTTTCATGCTTAATTTGCTATTTACCAACAAATGCAATCTAAGCCGAGGCGTAAATTTTGAGGCAGAGGTCGGATCCGGTAAAGACATATTTTTTCAGGTTTTCCAACCTCTGGGGAAACTGAATATATGTATTTCGAATTTGAGGTCAGTTTCACATTTTTACTTTTCATGCTTAATTGGCTATTTTCCAGCAAATAGAATTAGACAGAAGCCTAATTTATGAGGGAGAGGTCGAATCCAGAAAACACATCTTTTTTCAGGTTCCCCAACCTTTGGGGAACCTGAATCTATGTATACTTTTCGAATTTCAGGTCAGTAGATTTTGAGGTCAGTTTCACATTTTCACTTTTCATGCTTAATTCGCTATTTCCCAACAAATGCAATCTAAGCCGAGGCGTAACTATTCAGGGAGAGATCAGATCCGGTAAAGACATGTTTTTTCAGGTTCCCCAACCTGTGGGGAACCGGAATATATGTATACATTTCAAAATTCAGGTCAGTTTCACATTTTCACTTTTCATGCTTAATTGGCTATTTTCCAAATAATGAAATCTAGGCCGAGGCCTCACCTTTGAGGGAGAGATCAGATCCGGTAAAAACATGTTTTTTCGGGTTCCCCAACCTGTGGGAAACCTGAATATATGTATACATTTCGAATTTGAGGTCAATTTGACATTTTCACTTTTCATGCTTAATTCGCTATTTCCCAAAAAATGCAATCTAAGCCGAGGCATAACTTTTGAGGCAGAGGTCGGATCCGGTAAAGACATATTTTTTCGGGTTTTCCAACCTCTGGGGAAACTGAATATATGTATTTCGAATTTGAGGTCAGTTTCACATTTTTACTTTTCATGCTTAATTGGCTATTTTCCAGCAAATGGAATTAGACAGAAGCCTAATTTATGAGGGAGAGGTCGAATCCAGAAAACACATCTTTTTTCAGGTTCCCCAACCTTTGGGGAACCTGAATCTATGTATACTTTTCGAATTTGAGGTCAGTAGATTTTGAGGTCATTCACATTTTCACTTTTCATGCTTAATTCGCTATTTCCCTACAAATGCAATCTAGGCCGAGGCCTAACATTTGAGGGAGAGATCAGATCCGGTAAAGACATGTTTTTTCAGGTTCCCCGACATGTGGGAAACCTGAATATATGTATACATTTCAAATTTGAAGTCAATTTCACATTTTCATTTTTCATGCTTAATTGGCTATTTCCAAACAAATGCAATCTGAGACGTAACTTTTCAGGGAGAGGATGGATCCGGAAAACACATGGTTATTCGTGTTCCCCAACCTGTGCGGAACCTGAATATATGTATCCATTTCGAATTTGAGGTCAGTTTCACATTTTCACTTTTCATGCTTAATTGGCTATTTTCCAACAAATGAAATCTAGGCCGAGGCCTAACTTTTGAGGGAGAAATCAGATGCGGTAAAGACATGTTTTTTTGGGTTCCCCAACCTGTGGGCAACCTGAGTATATGTATACATTTCGTATTTGAGGTCAGTTTCACATTTTCACTTTTCATGCTTGATTGGCTATTTCCCAACAAATGCAATCTAAGCCGAGACGTAACTTTTCAGGGAGAGGTCGGATCCAGAAAACACATGATTTTTCAGGTTCCCTGACCTGTGGGAAACCTGAATATATGTCTACTTTTCTAATTATATGTATACATTTCGTATTTGAGGTCAGTTTCACATTTTCGCTTTTCATGCTTGATTGGCTATTTCCCAACAAATGCAATCTAAGCCGAGACGTAACCTTTCAGGGAGAGGTCGGATCCGGAAAACACATGGTTTCTTGGGTTCCCTGACCTGTGGGAAACCTGAATATATGTATACTTTTCTAATTTGAGGTCAGTTTCACATTTTGACTTTTCATGCTTAATTCGCTATTTCCCAACAAATGCAATCTAAGCCGAGGCTTAACTTTTGAGGGAGAGGTCAGATCCGGTAAAGTCATATTTTTTTGGGTTTTCCAAACTGTGGGGAAACTGAATATATGTATACTTTTCGAATTTGAGGTCACTTTCACATTTTCACTTTTCATGCTTGATTGGCTATTTCCCAACAAATGCAATCTAAGCCGAGGCCTAACTTTTGAGGGAGAGATCAGATCCGGTAAAGACATGTTTGTTCGGGTTCCCCAACCTTTGGGCAACCTGAATATATGTATACATTTCGAATTTGAGGTCAGTTTCACATTTTCACTTTTCATGCTTAATTGGCTATTTTCCAACAAATGCAATCTAAGCCGAGACGTAACTTTTAAGGGAGAGGTTGGATCCGGAAAAGACATGTTTTTTAGGGTTCCCCAACCTGTGGGGAACCGGAATATATGTATACATTTCGAATTTGAGGTCAGTTTCACATTTTCACTTTTCATCCTTAATTGGCTATTTTCCAACAAATGAAATCTAGGCCGAGGCCTAACTTTTCAGGGAGAGGTCGGATCAAGAAAACACATGATCTTTCAGGTTCCCTGACCTGTGGGAAACCTGAATATATGTATGCATTTCAAATTTGAGGTCAGTTTCACATTTTCACTTTTCATGCTTGATTGGCTATATCCCAACACATGCAATCTAGGCCGAGGCCTAACTTTTGAGGGAGAAATCAGATCCGGTAAAGACATGTTTTTTCGGGTTCCGCAACCTGTGGGCAACCTGAGTATATGTATACATTTCGTATTTGAGGTCAGTTTCACATTTTCACTTTTCATGCTTGATTGGCTATTTCCCAACAAATGCAATCTAAGCCGAGACGTAACTTTTCAGGGAGAGGTCGGATCCAGAAAACACATGATTTTTCAGGTTCCCTGATCTGTGGGAAACCTGAATATATGTATACATTTCAAATTTGAGGTCAGTTTCACATTTTCACTTTTCATGCTTGATTCGCTATTTTCCAACAAATGAAATCTAGACCGAGGCCTAACTTTTGAGGGAGAGATCAGATCCCGTAAAAACATGTTTTTTCGGGTTCCCCAACCTGTGGGCAACCTGAATATATGTATACATTTCATATTTGAGGTCAGTTTGACATTTTCACTTTTCATGCTTAATTCGCGATTTCCCAACAAATGCAATCTAAGCCGAGGCATAACTTTTGAGGCAGAGGTCGGATCCGGTAAAGACATATTTTTTCGGGTTTTCCAATCTCTGGGGAAACTGAATATATGTATTTCGAATTTGAGGTCAGTTTCACATTTTTACTTTTCATGCTTAATTGGCTATTTTCCAGCAAATGGAATTAGACAGAAGCCTAATTTATGAGGGAGAGGTCGAATCTAGAAAACACATCTTTTTTCAGGTTCCCCAACCTTTGGGGAACCTGAATCTATGTATACTTTTCGAATTTGAGGTCAGTAGATTTTGAGGTCAGTTTCACATTTTCACTTTTCATGCTTAATTCGCTATTTCC
>JARGCV010000420.1:162500-214841 GCA_034064705.1 Bothrops alternatus | reverse complement strand
CTGGCACAGCGCCACGGAGGTCTGACGGAGGCGGAAGGCGGCAATCGTGGGGCGTCGGCAGAAAGCGCCCAAGCCGGACGAACGGACAGAGGGAGGGGCTAAACCGGGGGAAAGGCAGAACCGGACAGGCTGGGCGGATGGTAGTTAGCGGCTGGGGGGGGGGGGGCTTTGGGCGGGGCACAGTGGTATGACGCCCTGGGAGCAAAGCACGCCCAGGGCGGACTTTGGCGTGTCCAGGATTAAACCGTTGCTTGCCCCTCGGTACCCGCGTTCCCTGGATTCTTGCCAACCGGACGACGGATGGACGGACGGACGGGCGGGATCAGGGCCGTGTTGTGTCACCCCCCCCAGCTCCTCCTTTTTTCCTCCAACTAAGACCGACCCCAAAGTTGGTTTGGGTTTTTTTTCTCCCCCCCCCACCCACCCCCACCACCTTCTTCTCTACCCCCCCCTCAAAATATCCTTGTGTTTATCCATTTCATCCAATTAAATTAAATAAATAAGTGAACTGAATTAGGGGGAAATGAAGGGCAGCCGGAATCTGGGCGAGCGCCAAGAAAAGTCAAGAGACAACGTTTCCCAGAATCCCAGGCGTTTTCCCCCCCCCGCCCCCGTGGTACCATTTCCGGATCGATGTATTTCAGGTCCTGATGTTTGCCGTCCACGGTGTGGAAGAGGTAAGCCTGCCGAGACACGACAAAAGACACAAATACATAGAGGAGTTGCTTGGAGGGGGAAACACAGACACAACCACATCAATACAGGGAGAAGTTAAGTGAATGAAGACCTAAACAATAAATCATGTAAAAGGACATGAGTGCTTGGAGGGAAAAACGCAGAGAGAGCCTGCCTGGCGCAAGGCGGCAAAGAAGGCAGTTCCTTCCTTCCTTCGTCTTCTTCTTCTTTCTCCTTCTTTCTTCTCCTCCTCTTCTTCTTTCTCCTCTTCCTCCTCTTCTTCTTTCTTCTCTTCCTTTCTCCTTCTCTTCTTTCTTCTTCTCCTCCTCTTCTTCTTTCTTCTCTTCTTCTTCTCCTCCTCCTCCTCTTCTTTCTTCTCCTCTTCTCCTTCTCTTCTTCTTTCTTCTTTTCTCCTTCTCCTCTTCTTCTTTTCTCCTTCTCCTCTTCTTCTTTCTCCTCCTCTTCTTCTTTCTCTTCTCCTTCTCCTCTTCTTCTTTCTTCTCTTCTTCTTTTCTCCTTCTCCTCTTCTTCTTTTCTCCTTTTCTTCTTTCTTTTCTCCTTCTCTTCTCCTCTTCTTACTTCTTCTTCTTTCCTTCTTCTTTCTTCTTCTTCCTTTTCTTCTTCTTCTTCTTTCTTCTCTTCTTCTTCCTTTTCTTCTTCTTCTTCTTCTTCCTTTTCTTCTTCTTCCTTTTCTTCTTCTTCCTTTTCTTCTTCTTCTTCTTCTTCTTTCCTTCTTTCTTCTCTTCTTCTTCTTCCTTTTCTTCTTCTTCTTCTTCCTTTTCTTCTTCTTCTTCTTCTTCTTCTTCTTCTTCTTCTTCTTCTCCTCCTCCTCCTCCTCCTCCTCCTTCTTCTTTTCTTCTTCTTCTTTCTTCTCCTCTTCTTCATCATCATTATTATTATTACGGATCATCGCACAGTCAGCCAGATGTTCAGACTGCATTTGGCATTTTGTCTACCTATCGAGTCATCGTCGTCGTCATCATCATCGTCATTATTATTATTACTATTACGATTATTATTATTTTCCAAGCAACTTGGACAAGTTTGAGACGTTTGGGAGGAAAGCAAGCAATTTTTTTTACCTTTGAGAAATCTCCAATCAGGTCTCTCTGGTCCCGATCCAAAACATTGCCGATCTCCAAAGAGGAAGAGGAGGGACTCTGCCATGGATCAAATCAAACAGGAATGGGAAAGGAAAGTTAAGCAGCTGAAAGCAGAGCCTGTTTTTCATTCTCTTCTATATTCTATAGCAGGGGCTCTTCAAATTGGGCCCTTTTATGTCTTGGGGACTTCAACTGTCTCTCTCTCTCTCTGGTCTGTCTGTCCTATCCTTTCTATCTATCTATCCATCCATCCATCCATCTCTGTCCTATCTGTCTACCCTCTGTCTGTCTTATCTATCTATCCATCCATCCATCCACCCATCCACCTCCTATCTCTCTGTCCTATCTATCTACCCTGTCTGTCTTATCTATTTATCTATTTATTTATCTATCTATCCATCCATCCATCCATCTCCTATCTCTGTTCTATCTATATACACTGTCCTTCCTTCCTTCCTTCCTTCCTATCTATCTATCCATCCATCCATCCATCTCCTCTGTTCTATCTACCCTATGTCTGTCCTATCTATCTATCTATCTATCTATCTATCTATCTATCTATCTATCTATCTATCTATCTATCTATCTATCCATCCATCTATCTCTCTCTCCTATCTATCTATCCATCCATCCATCCATCCACCCATCCACCTCCTATCTCTCTGTCCTATCTATCTACCCTGTCTGTCTTATCTATTTATCTATTTATTTATCTATCTATCCATCCATCCATCTCCTATCTCTGTTCTATCTATATACACTGTCCTTCCTTCCTTCCTTCCTATCTATCTATCCATCCATCCATCCATCTCCTCTGTTCTATCTACCCTATGTCTGTCCTATCTATCTATCTATCTATCTATCTATCTATCTATCTATCTATCTATCTATCTATCCATCCATCTATCTCTCTCTCCTATCTATCCATCCATCCATCAATCCATCTCCTATCTCTGTCCTATCTATCTATCCATCCATCCACCTCCTATCTCTCTCTCCTATCTATCTATCCATCCATCCATCTCCTCTGTTCTATCTACCCTATGTCTGTCCTATCTATCTATCCATCCATCCATCCATCAATCTCCTATCTCTCTCTCCTATCTATCTATCCATCCATCCATCAATCCATCTCCTATCTCTGTCCTATCTATCTATCCATCCATCCACCTATCTCTCTCTCCTATCTATCTATCCATCCATCCATCTCCTCTGTTCTATCTACCCTATGTCTGTCCTATCTATCTATCCATCCATCCATCCATCCATCTCCTCTGTTCTATCTACCCTATGTCTGTCCTATCTATCTATCTACCTATCCATCCATCCATCCATCTCCTATCTCTCTCCTATCTATCTATCTATCTATCCATCCATCAATCCATCTCCTATCTCTGTCCTATCTATCCATCCATCCACCTCCTATCTCTCTCTATCTATCTATCTATCCATCAATCCATCTCCAGGAGTTCCACCGATTAATTGCCCTCACTCTTAGGAAATGCCTCCTTCTTTCTAGGTTGCTTCTCTCCATGGGGAGTTTCCACCCGCTGCTTCTCGTCCTGCCTTCAGGCCCTTTGGAGAAGAGCTTGACTCCCTCTCCTTTGGGGCAGCCCCTGAGATACTGGAATACAGCTATCCTGTCCCCCTTCGTCCTTCTCTTCATTAAACTAGACAGACCCAATTCCAGCAACCCTTCCTTATGTTTTAGCCTCCAGTCCCCTGATCATCTTTGTTGCTCTTCTCTGCCCTCTTTCTAGAGTCTCAGCATCTTTTTTTACATCGTGGTGACCAAAACTGGATGCCGTATTCCAAGTGTGGCCTTACCAAGGCCTTGTAAAGTGGTAGTAACCCTTCACGTGATCTTGATTCTCTCCCTCTGTTAATGCAGCCTGGCATATTGGAAGACTGCTATATTGGATAGATTGGATATTGGAAGACTGCTATCCTGTCCCCCCCCCCAGCCCCTACAAAAGGCTTCTAGAGAAGACCGAAGGGGGGTCCCTGCGGTCCGGGGCAAATCGGGGTGGGGGTGTGTGTGCGTCTTTGCGTCCGGCTACCAACCGCGGCTTCTTCGGCGAGTGCCATGTGGGTGTTCCTCCGCCGCTTGCTGAAGGCCGGGACGAGGCTCTCTTCGGCGGCCTTCTCTGTCCGTTTGAGGCTCGTCCTAGTCTGGCTGCCGGCGGCCTTCTCCGCACTGCCCAGTTGGGTAGGTGGGCTCTGGGTGGAAGCCAAAGGCAAAGCCAAAGTCATTCTTTTATTATTATTACTATTATTACTATTATTATTATTATTATTTTTAGATGGCGTTTGTGGAAGCCGCCTGGAGTCGCCATGGGCGAGTCGGCGGCAATGTACGATTTCGGAAGGGAAGGGAAGGAAGAAGGGAAGGGGAACGAAGGGGGAAAGGAAGGGATGGAAAGGGAAAAACGAAGGAGAGAAGAGGGAGGAGGGAGGGAGGGAGGAAGAAAGGAAGGAAGGGGAAGTGAGGGGAAGCTTGAATCCTACAAAGGAACATTAGACAAGAAAAAAGAAAAGAAGAAAAGAAAAGAATAGAATAGAACAGAATAGAATATACTAGACTATATAGAATATAGAATAGAATAGAATATAGAAATTAGATTAGAATATAGAAATTAGAATAGAATAGCATACAGAAATTAGAATAGAATAGAATATAGAAATTAGAATAGAATATAGAAATTAGAATAGAATATAGAAATTAGAATAGAATATAGAAATTAGAATAGAATAGAATAGCATATAGAAATTAGAATAGAATATAATATAGAAATTAGAACAGAATAGCATATAGAAATTAGAAAAGAATATAGAAATTAGAATAGAATAGCATATAGAAATTAGAATAGAATATAGAAATTAGAATAGAATAGCATATAGAAATTAGCATAGAATAGCATATAGAAATTAGAATAGAATATAGAAATTAGAATAGAATAGAATATAGAAATTAGCATAGAATAGCATATAGAAATTAGAATAGAATATAGAAATTAGAATAGAATAGCATATAGAAATTAGAATAGAATAGCATATAGAAATTAGAATAGAATATAGAAATTAGAATAGAATAGCATACAGAAATTAGAATAGAATAGAATATAGAAATTAGAATAGAATATAGAAATTAGAATAGAATATAGAAATTAGAATAGAATATAGAAATTAGAATAGAATAGAATAGCATATAGAAATTAGAATAGAATATAATATAGAAATTAGAACAGAATAGCATATAGAAATTAGAAAAGAATATAGAAATTAGAATAGAATAGCATATAGAAATTAGAATAGAATATAGAAATTAGAATAGAATAGCATATAGAAATTAGCATAGAATAGCATATAGAAATTAGAATAGAATATAGAAATTAGAATAGAATAGAATATAGAAATTAGCATAGAATAGCATATAGAAATTAGAATAGAATATAGAAATTAGAATAGAATAGCATATAGAAATTAGAATAGAATAGCATATAGAAATTAGAATAGAATATAGAAATTAGAATAGAATAGCATATAGAAATTAGCATAGAATAGCATATAGAAATTAGAATAGAATATAGAAATTAGAATAGAATAGCATATAGAAATTAGAATAGAATAGCATATAGAAATTAGAATAGAATATAGAAATTAGAATAGAATAGCATATAGAAATTAGAATAGAATAGCATATAGAAATTAGAATAGAATATAGAAATTAGAATAGAATAGCATATAGAAATTAGAATAGAATAGAACATAGAAATTAGATTAGAATATAGAAATTAGAATAGAATAGAATATAGAAATTAGATTAGAATATAGAAATTAGAATAGAATAGAATATAGAAATTAGATTAGAATATAGAAATTACAATAGAATAGAATAGCATATAGAAATTAGAATAGAATAGCATATAGAAATTAGAAAAGAATATAGAAATTAGAATAGAATAGCATATAGAAATGAGAATAGAATAGAATATAGAAAAGATTAGAATATAGAAATTAGAATAGAATAGCATATAGAAATTAGAATAGAATAGCATATAGAAATTAGAAAAGAATATAGAAATTAGAATAGAATATAGAAATTAGAATAGAATATAAAAAGTAGATTAGAATATAGAAATTAGAATAGAATAGAATAGAATAGCATATAGAAATTAGAATAGTAGCATATAGAAATTAGAATAGAATAGCATATAGAAATTAGAATAGAGTATAGAAATTAGAATATAGAAATTAGAATAGAATAGAATAGCATATAGAAATTAGAATAGAATATAGAAATTAGATTAGAATATAGAAATTATAAAAGAATAGAATAGCATATAGAAATTAGAATAGAATAGCATATAGAAATTAGAATAGAATAGAATAGCATATAGAAATTAGAATATAGAAATTATAAAAGAATAGAATAGCATATAGAAATTAGAATAGAATAGCATATAGAAATTAGAATAGAATAGCATATAGAAATGAGAATAGAATAGAATATAGAAATTAGATTAGAATATAGAAATTAGAATAGAATAGCATATAGTAATTAGAATAGAATAGAATATAGAATACGATAGAATAGAAAATAAGATAGAAAGTAGGATAGAAAGTAGAATACAAATAGAACAGAGTTGGAAGGGACCTTGTTGGTCATCTAGTCCAACCCCCTTGCCCAAGCCAGAAGCCAAGGGACCCCATGACATGGAAGACTTTTTGCTGGAAAAATAGAAAGCCGCCTGTCCTGGCGAGTTCTCCTCTGTATGCTGCCCCCTCCCCAGACGGAAGTACCCCAAAGACCCTGCCCCTCCTCTCCTTTGGCAAAGCCTTGTTCGTGGGCTTCAGATGAGCCCAGGAAGAAGGGGAGGCCGGCCCGTCCTAATTTGGCTCCTGCAGTTATATCCCACTCCCGTTCCTCCTTTACTCAGTTCTCCTTCTCCGTCGTACCCTGATGATATTACCTAGTTTGTGGAGCAAGAAAGCAGCCACGCTCGCCCAGCATCCAGAAAGGGAGGGAGGGAGAGAGAGAGAAAGAGAGAGAGAGAGAGAGAGAGAAAGAGAAAGAAAGAAAGAAAGAAAGAAAGAAAGAAAGAAAGAAAGAAAGAAAGAAAGAAAGAGGGAGGGAGAAAGGGAGGGAGAAAAAGAAAGAGGGAGGGAGGGAGGGAGGGAGAGAGAAAGAAAGAAAGAAAGAAAGAAAGAAAGAAAGGAGGGAGAAAGAAAGGGAGGGATGGAGAAAAAGAAAGGACGGAGGGAGGGAGGGAGGGAGAAAGAAAGAAAGAGGAGGGAGGCAGAAAGAAAGAATGGGAGGGAGGGAGGGAAAGAAAGAAAGGAGGGAGGGAAGGAGAAAGAAAGAAATAAAGGAAGAGGGAGGGAGAAATAAAGAAAGAGGGAGGGAGGGAGAAAGAAAGACGGAGGGAGGAAGAAAGAGGGAGGGAGAAAGAAAGAGGGAGGGAGAAAGAAAGAGGGAGGGAGGGAGAAAGAAAGAAAGAGGGAGGGAGAAAGAAAGAGGGAGGGAGAAAGAAAGAAAGAGGGAGGGAGAAAGAAAGAGGGAGGGAGGGAGGGAGAAAGAAAGAAAGAGGGAGGGAGAAAGAGGGAGGGAGAAAGAAAGAGGGAGGGAGAAAGAAAGAAAGAGGGAGGGAGAAAGAAAGAGGGAGGGAGGGAGAAAGAAAGGAGGGAGGGAGGGAGAAAGAAAGAAAGAAGGAGGGAGGGAGAAAGAAAGAAAGAAAGAAAGAGGGAGAAAGGAGGGAGGGAGGGAGGAAGAAAGGAAGAAAGAAAGGGAGGGAGGGAGAAAAAAGAAAGAAAGAAAGAGGAGGGAGAAAGAAGGAAAGAAAAAAAGAAAAAGAAAGAGGGAGGGAGGGAGAGAGAAAGAAAGAAAAAGAAAGAGGGAGAAAGAAAGAAAGAAAAAAAGAAAGAAAGAAAGAAAGAAAGAAAGAAAGAAAGAAAGAAAGAAAGAAAGAAAGAAAGAAAGAAAGAAAGAAAGAAAGAAAGAAAGAAAGAAAGGAGGGAATGAGCTCAAGGGAGCCTACCGGCGGGTCTTCCCCCTTCGGGACCACCAGCGGGGCCGTCCACAGGCTTGACATCTCCGACGGCATCTCGTCATCGTTCTGGAGACAAAAAAAAAAGCCCTGAAGTTATAGGCAGGAAAAAAGAAAGAAAGAGAAAAAAAAGACAGCAGGAAATTATGACCTTGACATGATAAAGTTCCGCGGTGGGAGAACCGAGAAGATCCGCGGGCGGTTCCCAAAAAATAAAATAATAAAATTAAATAAAATTAAAAAATAATAAAATTAAATTAAAAAATAAGTGAAATCAAATAATAAATAAATAAAATAAAGATAAAGAATAAATAAAAATAAACAAAATAAATAAAATAAAATAAAAAATAAAAATAAAAAATAATAAAATAATAAAAAAATAATAAATTAAAACGAAAAAATAAAATACAATAAATAAAATCAAAAATACATAAAAATAAACAAAATAAAATAAAAAATAAATAAAATAAAGCAGTAAATTAAAAAAATAAAATAAATAAAAATAAACAAAAATAAACAAAATAAAAATAAAATAAAAAATATAAGTAAAATAAGTAAATTAATAATAATAAATAAAAATAAGCAAAATAAAATCAATAAAATAAAGTAATAAATATAATATAATAATAAAATAAAGTAATAAAGTAAAATAAAAAAAATGAAAGAATAAAAATAAATAAAAAATAAATAAAAATAAACAAAACAAATAAAATAAAAATAAAACCAAGTCATAAAGTAATAAATAAATATAATAATAATATAAAGTAATAAAGTAAAATAAAAAAATAAAAAATGAAAGAACAAAAATAAATAATAAATAAATAAAAATAAACAAAATAAAAATAAACAAAACAAATAAAATAAAAATAAATAAATAAAACCAAGTCATAAAGTAATAAATAAAATAAAATAACATAAAATGATAACATAAATAATAAATAAATAAGTAAAAGAATATAAAAATAAATAAAAATAAACAAAATAAAAATAAACAAAATAAAAATAAACAAAACAAATAAAATAAAAATAAAAAAAATAAAACCAAGTCATAAAGTAAAGTAATAAATAAAATAAAATAACATAAAATGATCACATAAATAAATAGAATAAATAAAATAAAATAAACTCAAGCTCATTGGTCGAGACCTTTTTGGATCCCTGAGTGGGTCGGCTACTCCTAGCCAGCTTGGTGTCCCTCTGCAAATGTTTTTGCTCTTTCTGTTGTGTTGTTTTTCTTTTGTTTTGTTTTTTAAATAGTCTTTCTTGGCTTGTTGAGGAAAATAAAATAAAATAAAATAAAATAAAATAAAAGAAATTCAAAACCTACATCCTCTCGCCCAGGCTGCAGGGCGGAGGAATCCAACTGTGGCGGACTCTCCCCTTTGGAAGAAGCTGGCCCTGGGACTGTTGACGGGGCAAGGACTCTACCAGCGTGAACTCACAGCGCTCTCCGGGCCGCTCATCATTTCTAAAAAGCCGTCGTCCTCTTCGTTTTCCGAGATTCTCCGGGACGGCCGACGCGGGAACGCAAGGCTGACCGTTCCGGGATCGTTTCCCATCTTTGGACCCCTGGAGATCTAAAGCAAAGGAGACTTTCATGGGCAAAAGAGCCATTCTTTTCATTTCTTGACACCAACTTGAACGTTCATCCGGGTCGTCCTTAGACTTAACGACAGTCCGTTTAGTGACCGTTCCAAGTTACAACAGCACAGAAAAAAAAAACCGGACTTAGGGCTGTTTTTCACACTTTGGGACAATTGGTAGCATCACCCAGGTCACAGGTTCGAAATTCAGGGGCTTAGAAACTGACCCCGCATTGATGACCATCGTAGCATCAACCTTCTGACCAGCAAAGTCAACATGGCAGCTAAATCATTCTGGGAGTGGAAGTGCTCCCCTCTGGAAGCAGGCCGGCCGGGGGATTCTGGGAGGGGAAGTCTTAAAGCAACCTATATTCTATTCTCTTCTCTCTTCTCTTCTCTTCTCTCTTCTATATATTCCATGCTATTCCATTTCTTATTCTAATCTTATTCTATTCTCTCTTCTATATTCTCTATTCTCTTCTATTCTCGATCTTCTACTCTATTCTATTCTCTCTTCTATATATTCTATTCTAACTCTATTGTATTCTCTATCTTCTATTCTATTCCATTTCTTATTCTATTCTATTCTTATTGTATTCTTATTTTATTCTATTCTATTCTTATTCTATCCTATTCTTATCCTGTTCTATTCTTGTCTATTATTCTCTTCTATTCTTATTCTAAGTATTCTATTCTAGTCTATTATTCTATTTTATTTTTATTCTATTATTTATTGTATTCTATTCTTATTCTATCCTATTCTTATTCTATTCTATCCTATTCTTATTCTATTCTATTATTTTATTCTATTATGTTCTTATTCTATTTTATTCTATTCTATTATTCTATTCTATTCTTATACTATTCTATTATTCTAGTCTATTATTCTATTCTATTCTATTCTATTCTTTATTCTATTCTATTCTCTATTCTATTCTTATTCTATTATTTATTCTATTCTATTCTCTGTTCTATTCTTATTCTATTATTTATTCTATTCTAATTCTATTCTATTCTAATTCTATTTTCTATTCTATTCTTATTCTATTATTTATTCTATTCTATTATTTATTCTATTCTATTCTATTCTTATTCTATTCTTATTCTATTCTATTCTAGTCTATTATTCTATTTTATTCTTATTCTATTATTTATTGTATTCTATTCTATCCTATTCTATTCTATTATTCTATTTTACTTATTCTATTTTATTCTACTCTATTATTCTATTCTATTCTTATACTATTCTTATAGTCTATTATTCTATTCTATTCTATTCTTTATTCTATTCTATTCTTATTCTATTCTCTATTCTATTCTATTCTGATTCCATTATTTATTCTATTCCTATTCTATTCTATTCTTATTCTATTATTTATTCTATTCCTATTCTAACTATTCTAATTCTAATTCTTATTCTATTCTTATTCTATTCTATTCTTATTCTATTCTATATTCTATTCTATTCTTATTCTATTATTTATTCTATTCCTATTCCTATTCCTATTCTATTCTTATTCTAATTCTTATTCTATTCTTATTCTATTATTCTATTCCTATTCTATTCTTATTCTATTCTATTCCTATTCTATTCTATTATTTATTCTATTATTTATTCTATTATTTATTCTATTCCTATTCTATTCTATTCTAATTCTTATTCTATTATTTATTCTATTCCTATTCTATTCTATTCTAATTCTATTTTCTATTCTATTCTTATTCTATTATTTATTCTATTCTATTCTTATTTTATTCTTATTCTATTCTATTCTATTCTACTCTACTCTATACTCATTCTTATTCTATTCTATTCTAATTCTATTCTATTCTATTCTTTTTCTAATTCTAATTCTAATTCTTATTCTATTCTTATTCTATTATTCTATTCCTATTCTATTCTTATTCTATTCTATTCTTATTCTATTATCTATTCTAACTGCAGGAGCTAGACAGGCAGTTCTCGACTCACGACCAAAATCGCATCCAAAACGTACATTGCTAAGTCAGACAGTTGCTCAGTGTGTTCTCTCCCGTTTCACCTTTCTTGCTACTGCGGCCAAGCCGTCAACTGCGGTCATTAAGCGAAGAACACAGTGGCCACATGACTCTGGCTTCCCCCCCCCCCGGCTTTGGTCATCAGAAGGTCGCAAAAGGGTATCGTGTGATGCCAGGCCAGACAGTCTCTCGATAAATACCATCAGTGCTGGGTTCGAGTCCCGCCTCGCTTCCGAAGCCTCCTTTTCGTCGTCGAGGGAGGAAAGGTGCAGGGAGCCACGAGAGGCGGGTCTGGTTGGCTTCTTGAACTCAAAGTGCTCCTGGAGGGGGGGGAAAAGGGGACACAACGCTCTTTTTTTTTTTTTTTACACAATGCAAATGCGTGTCCGTCCTCCTCCAGAAGTTGGGAATGCGCCCAGACTGGAGGTTTTGAAGAAGAGGTTGGACAATCCTTTCTCCTGCCCTGAGCAGAGGGGCGGGACTGGATGACCTCCCAGGTCCCCTTCCACCTCTACGATTCTGTCAAGGTCTCCTGCTGGAGCAGGGGGTTGGACTAGATGACCTCTAAGTCCCTTCCAACTTCGTCCTGTGATTCTCTTAAGGGTCTATTGCTTGACCCAGGGGGTTGGACTAGATGACCTCCAGGGTCCCTTCCGACACTGTCATTCCATGATTCTGTTAAGATCTCCTGCTTGAGCAGGGGGTTGGACTAGATGACCTTCAGGGTGCCGTCCAACTTCCTCCTATGATTCTCTAAGGGTCTGTTGCTTGAGCACGAGGTTGCACTAGATGACCTCCAGGGTCCCTTCAGACACTGTTATTCCATGATTCTGTTAAGGGTCCCTTGCTCGAGCAGGGGGTTGGACTGGATGACCTCAAGCATCCCTTCCAACTCTAATTCTGTGATTCTGTAAGGCTCTCCTGCTCGAACAGGGGGGTTGGACTGGATGGCCTCCAAGATCCCCCCCCCGACTCTGTTATTCTGAGTCTGTAAGGCTCTCCTGCTCGAGCAGGGGGCTGGACTGGATGACCTCCAAGATCCCCTCCGACTCTGTTACTCTGAGTCTGTAAGGCTCTCCTGCTCGAACAGGGGGTTGGACTGGATGACCTCAAGCATCCCTTCCAACTCTAATTCTGTGATTCTGTAAGGGTATCATGCTCGAGCAGGGGGCTGGATGAGATGACCTCTAATGACCCTTCCATCTTTGTCGTTCTACGATTCTGTAAGGCTCTCCTGCTCGAGCAGCGGGTTGGACTGGATGGCCTCCAAGATCTCCCCCGACTCTGTTACTCTGATTCTGTAAGGCTCTCCTGCTCGAACAGGGGGGTTGGACTGGATGGCCTCCAAGATCCCCCCCCCGACTCTGTTATTCTGAGTCTGTAAGGCTCTCCTGCTCGAACAGGGGGGTTGGACTGGATGGCCTCCAAGATCCCCCCCCCGACTCTGTTATTCTGAGTCTGTAAGGCTCTCCTGCTCGAGCAGGGGGCTGGACTGGATGGCCTCCAAGATCTCCCCCGACTCTGTTACTCTGATTCTGTAAGGCTCTCCTGCTCGAGCAGGGGGTTGGACTGGATGACCTCCAAGATCCCCTCCGACTGTTATTCTGTAAGGCTCTCCTGCTCGAGCAGGGGGCTGGACTGGATGACCTCCAAGATCCCCTCCGACTGTTATTCTGTAAGGCTCTCCTGCTCGAGCAGGGGGTTGGACTGGATGACCTCCAAGATCCCCTCCGACTGTTATTCTGTAAGGCTCACCTGCTCCAGCAGGGGGTTGGACTGTATGACCTCTAAGATCCCCTCCGACTGTTATTCTGTAAGGCTCTCCTGCTCGAGCAGGGGGTTGGACTGGATGACCTCCAAGATCCCCTCCGACTGTTATTCTGTAAGGCTCTCCTGCTCGAGCAGGGGGCTGGACTGGATGACCTCCAAGATCCCCCCCGACTCTGTTACTCTGAGTCTGTAAGGCTCTCCTGCTCGAGCAGGGGGTTGGACTGGATGACCTCCAAGATCCCCTCCAACTGTTATTCTGTAAGGCTCTCCTGCTCGAGCAGGGGGCTGGACTGGATGACCTCCAAGATCCCCTCCGACTGTTATTCTGTAAGGCTCTCCTGCTCGAGCAGGGGGTTGGACTGGATGGCCTCCAAGATCCCCTCCGACTGTTATTCTGTAAGGCTCTCCTGCTCGAGCAGGGGGCTGGACTGTATGACCTCTAAGATCCCCTCCGACTGTTATTCTGTAAGGCTCTCCTGCTCGAGCAGGGGGTTGGACTGGATGACCTCCAAGATCCCCTCCGACTGTTATTCTGTAAGGCTCTCCTGCTCGAGCAGGGGGCTGGACTGGATGACCTCCAAGATCCCCCCCGACTCTGTTACTCTGAGTCTGTAAGGCTCTCCTGCTCGAGCAGGGGGTTGGACTGGATGACCTCCAAGATCCCCTCCAACTGTTATTCTGGAAGGCTCTCCTGCTCGAGCAGGGGGCTGGACTGGATGACCTCCCAGATCCCCTCCGACTGTTATTCTGTAAGGCTCTCCTGCTCGAGCAGGGGGTTGGACTGGATGGCCTCCAAGATCCCCTCCGACTGTTATTCTGTAAGGCTCTCCTGCTCGAGCAGGGGGCTGGACTGGATGGCCTCCAAGATCCCCCCCGACTGTTACTCTGAGTCTGTAAGGCTCTCCTGCTCGAGCAGGGGGTTGGACTGGATGACCTCCAAGATCCCCTCCGACTGTTATTCTGTAAGGCTCTCCTGCTCGAGCAGGGGGCTGGACTGGATGACCTCCAAGATCCCCTCCGACTGTTATTCTGTAAGGCTCTCCTGCTCGAGCAGGGGGTTGGACTGGATGACCTCCAAGATCCCCTCCGACTGTTATTCTGTAAGGCTCACCTGCTCGAGCAGGGGGTTGGACTGTATGACCTCTAAGATCCCCTCCGACTGTTATTCTGTAAGGCTCTCCTGCTCGAGCAGGGGGTTGGACTGGATGACCTCCAAGATCCCCTCCGACTGTTATTCTGTAAGGCTCTCCTGCTCGAGCAGGGGGCTGGACTGGATGACCTCCAAGATCCCCCCCGACTCTGTTACTCTGAGTCTGTAAGGCTCTCCTGCTCGAGCAGGGGGTTGGACTGGATGACCTCCAAGATCCCCTCCAACTGTTATTCTGTAAGGCTCTCCTGCTCGAGCAGGGGGCTGGACTGGATGACCTCCCAGATCCCCTCCGACTGTTATTCTGTAAGGCTCTCCTGCTCGAGCAGGGGGCTGGACTGGATGGCCTCCAAGATCCCCTCCGACTGTTATTCTGTAAGGCTCTCCTGCTCGAGCAGGGGGCTGGACTGGATGGCCTCCAAGATCCCCCCCGACTGTTACTCTGAGTCTGTAAGGCTCTCCTGCTCGAGCAGGGGGTTGGACTGGATGACCTCCAAGATCCCCTCCGACTGTTATTCTGTAAGGCTCTCCTGCTCGAGCAGGGGGCTGGACTGGATGACCTCCAAGATCCCCCCCGACTCTGTTACTCTGAGTCTGTAAGGCTCTCCTGCTCGAGCAGGGGGTTGGACTGGATGACCTCCAAGATCCCCTCCAACTGTTATTCTGTAAGGCTCACCTGCTCGAGCAGGGGGTTGGACTGTATGACCTCTAAGATCCCCTCCGACTGTTATTCTGTAAGGCTCTCCTGCTCGAGCAGAGGGTTGGACTGGATGACCTCCAAGATCCCCTCCGACTGTTATTCTGTAAGGCTCTCCTGCTCGAGCAGGGGGCTGGACTGGATGACCTCCAAGATCCCCCCCGACTCTGTTACTCTGAGTCTGTAAGGCTCTCCTGCTCGAGCAGGGGGTTGGACTGGATGACCTCCAAGATCCCCTCCAACTGTTATTCTGTAAGGCTCTCCTGCTCAAGCAGGGGGCTGGACTGGATGACCTCCCAGATCCCCTCCGACTGTTATTCTGTAAGGCTCTCCTGCTCGAGCAGGGGGCTGGACTGGATGGCCTCCAAGATCCCCTCCGACTGTTATTCTGTAAGGCTCTCCTGCTCGAGCAGGGGGCTGGACTGGATGGCCTCCAAGATCCCCCCCGACTGTTACTCTGAGTCTGTAAGGCTCTCCTGCTCGAGCAGGGGGTTGGACTGGATGACCTCCAAGATCCCCTCCGACTGTTATTCTGTAAGGCTCTCCTGCTCGAGCAGGGGGCTGGACTGGATGACCTCCAAGATCCCCCCCGACTCTGTTACTCTGAGTCTGTAAGGCTCTCCTGCTCGAGCAGGGGGTTGGACTGGATGACCTCCAAGATCCCCTCCAACTGTTATTCTGTAAGGCTCACCTGCTCGAGCAGGGGGTTGGACTGTATGACCTCTAAGATCCCCTCCGACTTTTATTCTGTAAGGCTCTCCTGCTCGAGCAGGGGGTTGGACTGGATGACCTCCAAGATCCCCTCCGACTGTTATTCTGTAAGGCTCTCCTGCTCGAGCAGGGGGCTGGACTGGATGACCTCCAAGATCCCCCCCGACTCTGTTACTCTGAGTCTGTAAGGCTCTCCTGCTCGAGCAGGGGGTTGGACTGGATGACCTCCAAGATCCCCTCCAACTGTTATTCTGTAAGGCTCTCCTGCTCAAGCAGGGGGCTGGACTGGATGACCTCCCAGATCCCCTCCGACTGTTATTCTGTAAGGCTCTCCTGCTCGAGCAGGGGGCTGGACTGGATGGCCTCCAAGATCCCCTCCGACTGTTATTCTGTAAGGCTCTCCTGCTCGAGCAGGGGGTTGGACTGGATGGCCTCCAGGGTCCCTCCTGACTCCCTCATTCGATGGCCACCCGCTTCCTCTCCTCACCCATTGGGACATTTTCTCTCGACAAGCCAAAAAAAACCAAACCCCACTCACGTTCTCTTTGTTCTCGTCGGGACCGAGGGCTCGGAAGACGTCATCGTCCGGGCGAGCCGACGGGATTCCTTTCAAGGCCGGGCTGCAGCCCAGAAGACCGTGCTTTTTTTAAAAAGAAAAAAGAAAAAAAAAAGGAAGCATAAAAAATAAAAAAGAGCCATAAAAAAAAAAATTGGGGGGAGGGGGGGGAAAACAAAAAGCCATCCCAGAGTCACGCGAGGCGGGGGGGGGGGAGAGAGAGAGAGAAGCGTTCTATTTAAAAGGCAAAACGAAATGAAACAAAAAACAAAAAAGCCAGCGAGAAAAAGACAAGTTTAAAACAGATTTGGAACGAAGGAAGGCGGGATGCTGACCGGGGGGGGGGGGGAGGGCGGGGGAATCCTAAAGACGGATCAGAGAGCTTTCGACTAGATGACCTCCGGGGGTTCCCTTCCGACTCTTGTTATTCTATGATTCTGTAAGGGTCTCCCGCTTGAGAAGGGGGCTGGACTAGATGACCTCCGGGGGTTCCCTTCCGACTCTTGTTATTCTATGATTCTGTAAGGGTCTCCCGCTTGAGCAGGGGGCTGGACTAGATGACCTCCGGGGGTTCCCTTCCGACTCTTGTTATTCTATGATTCTGTAAGGGTCTCCCGCTTGAGAAGGGGGCTGGACTAGATGACCTCCGGGGGTTCCCTTCCGACTCTTGTTATTCTATGATTCTGTAAGGGTCTCCCGCTTGAGAAGGGGGCTGGACTAGATGACCTCCGGGGGTTCCCTTCCGACTCTTGTTATTCTATGATTCTGTAAGGGTCTCCCGCTTGAGCAGGGGGCTGGACTAGATGACCTCCGGGGGTTCCCTTCCGACTCTTGTTATTCTATGATTCTGTAAGGGTCTCCCGCTTGAGAAGGGGGCTGGACTAGATGACCTCCGGGGGTTCCCTTCCGACTCTTGTTATTCTATGATTCTGTAAGGGTCTCCCGCTTGAGCAGGGGGCTGGACTAGATGACCTCCGGGGGTTCCCTTCCGACTCTTGTTATTCTATGATTCTGTAAGGGTCTCCCGCTTGAGAAGGGGGCTGGACTAGATGACCTCCGGGGGTTCCCTTCCGACTCTTGTTATTCTATGATTCTGTAAGGGTCTCCCGCTTGAGCAGGGGGCTGGACTAGATGACCTCCGGGGGTTCCCTTCCGACTCTTGTTATTCTATGATTCTGTAAGGGTCTTCCGCTTGAGCAGAGGGCTGGACTAGATGACCTCCGGGGGTTCCCTTCCAACTCTCATTCTGTAATTCTTAGGGTCTCCTGCTTGAGCAGAGGGCTGGACTAGATGACCTCCAGGGTGCCTTCCAGCTCTGTTCTTTTCTGATTCTGTAAGGGTCTCCTTCTTGAGCCAGGGGGCTGGACTAGATGACCTCCGGGGGTTCCCTTCCGACTCTGTTATTCTGATTCTGTAAGGGTCTCCCGCTTGAGCAGGGGGCTGGACTAGATGACCCCCAGGATCCCTTCCAACTCTCTTATTCTGTAATTCTTAGGGTCTCCTGCTTGAGCAGAGGGCTGGACTAGATGACCTCCGAGGCCCCTTCCGACTCTGCCCTTCTGAACCAACTCTCCACACTTCTACAGCACGTCTCCCTGCCCCGGCCTTTAAACTGCACAAGCCCCCCCTTATTTTCCGCCCCCCCTTCTCCGCCACACCCCTCGTAAAACCCGGGAGCCCGAGCGAGCTCCGTTGGAAAGAAAACCCCACGGAGAAAACAAGGCACCGGTCCTCAAGAGGCAAAGAGACTCTGCTTCCTCGGCATGGGTGGCACGTACCGGCAGTGAGTACATCCTTCTCATGGGGAGGCGAAAGCTGCAAAGGAGAAACAAGAGGAACGTTTTAAAAAAACACGAAAGCCGCGTCCGGCGCCCGAGCCAAAACCGCGCGCTTCATTTCCTTCTGATTTCCTTCTCATTTTCACGCGGATCCAAAGGAAAATCTCAGCGGGTTCCGGACGATGCCAGAACTTCTCCGCGTTCTACGTCTTTTTAACAGGAGCGGCCCAAAGGGTGGGAAAGCGCGTGATGTCACTGATTAAGAAGAAGAAATTGAAGAAGGAGAAATCTTAGGGCTGTTCGCCAATTGGAGTTGTTTGCAAAGGAAAAATACAAATAAATAACAGAGGGGAATAAATAATAATAATAATAATAAAAAGCTTTGTACCAGCGGTTCTCAACCTTTTTCAGGCCGAGACCCCACCTGCGCCGCCCATGCGCGGCGCGAAGGCCCGAACAGCGCATGCGCGGCGGCCAGAACCGCGCATGCACGGCGCGCGCAACGACCCAAACCGCGCATGTGCGGCACAACAGGGCCTCACCGTGCATGTGTGGCGTGCGACAATGCGAACCACGCATGCGCGGTGCGCGACGGCACAAATTGCGCATGCGCGGCGTGCGACGGGCTAAACCACACATGCACGGTGCGTGCGCGACGACCCAAAGCGCGCATGTGCGGCACGACAGGGCCTCACCGTGCATGTGTGGCGTGCGACAAACTGAACCACGCATGCGCGGCGTGCAACGACACAAATTGCACATGCGCGGCGTGCGATGGGCTGAGCCACACATGCACGGTGCATGCGCGACGACCCAAAGCGCGCATGTGCGGCACAACAGGGCCTCACCGCGCATGTGTGGCGTGCGACAATCCGAACCACGCATGTGCGGCGTGCGACGACACAAATTGCACATGCGCGGCGTGCGACGGGCTGAGCCACACATGCACGGTGCGCGCGCGACGACCCAAACCGCGCATGTGCGGCACGACAGGGCCTCACCGTGCATGTGTGGCGTGCGACAAACTGAACCACGCATGCGCGGCGTGCAACGACACAAATTGCACATGCGCAGCGTGCGATGGGCTGAGCCACACATGCACGGTGCATGCGCGACGACCCAAACCGCGCATGTGCGGCACGACAGGGCCTAATCGCGCACGTGTGGCGTGCGGCAATCCGAACCACGCATGCGCGGCGCGCGACGACACAAATTGCGCATGCGCGGCGTGCGACGGGCTAAACCACACATGCACGGTGCGCGCGCGACGACCCAAACCGCGCATGTGCGGCACGACAGGGCCTAACCGCGCATGTGTGGCGTGCGACAATCCGAACCACGCATGCACGGCGTGCGATGACAGAAATTGCGCATGTGCGGTGTGCGACGGGCTGAGCCACACATGCACGGTGCGTGCGCGACGACCCAAAGCGCGCATGTGCGGCACGACAGGGCCTAACCGCGCATGTGTGGCGTGCGACAATCCGAACCACGCATGCGTGGCGTGCGACGACACAAATTGCGCATGCGCGGCGTGCGACGGGCTGAGCCACACATGCACGGTGCGTGCGCGACGACCCAAAGCGCGCATGTGCGGCACGACAGGGCCTAACTGCGCATGTGTGGCGTGCAACAATCCGAACCACGCATGCGCGGCGTGCAATGACACAAATTGCACATGCGCGGCGTGCGATGGGCTGAGCCACACATGCACGGTGCGCGCGCGAACACCCAAAGCATGCATGTGCGAGCGAGGGCCCGAACCACGCATGCGTGGCGCGCACGTGACAGCCGGAACCGCGCATGCGCGGCACGACGGGCTGAACCGCGCATGCGCAGCGCGCAACGGTCCGAAACACGCATGTGCGGTGCGCGCGCGGCGGCCGAGGGGAAATGGGGGAAAAAATGGCGGACTGTAGTGTTTGATGAACCCCCGTGAAACGGTCGCTCGACGCCAAATGGGGTCGCGAGCCACAGGTTGAGAACCGCTGCTTTATACAGATGTTTTTTTTCCACTTTTGAACCTTTCCACATTGAGTCTCCTCTATCCTTGCTCGTCTCCAACCAGTTGTGCCGCTTGTTCCGTATTAGATAGTACTTTTGTGTCTTTTTCTTTTCTTTTAATCGGTTTGGTTCATTTGTCCATCTCGGCACAGGCCAGGATTTTTCTTCTCCCTTCTTCCTCTGAGGGTGGATATTCTCATTTTTTCCCCAGAACGGTGCGTGTGCTTATTTATTTATTTGATTTGATTTGACTTTTATGCCACCCTATTCCGGAGAACTCAGGGCAGCTCACAGCATAAATATTCTTATATTTATAAATATATTTATATTTATTCTTACTGCCGTTGTTATACGTAGAAATAAGTACCGTTATTTCTTGGGACTATATTTTCTGGTTTAAAATACCCAGCAAGAAGATCTCCGCTTTCCAGTCTACGGGTTGGTCGGTTCTTTTGTTCGATCCATCGTCTCATTTTAGTCCAGTATTATTATTATTTTTTTCGCAAACTGGGCAGGTCCACCGTTAAATGATAATATGTTCCATGTACTTTTTCACATTTCCCAACATGGGGGCGAATTGTTCTGGAACATCTTGGCAAGCTTTGCTGGTGGAAGGTGCCATCTGTAAAACATCTTCAACTGGGTTTTCCTTGAATGCCGCCGACGTAGTCAATTTTATGTTTATTTCCCATATTTTCCCCCCATTTCTCCAATTCGATATTGTATCCCCAAAAATTTTTTTTGCCCATCTAAGCATTGTGTTGTCGACAACCTAATGTATAGTAATAATAATATGTATTATGATATTGCTTCTCTCCTTGATTAGTTTCCACAAGAAGCAACGGGTGGAAACTAATCAAGGAGAGAAGCAACCTAGAACTAAGGAGAAACTTCCTGACAGTGAGGACAATGAACCAGTGGAACTACCTGCCTCCAGAAGGGGTGAGTGCTCCAACACTGGAAGTTTTGAAGAAGAGACTGGACAGCCATTTGTCCGAAATGGTATTAAGGCTTCCTGCCAGAGCAGGGGGTTGGACTAGATGACCTCCAAGGTCCCTTCCAACTTTATTATTATTATTATTATTATTATTATTATTATTATTATTATTATTATTATTATTATTTTATTATAGAGACTGAACAGCCATTTGTCCGGAATGGTATTAGGGTTTCCTGCCTGAGCAGGGGGTTGGACTAGATGACCTCCAAGGTCCCTTCCAACTTTATTATTATTATTATTTTATTATTATTATTATTATTATTATTATTATTATTATTATTATTTTATTATAGAGACTGAACAGCCATTTGTCCGAAATGGTATTAGGGTTTCCTGCCTGAGCAGGGGGTTGGACTAGATGACCTCCAAGGTCCCTTCCAACTTTATTATTATATTGTTATTATTATTATTATTATTATTATTATTATTATTAACAACCTGCCTCCAGAAAGGGTGAGTGCTCCAACACTGGAAGTTTTGAAGAAGAGACTGGACAGCCATTTGTCCGAAATGGTATAAGGTTTCCTGCCTGAGCAGGGGGTTGGACTAGATGACCTCCAAGGCCCCTTCCAACTTTACTATTGTTATTATTATTCTTAGTATAAAGCATAGTATGAAGGAAGAAAAATGCAAATAAGAAACAACGGGGCAATAAGGACAAATATTCTAAAGAATAAGGGGGGGAGGGGAAATGTAAATAATGGAAGATTACCGTTACGAAATCGCTGTTACAAAAAAGGGGGGGAGGAGTATACACTGTGTGTGGATGTGTGTTATGTTTTGTTTTGTTTTGCTGGTTTCAAAAATTTCAATAAGAAAAAAAAAAGCTGCTTCTTTCGGGAAATTAACCCCTAGGAACGATGCGCTGCTACTCGTTAGGGTGATTATTATAATTCCTGTTATTCGATCCAAATTTATACTGAAATTTGAAGGGGTTTTTTTTCTCCCCACCCCCCACCCCTTTCAGGACATCGGATAAAGCAACTGTTAGGGTGATTATTATAATTGCTGGTATTCGGTCCAAATGTATACTGAAATTTCGAGTTTTTTTTCTTCCTCCCACCCTTTCAGGACATCGGATAAACTAACATTAAGTTGCGGCGGAAGATTGTTAGGTCTGGAAAGCTTTGGTGCCCCAAACCGAGTTATGTCATTTATAATTATATCGGCTTGACTCATGTAATTACAGTAGTGGCCCAAATTGTGGAAACCTTTGGTGGGGAAAGTGTATTTTTGAGGTTTGAGGGCTAATCACACCCCCTTTTTGGGGGGGGAGCAGCACCATCAAATTATATATCAAGGGAAAGATAACTGAATCAAGAACAAGGAAAGGAAACAATGATAGTATGGGCAAAGAACGTTGGACATTCTATAAACGTAGAAGACTGGCAAAGCATAGATAGATAGATAGATAGATAGATAGATAGATAGATAGATAGATAGATAGATAGATAGATAGATAGATAGATAGTAGATAGATACATACATAGATGGATAGATGATAGATAGATGGATAGATGGATAGATAGATAGGTAGATGATAGATGGATGGATAAATGATAGATGATAGATAGAGGGATGAATGGATGATAAATAGTAGATAGATAGATACATACATAAATGGATAGGTGGATGGATGGATGGATGGATGGATGGATGGATGGATAGATATAGATAGATAGATGATAGATAGATGATAGATGGATAGATAGATGGATAGATAGGTGGATGGATGGATGGATGGATGGATGATAGATAGTAGATAGATAGTAGACAGATAGATAGTAGATAAATACATACATAGATGGATAGATGATAGATGCATAGATATATAGATAGTAGATAGATAGTAGATAGATACATACATAGATGGATAGATGATAGATGGATAGATATATAGATGGATGGATGGATGGATGGATAAACAGACAGACAGATAGATAGTAGATACATACATACATACATAGATGGATAGAAGATGGATGGATAGATGATAGATAGATAAATAGATAGGTAGGTAGGTAGATAGATGGATGGATGGATGATAAATAGTATAGGTAGATACATACATAAATGGATAGATGATAGATAGATGGATGGATAGATGGATGGATAGATGATAGATCATAATGATAAAATGTTGTTTTATTTATGCTGTTAGCCGCTCCGAGTCTTCGGAGAGGAGCGGCATAAAAATTTAATTAATAAATAATAAATAAATAGATGATAGATGGATGGATAGATAGATGGATGGATGGACAGATAGATAGTAGATAGATACATACATACATAGATGGATAGATGACAGATGGATAGATAGTAGATAGTAGATACAAACATACATACATAGATGGATAAATGATAGATAGATGGATAGATAGATAGTAGATAGATAGATAGTAGATACATACATACATAGATGGATAGATGATGGATGGATGGATGGATGGATGGATGGATGGATGGATGGATAGATCGATCGATCTATTTCTGGGATAGAAATATTAAATTTACTAAAGCAGCATCATATAAAGAAAATGTATACAAAGTTTTATAGGTGGCATATGACACCAGTTAGATTAGCAAAAATGTTTAAAAACGCACCAAATATTTGCTGGAAATATAAACAAAAGCCAGGTACCTACTATTATGCCTGGTGGACATGCCCTAAGGCAAAGAAATTTTGGTTGAAGATCCATCGATGGCTGGAACAAAAATGACTAAAATACAGATAGAATGTAAGCCAGAATTTCTTTTTGTTAGGATTATTGGGAGCTAATTATGGAAAAGAGAATGTTTAATATTACATGCATCGACAGCAGCGAGAATAGTATTTGCCCAATTTTGGAAAAATTGGTCAGACTATAATTACTAACCTTTTAGAATGTGCAGAAATGGATAGATTAACTTTAGAGATCAAAGAGAAAGAAGACTGTATCTACTTTGAAACATGGGAAAAATTTTATATCAATGGCTAGCAATACGATAGGAGAAAAGATGTTGAAATTAATTTGGATGAATGTGATTTTAAGCATTAGTGATTATAACTAATTAACGTTTTATTAATCATGGTTCTTTAGTAAGATGAATAATATTGATTTCCTATCTTTTATTCTTATGTTAACTCAGTTTATTATAATTGTTTAGTATTATATAAAGTGATGTTTATATGTATATATATATATATATATATATATATATATATATATATATATATATATATATATATATATATATATATATATATGTTTTCTGAGGTTTTCGCGGGTTTTTGTATGTAGGTCTTTGGTTATTCGGGTTTTGTCCCGCGTCAAATTGGAAGTGTCTTGGCGACGTTTCGACAAAGTCCCATTCGTCATCTTCAGGCTGGTGCTTTCGGCTTCGTGCTTCTAGGAGCAATGTGTGATCGTAGCTATTTCTTCCTTTTAACTGCCAGTGGGGGTATGAACTGATTGGGTGGGAGCTTGGCTGTGTTCTGATTGGGTGGAGGTGTGTCCACATATCCACACGAAAAGCAAACCCAAACCCACACCGATGAGGAGGCACGACCACAAACCAGAAGCCGGACCACAGCTGCATCATTAGCCACTTTAAACCCCTCCAATCCATACATGAAGCAAACTGACACCCACCATGAAGATGAGGCACGACCACGAACGCGAAGCCAAACAGCTATGCAGCTCACCATCTCTAATCCCCCTGTAACTCAGACTAACCCCTCATCCAATCTCTAATCCCCTTGTAACACTGACTAACCTGAGCACAACAAAGCCCCCACCCAAACAGAACACTCCCCCAGCCAATCAGAGCACAGCCAACCCCCCATCCAATCAGAGCACAGCCAAGCCCCTAACCAGTCAGAACACACCAAAACTGAACACTTCAATAACAGAATAATCAGAGAAGCCATCGAGATAGAAAAACGCCCACCCAGCATGAATAAACGAGATGATAACTCCCGCCTACCAGCCATTTGGGAACGAACCCTTATTGACAAACGAGTCCCTAACACAAAGAATGACACCAGACCGACACTCACGAAAACCACACAGGATGTCACCACCACACATCCACGCAAAAAGCAAACCCAAACCCGCACCGATGATGAGGCACGACCACAAACCAGACCACAGCTGCATCATTAGCCACTTTAAACCCCTCCAATCCATACATGAAGCAAACTGACACCCACCATGAAAATGAGGCACGACCACGAACGCGAAGCCAAACAACAGCAACGCAGCTCACCATCTCAAACCCCCCTGCAACACAGACCAACCTGAGCACAAAGCCCCCACCCAAACAGAACACTCCCCCATCCAATCAGAGCACAGCCAACCCTCCATCCAATCAGAGCACAGCCAAGCCCCTAACCAGTCAGAACACACCTCCACCCAATCAGAACACAGCCAAGCTCCCACCCAATCAGTTCATACCCCCACTGGCAGTTAAAAGGAAGAAACAGCTACGATCACACATTGTTCCTAGAAGCACGAAGCCGAAAGCACCAGCCTGAAGATGACGGATGGGACTTTGTCGAAACGTCGCCAAGACACTTCCAATTTTACGCGGGAGGAAACCCGAATAACCAAAGACCTACATACGGTACAAACACCCACGAACACCTCAGAAAACAAATATATATATATAATGTAATGCCACAAAGTCTGTTATCTGTACTGCATTCTGTGAAAACCTAATTTAATCAATGGACAGGAAATTGAATCAGGAATGTAATGCCACGGAGTCTGCTCAATTATCTGTAGTGCATTCTGTGAAAAGCTAATTTACTCAATGGGAAGGTAATTGACTCAGGAATGTAACGCCACGAAGTCTGTTCGGTTTACCTGTCCTGCATGCTGTGAAAAGTTAATTTAATCAATGGAAAGATAATTGAATCGAGAATGTAACGCAGCAAAGTTTTGCTCAATTATCTGTACTGCATTCTGTGAGACGCTAATTTAATCGATGGAAATACTGAATCGAGAATGCAATGCCACAAAGACCGTTCAGCTCTCTGTACTGCATTCTATGAAAAGCTAATTCAATCAATGGAAAGGTAATCGAATCAAGAACGTTAATGCCACAAAGTCTGTTCAATTATCTGTACTATATTCTGGGAAGAGTTATAGCCAAATAACCCAAAAAACGAAGCACAACTTGTTTAGGTTGGTCTCAGGTAGCTTCCCTTGGTCTGATTGTGTGTGTTTAGAGCAGCGGTTCTCAACCTGTGGGTCGCGACCCCATTTGGGGTCGAACGACCATTTCACGGGGGTCGCCAAGCACCACAGTCCGCCATTTTTGGGGGGGGCCGGCCATTTTTTCCCTATCGCGATGCGGGCCGTCGCGCCGCGCATGCGCGATGCGCCGTCGCTCCACGCATGCGCGATGCGCCCCATCACGCCACGCATGCGCCACGCCGCACCTGCGCGAAGCGGGACTGCCAATTTTTTTTTGGGTCGGCCATTTTTTTTGGGTCGGCCATTTTTTTCCCCTATTGCGATGTGGGCGTGGCGCCACACATGCGCGATGCACCCCGTCGCGCCGCACATGCACGCCATTTTTTTGGGTCGGCCATTTTTCTTTTTGATCGGCCACTTTTTTTCCTTATCGCGATGCACCCCGTCGCGCCGCGCACGCATCCCGTTGCGCCTCACCTGCGCGATGCGCCGTTGCTGCACGCATGCGCGATGCGCCCCGTCAGGCTGCGCCTGCGCGATGCGCCCCGCCGCAGCTCCGCGAAGCAGGACCACCAATTTTTTGGGGGGGGGGTCGGCCATTTTTTTCCCTATTGCAATGTGGCCGTCGCGCTGCACATGCGCGATGCGCCCCGTCGCACCGCACATGCGCGCCATTTTTTTTGGTCGGCCATTTTTCTTTTTGGTCGGCCACTTTTTTTCCTTATCGCGATGCGGGCCATCGCGCCGCGCATGCGTGATGCGCCCCGCCGCACCTGCGCGATGCGCCGTCACTCCACGCATGTGCGATGCGCCCCTCCCCGCCGGCGCAATGCGCCCCGCCGCACCTGCGCGAAGCCGGACCGCCAATTTTTTTTTTGGGTCGGCCATTTTTTTTGGGTCGGCCATTTTCCCTATTGCGATGTGGGCGTCGCGCCGCACATGCGCGATGCGCCCCGTCGCGCCGCACATGCGCACCATTTTTTTGGGGGTCGGCCATTTTTCTTTTTGGTCGGCCACTTTTTTTCCTTATCGCGATGCGCCCCGTCGCGCCACGCATGCGCGGTGCGGGCCCGCCATTATTATTATTATTATTATTTTGCGCGATGTGGGCCGGGGTCGAGCCCCGGAAAAGGTTGAGAACCGCTGGTTTAGAGAGCCAATCGGGGGTCATCTTGTTTGGGCAACGTGCCAATCAGATCGCGGTCGGATCCAGTTCTCGATGTTCATGTATTGAAGCTGAGAGGAGGACATTTGTCGGTGTGTTATGGGATGGCTAAGTCTTGGTTTGGGGTTTTTTTTTGTGTGTGTGTGTGTGTTTTGAGCTTGTAAAAGGTAATCAAATTAAAGTCAGGGTGGAAAGAGTTGACCGGTCGCCCAGAAAGCGATGTAAAATAAGTCTTTATTCAGCAAACGGGGCGACAGCTGTAAAGAGCAGAAAAATGGGTGGAAGCTTCAGCCAAAGTGGCCTTTTTAACTACTTCCCACAATTTGGGGCCGCTGCTGCGTTTGGTTCTCCTTTCAATATTCTTCCTGGGAAAAGGTTTAATTCGGTGCGGACGTCTGCAATAGGAGGGGTGGGGCAAAGGTCCCCCCCCGTCCTTCTCGCTTTCAGAGGCTTTTTTTCCTTTTTCTTTTTTTTCTTCTTCTTCTTCTTGCAGGAAATCCATTTCCCAAAATCACCATCATCATGAAAGCGGGCTGACCAATTTGAATCCTTCAAATCAAATCAACAAAACTGACTTTCACGTATGGTGGACCTGTAGAAAAATTAAAGCTTTTTTGGAGAAAAATATGGTGGGCTCTTCAGAACATTTTGAAAAAAGCGTATTGAATTTCTACCTCAGCTGTTTTTGTTAGGGATTACAAAAGACTGTACCACCTTGGAGATGAACTTAATTTTGAATTTGATCACAGCAGCAAGACTGTTGGTGGGACAATACTGGAAGAAACCAGAATTATTATTATTATTTATTTATTTAACTTCTATGCTGCCCTATTCCGGAGAACTCATCAATTACCATCTATTGAAGAATGGACCTTGAAAGTCATAAATTTGGCAGAAATGGCCAAAATAGCTGCATATTTGAAGGATCATTCAGATGAAAAATATATGTTGGACTGGAAAAAATGGATAGATTACATACAAGGGAAATATCAATCTAAGAAACTGTATCTAGCCTATAGTTACATGTTTTATATATGCTGATTGACAAATGTTTACAAGTAGAAAATGATTGTATTAAGTTGAGTTGCACTCAACCTGATTTTTTCTTTGTTTCCTCTGTTTACATTGACAAATATATAATTAATAAAAATTATAAAATTAAAAAAAAAACAAAAAAAAACGACGAGGCAGATCCTCTCCCCGAAACAGAACAGGAGGCTAAGCCCGAGTCGTCGATATCAACACACCGTTGGGCTGACCAGACCAGGCGGTTTCGGAAAGGCCGCAATTATTTCCGCCTTTCATACCCCGCCGACGTCTTTTTTTATTTATTTATTTATTTTTCATCGCCTACCTTTCTTCGAAATCGTTCGGGCCCAGCAGGACGGGGGAATCCATGCAGCAACCTGCGGGAAGGTGAAACCACAAAATCAATCAATAACGTGATCTGGCTTTGCCTGGTACGGCTATTGGAGGAAAGCAGAAGAAAGGAATACGTGAACGGCGCAGTTTGAGGTACCCGCCGGAATTTGCCCTGTTATCAGGAACGCACAGAAAAATTCCATTTTTATTTTTTGGGGTGGGGGGAACTTACAAAAGGCTACGATTTGAGCATTTACAGTAGTGGCCAAAAATCGTGGAAAACCTTTTATTTATTTATTATTTATTTATTAATCAAATTTATATGCCGCCCTTCTCCTAGGACCCAGGGGGAAAGTGTATTTTTGAGGTCTGATGGCTAATAACAACCCCCCTCACTTTTTTGGGGGGGGAGTAGTACCATATAATTATATATCAGTGGAAAGATAATTGAATCGAGAATGTAATGCAACCAAGTTGGTTCAATTATCTGTACTGCATCCTATGAAAAGTGATAGCCAAATAACCAGAAAAAGGAAGCATCACTCGCAATTTTTTTTTTAATACCGGATGGCTCCTCCTCACCCACCCCCTAAACTTTTATTTTATGATAGATAGATAAAGATTGATAGACTGATAATCATAGATATAGACAGATAGGTAGGTAGATAGATTACATGGATGGATGGATGGATGGATGGATGGATGGATGGATGGATGGATGGATGGATAGAGATAGATAGATAGATAGATAGATAGATAATCATAGATAGATAGATAGATAGATAGATAGATAGATAGATAGATAGACAATCATAGATAGATGATGGATGGATAGATAATCATAGAGATAAGCATAGATAGATAGATGATGGATGGATAATCATAGATAGATAGATAGATAGATAGATAGATAGATAGATAGATAGATAGATAGATAGATAGATAGATAGATAGATAGATAGACGGATAATCATAGATGATGGATGGATAATTATAGATAGATAGATAGATAGATAGATAGATAGATAGATAGATAGATAGACAGACAGACAGACAGATAATCATAGATAGATGATGGATGGATAGATAATCATAGAGATAGATAATCATAGATAGATAGATGATGGATGGATAATCATAGATAGATAGATAGATAGATAGATAGATAGATAGATAGATAGATAGATAGATAGATGATGGATGGATAGATAGATAATCATAGATAGAGATGGATGGATAGATAATCATAGATAGTCATAGATAGATAGATAGATAGATAGATAGATAGATAGATAGATAGATAGATAGATAGATGATGGATGGATAGACAATCATTCATAGATAGATAGATAGATACAGACAGACATGAGAGGGGAGAGACAGATGATAGATAGATAGATGATCGATGGATAATCATTCATAGATAGATAGATAGATAGATAGATAGATAGATAGATAGATAGACAGACAGACAGACATGAGAGAGGAGAGACAGATGATAGATAGATAGATAGATGGAGAATTATGAGAGACAGATGAGCTGGATGGCTAAATGGGTAGATATACATATACATATATAGATATATATATATAAGGCTAAACCTGTGTGTAGAAAGGGATAAAATAAAATCTCTCAACAGCACCCAGAGGGGATGGGTGACATCGGAGAAGGGCCTTTTTACATCCAATGACCCCAAAAGTTTGGGGGCAGTTGCGATGCGAAAGCAACTGAGTATTTCAGGCTAGGCGCGGGGATGACAGAGCACCAGCGTGCACTGCCGTTCTTTTGAATCGGGAAAACGCAGGAACCAACCCGAATCCGTCGAGTCGGAAGAGGAGGTCCTTTTCATATTGGCGCTCTTGGTTTCCACCGTCTGGACGCAGCAGTCCGCGGAGCTAGAAAGATTTCAAAGACAGGGCCGTTATTTCCCGCACTGCGTGATTGTGGCATTGTTATATGCACGGCAAAGCAGTATGTATCGTAAGTCGAAGTGCTATTGCTGTTATAATAAATAGAATGAAATGGCCCTGGGGGGGGAATCCTGCTCTTTACACAATCACAAAGGGAAGACACTTGAAAGCTACAATGTGTGTGTGTGTGTGTGTGTGTGTGTGTGTCTTTGGTTCTTCAGGTTTTCTCCCACGTAGAATTTGAAGTGTCTTGGCGACGTTTCGGCGAAGTCCCATTCGTCATCTTCAGGCTGGTGCTTTCGGCTTCGTGCTTCTAGGAGCAATGTGAAGAACAACCTAGAAGCACGAAGCCAAAAGCACCAGCCTGAAGATGACGAATGGGACTTCGTCGAAACGTCGCCAACACACTTCAAATTCTACGTGGGAGAAAACCCGAAGAACCAAATTCTACGTGGGAGAAAACCCAAAGAACCAAAGACCTACACACACACACACACACACACACATATTGTAGCTTTCAAGTGTCTTCCCTTTGTGATTGTGTAAAGAGCAGGGGTTTCCCCCCCCCCAGGGCCATTTCATTCAAATTGTACGTGGGAGAAAACCCGAAGAACCAAAGACCTACAAACACCCGCGAAGAATTTGGTTCTTTGGGTTTTCTCCCACGTAGAATTTGAAGTGTATATAAATACAAACAAATAGAAGGAGCACCCATGGGATCACCCCTCTCACCTGTCATTGCAAACCTCTACATGGAACACTTTGAAACCCAAGCCCTAGAAAAATCTGATCACAAATCCAAATTCTGGCTCAGATACGTAGATGACACCTTCGTAATCTGGCCACATGGGAAAGAAAAACTGGACAACTTCCTCACACACTTCAACAGCCTACACCCCAAAATACAGTTCACCATGGAAACAGAAGCTAATAACCAACTTCCCTTCCTGGATGTCTTAGTCTACAAGAAATCCAATGGCTCCCTAGGACACACCATCTACCAGAAGGAAACACACACAAACCGCTCTCTGCACGCACTCTCACACCACCACCCAGCACAGATCAACTCCGTAGCCAAGACACTCATCTCCAGAACCAAATGCCTAGCTGACGAACAACACCTAAAAACCGAACTACACACTCTCACTAATGTACTAGCACATTGCTCCTAGAAGCACAAAGCCTAAAGCACCAGCCTGAAGATGACGAATGAGACTTCGTCGAAACGTCGCCAAGACACTTCAAATTCTACGTGGGAAAAAAACCCGAAGAACCATATATATATATATATTTCCAACTTAATCCAAAAAGAAACTCCCACTAAAATCCAAGACAGAGAACAAGAAAACGGCAAAGCCCTCCTCCCATACATAAAAGGCACCACAGACAGAATCAGCAAGATCCTGCACAAACATAACATCAAAACAGCATTCTGCACAAACAGAAAAATATCCACCATCCTAAGAAACCCCAAAGACAAAATTGAGTTAGAAAATCAAGGAGTATATGAAATCCCATGTACTGCTTGTCCCACCACACAAACCAACAGAAGAATAAGTGCATGCATTGAAGAACACAAAAACTCAGTCAAAAAAGAGGAACCAACTTCTTCCCTGGTCCAACACCTTAAAGCCCACAGGACATGATATTGATTTCAAAAAGACCAGAACTATTGCCAAAACTGAACACTTTAATAACAGAATAATCAGAGAATCCATCGAGATAGAAAAACGCCCTCACAACATGAACAAACGAGATGATACCTCCCGCCTACCAGCCATTTGGAAACCCGCCCTTATTGACAAACGTGTCCATAACACAAAGAATGACACCAGACCTACACTCACAAAAACCACACAGGATGTCTCCACCACACATCCACGCAAAAAGCAAACCCAAACCCACACCGATGATGAGGCACGACCACAAACCAGAAGCCAGACCACAGCTGCATCATTAGCCACCTTAAACCCCTCCAATCCATACATGAAACAAACTGACACCCACCATGAAGATGAGGCACGACCACGAACGCGAAGCCAAACAGCTATGCAGCTCACCATCTCTAATCCCCCTGTAACTCAGACTAACTTGAGCACAACAAAACCCCCACCCAAACAGAACACTCCCCCATCCAATCAGAGCACAGCCAAGCTCCTAACCAATCAGAACACACCTCCACCCAATCAGAACACAGCCGAGCTCCCAGCCAATCAGTTCAAACCCCCACTGGCAGTTAAAAGGAAGAAACAGTTACAAACACACATTGCTCCTAGAAGCACGAAGCCGAAAGCACCAGCCTGAAGATGACGAATGGGACTTCGTCGAAACGTCACCAAGACACTTCAAATTCTATGTGGGAGAAAACCCGAAGAACCAAAGACCTACATACAAACACCCGCGAAAACCTCAGAAAACAAATATATATATTTACACACACACACACACACACACACACACAAATCACAAAGGGAAGACGAAGCAGCCAGAGGTTGCTAACCACGGTTTCTACTTTCGTCGCTGCTACTTCAAACTTTGCTTGTAAATGGTTTGGAAAAATAATCCATTTTGGCCGAACGGTTTGAGCACCAGGCTAGAGAAAAAGCAGCTGACGGCGAGTTCTAGTCCTGCCCATGCTGGCTTAGTCCAGCCTCGGGCACCTAAGGCAGCTAGCTGACTTTGAGCCAGTCCCTCCTTCTCGGCACAAACCACCTCACAGGGCTGTCGTTATGGGATGGGAGAAACAGGAGGAAGAAGAAATCTTAGTTATGTTCTGCCAATTGGAGTTATTTGCAAAAAAAATAACGAAGGGGGATAAAAACAAGGAAAAAAGCACGTTCTTTCAGGAAATGAACCCCCTAGGAAAGACGCGCTGCTCCCGTTAGGGGCGATTTATTATAATTGCTGGTATTCGATCCAAATTTAAACTGAAACGGAAGGTTTTTTCCCTTCCCCTTTTAGGAAATCAGATAAACTAACATTAAGTTGTGGCGGAAGATTGTTAGGTCTGGAAAGGTTTGGTGCCCAGAACGAGTTATGTCATTTATAATTACATCGGCTTGATTCATATAATTACAGTAGCGGCCCAAATTGTGGAAACCTTTTGGGAAAAGTGTATTTTTGAGGTTTGATGGCTAATAAACATCCCTTTTTTGGGAGTAGTGCCATCAAATTATATATCAATGGAAAACTAATTTAATCCAGAATGTAATGCAACATAGTTTGTTCAATTATCTGTACTGTATTCTGTGAAAAGGTAGAGCCAAATAACCAGAAAAAGGAAGCTAGCTATCAGCTAGCTTTCCTTCTTCTGACTGTAGCCATATATATATATATATATACACACACATCCATATACCCATATATACACCCACACATATATGCATCCACACAAGACTATACATACACTCATGTACAACCACATCCACACATTCTATACATACTCATATATACAGACACACATACCCATATATACACCCACACATATATCCACACATATACTGATACACTATACGCATTCATATATACAACCCATATATACCCATACACACACATACATTCTATACATACGCTCGTATATACAGCCACACATACACCACTCATATACACACACACATCCACTCATGCAGATACTCATATATATTCACATATACACAACCACTCATACACTCATCCACATCGATATATTCAATCACATTGACGTAGATACACACATATATATCCACAAATATAAATTCATACAAACATATACACACATATACAACCACATTCACACATATACACAACCACTCATATACACTCACCCACATATGCTCACCCACATTCATATACCTACAAATATACACATCCACACACAAATATACACATGTCCAACCACATCCACACCCATATACACAACCACTCCTATACATACTCACCCACATCCACATATGCTCAACCACATTCATATACCCACAAATATACCCACAAATACACACATCCACACCCAAATATACCCATGTCCAACCACATCCACACCCATATACACAACCACTCCTATACATACTCACCCACATTCACATCTGCTCAACCATTCATATACCCACAAATATACACATGTCCAACCACATCCACACACATATAGACACCCACTCATATACACTCATCCACATCCATATACTCAATCACACTCATGCAGATACACACACATATATACACAAATATACACATCCACACATATACACAACCACTCCTATACACACTCACCCACATCCACATCTGCTCAACCACACTCATATACCCACAAATATACACATGTCCAACCACATCCACACCCATATACACACCCACTCATATACACCCACTCATCCAAATCCATATATCACTCATATAGATACACACACATATATACACAAACATATACACACATATAGACACCCACCCACTCATATACACTCATCCACATCCATATACTCAATCACACTCATGAAGATACACACACATATATACAATATACACATCCACACATATACACACCCACTCCTACTCACCCACATCCACATATGCTCAACCACATTCATATACCCACAAATACACACATCCACACCCAAATAGACCCATGTCCAACCACATCCACACCCATATACACAACCACTCCTACACATACGGTACTCACCCACAGCCACACATTTGCTTAACCACATTCCTGTGTAGACACACACACACGCATACATAAAGCCACAAATGTACACATCCCCACCCACAGGCACACAGGTACAACCACACACACACACACACACACACAAACCACCCAAGGCCGCCCAAAAAGATGTCTTGTTCATGCACAAGACATCCCCAGAAATACAAGACGGCGCCGCCTCGTCTTCCTCTTTTCTATGTACACAACCACCCTGCGAGGTGGGATGGGCGACGCCTCCCTTACGGCCTCCACAGCCCTCTCCGCTTTGGGGGGCACGACTAGATGCCCTCGGGGTTCCTTCGCCCTTCCGTGGGGGTGGAGGGCGGCGGAGGGGGGGGCACGACTAGATGCCCTCGGGGGGGTTCCTTCGCCCTTCCGTTGAAGGGAGCGTTTTGTGAGGCGAAGGCGTTGGAGGGCGGGGGAGGAGAACGTCGGCTTCGGGCCTTGGCGGGATGACATCTCTCTCTCAAGCCGGGCGGCGGCTGGGGATGAGGGGAAGGCGAGCCCGCGGTCTGCCCCCCCCCCGTCCCTGAGGGAAGCCCAGAATCAGGCCGCGTTTCTCACCCGGCCCAGTCCAGGCTTCTCCGCCGGGTGAAAGGACCCTCGGCGTCCCCGAGGAGCAAGCGGCGGCGGTGCGGCCTATGGCGGCGGGCGGCGGGCTCCATGAGGTAATTGTCCCGCGGCGGCCACCGTCGCGCGGCCCAAACTAACGAAAACGAACCTTCGCGTGGCGCGAAAAGCCCGACTGAGGCGAAGTTAAAAAAAAAAACAGGCCGCGCGCGCACGCGCGCACGAGAGAGAGAGAGAAAGAGACCCTCTACTAATCGCCTCAGGCCGGGACCCGCCCACCAACCTCCCGCCAAAAACGGCGCCCGCCAATGGAAAAAAGGCGCCGCCTCGCCTCCCCTTCTCCTCGCGCGGCGAAGAGGCGGACCAATCGACGGAAGGAGCTCGAGGCGAAAAAAAAAAAAACAACCAATCAAGTGGAAGGTCATTCTGTGTATTGGGGAGGAGGCAGGGCTGGGCAAGCTGGGTTCTTTTAGGACTGGTGGACTTCAACTCCCAGAATTCCTGAGCCAGCCTGACTCAGCTTGGAAACCTCTGCCTTTCCCCCCCCCCTCAGTTTGGCCGGAAGGAGGAGCTAGAGAACAAGGAAAGCCAATGGGAGAGTCGAGGCTTCGCCCCACCCCCCCCCGCGGCTATAGAGATAGGACTACAGAGGGTGGCTCCTCCTAGGAGAAAACTAGAGGGCGGGCCTGGGAAAGGGGGAAGGCCCGTTCCGAAGAGCCAATGGGAGAGGAGCGAACTACTCTCCCCCCCTTCAAGCTAAAGACAGAGGAAAACCGTAGAAGGATGCGAGGACCTGGTGTTTCCGGGTAGGATTCTAAAGTAAAAGGGCTCTCCCTTCTAGCCCTGATGAGGTTCCCTAGTTGGGTCAGGAGACGTCTGCAAGGAAAACCACCCAGCTCAGAGAACACTAAGGACCCCTCAGTCCTTTCCTTCCTTCCTTCCTTCCTTCCTTCCTTCCTTCCTTCCTTCCTTCCTTCCTTCCTTCCTTCCTTCCTTCCTTCCTTCTCCTCCTTCCTTCTAGCCCTGATGACGTTCCCTAGTTGGGTCAGGAGACGTCTGCAAGGAAACCACCCAGCTCAGAGAGCACCAGGGAGCCCACAGGCTTTCTTTTTCTTTCTTTCTTTCTTTCTTTCTTTCTTTCTTTCTTTCTTTCTTTCTTTCTTTCTTTCTTTCTTTCTTTCTTTCTTTCTTTCTTTCTTTCTTTCTTTCTTTCTTTCTTTCTTTCCTTCCTTCCTTCCTTCTTCTCCTCCCCCTCCCTTCTACCACTGAGGATGTTCCCTAGTTGGGTCAGGAGTCGTCTGCAAGGAATCCACCCAGCTCAGAGAGCACCAGGGACCCCACTTTCTTTCTTTCCTTCCTTCCTTCCTTCTAGCACTGATGACATCCCCTAGTTGGGTCATGAGACGTCTGCAAGGAAACCACCCAGCTCAGAGAGGACCAAGGACCCCACTTTCTTTCTTTCCTTCCTTCCTTCCTTCCTTCTCCTCCTCCTCCCTTCTAACCCTGATGACGTTCCCTAGTTGGGTCAGGAGAGGTCTGCAAGGAAACCGCCCAGCTCAGAAAGCACCAGGGAGCCCTCTTTCTTTCTATTTCTTTCTTTCTTTCTTTCCTTCCTTCCTTCCTTCCTTCTCCTCCTCCTCGTCCCTTCTAGCTCTGATGATGTTCCCTAGTTGGGTCAGGAGACGTCTGCAAGGAAACCGCCCAGCTAAGAGAGCACCAGGGAGCCCACAGGCTTTCTTTTTCTTTCTTTCTTTCTTTTTCTTTCTTTCTTTCTTTTTCTTTCTTTCTTTCCTTCCTTCCTTCTTCTCCTCCCCCTCCCTTCTAGCACTGAGGATATTCCCTAGTTGGGTCAGGAGACGTCTGCAAGGAAACCACCCAGCACAGAGAGCACCAAGGACCCCTCAGTCTGTCCGTCCTTCCTTCCTTCTCCTCCTCCTCCTGCCTTCTAGCCCTGATGATGTTCCCTAGTTGGATCCTGAGATGTCTGCAAGGAATCCACCCAGCTCAGAGAGCACTAAGGACCCCTCAGTCCTTCCTTCCTCCTCCACTTCCTTCCTTCTAGCACTGATGACATCCCCTAGTTGGGTCATGAGACGTCTGCAAGGAAACCACCCAGCTCAGAGAGCACCAAGGACCCCACTTTCCTTCCTTCCTTCTAGCACTGATGACATTCCCCAGTTAGGTCAAGAGATGTCTGCAAGGAAACCACCCAGCTCAGAGAACCATCAAGGACCCCACAGTCATTTTCCTCCTCCTCCTCCTCCCTCCCTTCCAGCACTGAGGACCTTCCCTAGTTGGGTGATGAAACATCTGCAAGGAAACCTGCCAACTCAGAGAGATACAAGGACCCCACTGTCCTTTCTCCTCCTGCTCTTCTTCCTTCCTTCCAGCACTGATGACGTTCCCTAGTTGGGTCACAAGACGTCTGCAAGGACACCACCCAGCTCAGAGAGCCCCAGGAACCCCCCAGTCCGTCCTCCTCTCCCTTCTCTTCTCTTCCCACCACGATGTTCAAGCCTCCCATTTCTCCCTCGGGACCCAAAACCTTGCCTAACAAACAAACCTAGGATCAGAGAGACGGGCATCGCTCCTTACAAAAAAAACAAACCACCCTTAAGCTTCCATCGTACCGTCATCAGGACGGACTGCTTGCCTTATTCTGACGGGATCCCACTACATGGGTTGACACCCCAAAATATAAAATATAGATGGGAAGCAGCCTCTGATGACAACCACAATCACACTGCCTTCCAGAGGGGGAAAGACCGTCAATTAAGAACATAAGAACCGAAGAAGAGCCCTGCTGAATCAGGCCGAAGCCCATCGAGTCCAGCCTTCTGTGTCACCCAGTGGCCCCCCAATTGTCCATGGGGATCTTGAGCAGAAAGAGAAGGCCAAACCCTCCCTTTCCCTTGACCCCCAACAAATGGCACCCAAGGGAATCCTGCCTGCCTCAACCAACATAGAGGCGGCACATGGACATCTGTTTTAATAACCACCGATACACTTGGCAGCCATGAATCTATCTAGCCCTGCCTTGAAGCTGTCAAGGCTGACAGCTGTCACGACCCCTTCAGGAAGTGAATTCCATAAATCAACGACCCTCTGGGTGAAGAAATATTTCCCTTTATTTGTCCTCACTTTCTTAGCTGTGAGCTTTAGGGAGTGCCCCCTTGTCCTGGTATTGTGTGATAGAGAAGAGAATTTTTCTCTATCCACCTTTTCTATCCCAGGCATGATTTTATACACTTCGATCAAGTCACCCCTTAAACGCCGTCTTTCAAGGCTGAAGAGGACCGAGGCGTTGCAATCTGGTTTCATAAGGGAGGCGCTCCATTTCCTTGATCATTCTTGTTGCCCTTCTTTGCACCTTTTCCAGTTCCATTATATCCTTCTTGAGGTGCGGTGACCAGAACTGTACACAGGACTCCAAGTGTGGTCTCACCATCGATTTGTACAGAGGCAACACAACACTTGCTGACTTATTTTCCATTCCCTTCCTAATCGTGCCAAGCATGATTCATTTAAAACAGGATTCCCAGCGAGCCAGTCCTCGACTTACGACGCCGTTGGGGAGCAGGATTCCTGTCGCAGCGCTGTGTGGCCGTTAAAAGTGAATTGTGCAGTCGCTGACGCAAGCCCCGCTTTCCCGAAACGCCGGGGAAGGTCGCCAACGGCTTGTCATGTGAGCCCCGGCGTGTCGCGACCGTCTTAACGTAAACAGGGAGTCCCCGATGGACGAGGCACCCCAAATTTTCCGTCGCTAAGCGAGACAGCGCTTGAGGGAGTTTGGCCCCGTGGTACGAGCTCCTTTGCCTCCGTCATTCACGGAATCGCTGCCCTTAAGTCACTCAACACGGTCGTTATATGAATCCAGCTTCCCACTGATTTTTGCTTGTCAGCTGACAGAAAAGAGAAAATGTGACCTCAGGATGCGGCGACCGTCGTAACTACTGAGTCGGTGGCCGAGCGTCTGAATTTGGATCACGTGGGCCTCGGGACGCGGCGACCGTCGTAAATACGAGTACCGGTTGCCAAATGGTCCTTAAAGGAACAGCTGCAAGTCCTAAAGCAGCTATACTTCCTCACAGCGCTGGGTGTATTATAAAATACTCGTCTCATTTTTTGCCCAAAGTAAAATCAAAGCAACCGATCGCCAGAATTAGTGTTTAATGGGAAGGATTTAATGTTCAAACGGGTTGAAAATGGCCTTTTTTGGCTAGTTGTTAAAAAAAAGGGGGGGGAATGACTTTAGCTTCTTTGGGTTGCCAAAAGCTTCAACAGGAAGAATGAAACTTGCGATCAAACCGATTTGTTTGTGGGTTAGTGTACTAGCCCTATTGGAGGTTGACTCCCAGAATCCCCCAGCTGGCATGCTTTATCAGGGGAGGACTTTCCACTCCCAGAATCCCCCAGCTTGAATGCTTTAAGAGGGAGGGACTTCCACTCCCAGAATCCCCCAGCCGGCCTGCTTAAGAGGGACTTCACTCCCAGAATCCCCCAGCCGGCCTGCATTAACGAGGGGGACTTCCACTCCCAGAATCCCCTAGACACGATGCTTTGAGGGGAGGACTTCCACTCCCAGAATCCCCCAGCCTGAATGCTTTAAGAGGGGGGACTCCCACTCCCAGAATCCCCAGCCTGAATGCTTTAAGAGGGGAGGGCTTCCACTCCCAGAATCCCCTAGCCAGCCTGCTTTATGATATACAAACCATTTTTATGTATCCGTCGCTAAAAGAATAGCAAAGAGGTGAGGAATTCCTTATAAATCTTTCTGTGGAGAAATTTCTATTTTCTGAATTTGTGTGTTTGTGAGAATGAGAGAGAGAGGAGAGAGAGAGAGAGAGAGAAGGAAGGGGGGAGAAAAGAGGGAGGGAGGGGGAGAGAGAGAGAAGGAAGGAGTGGGGGAGAGAGAGCAAGAAAGGGAGGGAGGGGGAGAGAGACAGAGAAGGAGGGAAGGAAGGAGAGAGTGAGAAAGAGGGAGGGAGGGGGAGAGAGAGAGAAAGGAAGGAGTGGGGGAGAGAGAGCAAGAAAGGGAGGGAGGGGGAGAGAGACAGAGAAGGAGGGAAGGAAGGAGAGAGTGAGAAAGAGGGAGGGAGGGGGAGAGAGGAGTGGGGGGGGAGAGAGCGAGAGAGAGAAAGGAGGGGGGAGTAAGAGCGAGAAAGAGGGAGGGGGAGAGAGACAGAGAAGGAGGGAAGGAAGGAGAGAGTGAGAAAGGGAGGGAGGGGGAGAGAGGAGTGGGGGGGAGAGAGAGCGAGAGAGAGAAGAGGAAGGAGGGGGGGAGTGAGAGCGAGAAAAGAGGGAGGGAGGGGGAGAGAGGAGGAGGAGGGGAAGGAAGGAGAGCGAGAAAGGAGGGAGGGAGGGAGGGGGAGAGAGAGTGAGAAGGAGGGAGGGAGGGAGGGAGGGAAGGAGACAGAGAGAGAGAGAGAGAGAGAGAGAGAGAGAGAGAGAAAAGGAGGGAAGGAAGGAGGGGGACGTGACCGATCCCCTTTTTCCGACTTTCCCAACTTGGCAACTGATTCACAACCTTTAAGAGATTATGTACCAGAGACAAATTCCTTTTGTATGTCCAATCATATTTGGCCAATAAAGAATTCCATTTAAAAAAAGTCGTAAAATGGCGGGGGGGGGGAGAGCTCTCTTAACGTCTCGCTTAACAAGAGGAACTTTGGGGATCACATTGCAGTCGTTCAGTCTAGAACGACCTGAATTGCGGCCGTTAAGCCAAGGAGTCCATGCTTGAAAGTTGAACCAACAATCAAAGCCCTTTTGTATATTAGAAGCTCAGGGAAAATAGAAAATAAGAATAGAACAGAATAAGAAATTAGAATGGAATGGAATGGAATAGAGAATAGGAGAGAAAGGACAATAGAATAGAATAACAATAGAATAAGACTAGAACAGAATAGAATAGAATAGAATAGAATAATAGAATAGAATAGAAAACATTAGAATAAAATAGAATAGAATCAAAAATAGAATAGAGAATGGAATAAAATAGAGAAATTAGATTAGAATATATAAATTAGAATAGTAGAGTAGAATAGAAATATAGAAGAGAACAGAATAAAGAATAGAAATATAGAATAGAAATATAGAATAGAATAGAATGAGAATATGAATAGAATTATAAAATGGAACAGAATAGAGAATAGAAAACAATTAGAATAGAATAGAATAGAATAGAATAGAATAGAATAGAATAGAATAGAATAGAATAGAATAGAATAGAATAAAAAATAGAATAGAGAATGGAATAGAATATAGATTAGAACAGGGGTTCTCAACCTTGGCCACTTTGCTGGCTGAGGAATTCTGGGAGTTGAAGTCCACAAGTCTTAATGTGGCCAAGGTTGAGAACCCCTGGATTAGAATATAGAAATTAGAATAGAATAGAATAGAGTAGAATAGAAATATATAATAGAACAGAATAAAGAATAGAATAGAATAAGGAGAATAGAATAGAATAGAATATGAATAGAATTATAGAATGGAATAGAGAATAGAATAGAAACTTAATTAGAATAGAATCACAAATAGAATAGAGAATGGAATAGAATATAGAAATTAGATTAGAATATAGAAACTAATAGAATAGAGTAGAATAGAAATATAGAATAGAATAGAATAGAACACAATAAATAGAATAGAATGGAACAGAACAAAATATAGAATAACAATAGAATAGAATAGATTAACAATGAATGGAATAAAATAAATAAAAATAAAATTTAAAATAAAATGATGGAGCAGAACAGAATAGAGCTGGAAGAGACCTCGGGAGGTCTTCTAGTCCAGCCCCCTGGGTTCGGGGGAAGAACACAACGGTTTATCCTGGCAATATTCAGTAGTCCCGACAATATTGGGGAGGGGGGTGCACAGTGTCCTTCGCAACGACACACGGAAAACCTGTCCTCTTATTAAAAAAAAAAAAGAATTAAAAGCCACAAGAGAGAAAAGAGTGTTAACGCTCATCCACACAACGCTGGTTTGGATTTTCAAGTAAACGTAAACTAATAACAATAATAATGGTCCCAAAGAGTTCCATTTGTGTGTGTGTGTTTGTGTGTCGTCACTTCCAATCGGCAGGGAGAGTCGACTCGGCTTTCGGCTTTCGTATCCCCCGGAAAAAAGAAGATGACAGATGATTTATCGGTCGTTTCCAGGTCCAAAAAAAAACCCAAAACTCCTCCAAAAAGCCACTTTTTTTCTCTCTCTCTTCTGGATGTGACAAATCAAAATGTTCTTATCGAGCACCCATCGAGATTATTTAGAGAGAGAGAGAGAGAGAGAGAGAGAGAGAGAGGAAAAAAAAACTTCTCAGTAGTGTCTGGACAGGACGACAGTCTCAAACGATTCCACTTTGAAACACGGAGCCCCTTCTCCGCCTTTTTTCTCCAAAACGCCGCCCCTGGCAAGTTTCCGGTCCTCAAGGAGCACATTTTATTGGAATTCCTTTTTTCTTTTCTTCTTCTTCTTCTTCCTTCCGTCTCTTATCTTTCCCCGGGGATTTGTTGTACCTTTCCTTTGTTGTTGTTTTTTCCTCCCCCCCCCCCCAAACCCCTTCGGAAAACGGGAGGTCAGTTTCGCGAGCTTTTGGCCAGACCCGGGAGTTTTTCCACCAGCGTCCTGGTGGTTCATCTGAACGCTGGCGATCAGGCCCGTCCTCGTTCGCGTCGGAGCCGGTGTACGTGATCTCCTCCCCGGCTAAGGTGGTCATGTGTCCGCCCAGGGCCTTCAGCACGGCGTTGCCGGCGCAGATGTCCCATTTTTTGATGTAGGTCACGTGGATGTAGATGTCGGCTCTCTCCTGGTGGGCTTCCGGCACGTCCAGGAGGGATAATACTTTGTACCCTGGGGGAAAAGAGAAGAAAGAAAGAAAGAAAGAAAGAAAGAAAGAAAGAAAGAAAGAAAGAAAGAAAGAAAGAAAGAAAGAAAGAAAGAAAGAAGAAAGAAAGAAAGAAAGAAGAAAGAAAGAAAGAAAGAAAGAAAGACACAGAGAGAGAGAGAGAGAGGGAGAGAGAGAGAGAGAGAGAGAGAGAGAGAGAAAGAAAAAGAGTAGGAAGGAAGGAGGAAAGAAAGAGAAAAGAAAAAGAAAGAAAGACAAAGAGTAGGAAGGAAGGAGAAGAAGAAAGAAAGAAAGAAAGAAAGAAAGAAAGAAAGAAAGAAAGAAAGAAAGAAGAAAGAAAGAAAGAAAGAAAGAAAGAGTCGGAAGAAGGAGAAAAGAAAGAAAGAATAAGAATAAGAAAAAGAAAAAGAGAAAAAAAAAGAGAGAAAGGAAGAAAAAGAAAAAGAGTAGGAAGGAAGGAGAAAAGAAAGAAAAAAAGAAAGAATAAGAAAAAGAAAGAAAGAAAGAAAGAAAGAAAGAAAGAAAAGAAAAAAAAGAGAAAGAGTAGAAAGGAAGGAGAAAGAAAGAAAGAAAGAGTTGGAAGGAGAAAAGAAAGAAAGAATTAGAAAGAAAAAGAAAGAAAGAATAAGAAAGAAAGAGTAGGAAGGAAGGAGAAAAGAAAGAAAGATAAGAAAGGAAGGACAAAAGAAAAAAGAATAAGAAATAAAGAAAGAGAAAGAGTAGGAAGGAAGGAGAAAAGAAAGAAAAAGAGTAGGAACAAGAAAAGAAAGAAAGAAAGAAAGAGAAGGAAGGAAGGACAAAAGAAAGAATAAGAAAGATAAAGAAAAAGAAAGAAAAAGAGTAGGAAGGAAGGAGAAAACAAAGAATAAGAAAGAAAGAAATAGAAAGAAAGAAAGAAAGAAAGTAGGAAGGAAGGAGAAAAGAAAGAATAAGAAAGATAAAGAAAAAGAAAGAAAGAAAGAAAGAAAGAAAAAGAAAGAAAGAGAGTAGGAAGGAAGGAGAAAAGAAAGAATAAGAAAGAAATAAGAAAGAAAGAAAGAAAAAGAAAGAAAGAAAAAGAAAGAAAGAAATAAGAAAGAAAGAAAGAGAAAGAAAGAAAAAGAAAGAAAGAAAAAGAAAGAAAGAAAGAAAGAAAGAAAGAAAGAGAGTCGGAAAGAAGGGAAAAAAGAATAAGAAAAAGAAAGAAAAAATAAGAAAGAGAAAGAGAAAGAGAAAGAAAGAAAGAAAAAAAAGAGTAGGAAGGAAGGAGAAAAGAAAGAATAAGAAATAAATAAGAAAGAAAGAAAGAAAGAAAGAAAGAAAGAAAGAAAGAAAGAAAGAAAAAAAGAAAGAAAGAAAGAAAGAAAGAAAGAAAGAAAGAAAGAAAGAAAGAAAGAAAGAGTCGGAAAGAAGGAGAAAAGAAAGAAAGAATAAGAAAAAGAAAAAGAGAAAAAGAAAGAGAGAAAGGAAGAAAGAAAGAAAGAAAGAAAAAGAGTAGGAAGGAAGGAGAAAAGAAAGAAAAAAAGAAAGAATAAGAAAAAGAAAGAAAGAAAGAAAGAAAGAAAGAAAGAAAGAAAGAAAGAAAGAAAGAAAGAAAGAAAGAAAAAAAAAGAGAAAGAGTAGAAAGGAAGGAGAAAGAAAGAAAGAGTTGGAAGGAGAAAAGAAAGAAAGAATTAGAAAGAAAAAGAAAGAAAGAATAAGAAAGAAAGAGTAGGAAGGAAGGAGAAAAGAAAGAAAGATAAGGAAGGAAGGACAAAAGAAAAAAGAAAAAAGAATAAGAAATAAAGAAAGAGAAAGAGTAGGAAGGAAGGAGAAAAGAAAGAAAAAGAGTAGGAACAAGAAAAGAAAGAAAGAAAGAAAGAGAAGGAAGGAAGGACAAAAGAAAGAATAAGAAAGATAAAGAAAAAGAAAGAAAAAGAGTAGGAAGGAAGGAGAAAACAAAGAATAAGAAAGAAAGAAATAGAAAGAAAGAAAGAAAGAAAGTAGGAAGGAAGGAGAAAAGAAAGAATAAGAAAGATAAAGAAAAAGAAAGAAAGAAAAAGAAAGAAAGAGAGTAGGAAGGAAGGAGAAAAGAAAGAATAAGAAAGAAATAAGAAAGAAAGAAAGAAAAAGAAAGAAAGAAAAAGAAAGAAAGAAAGAAAGAAAGAGAAAGAAAGAAAAAGAAAGAAAGAAAGAAAGAAAGAAAAAGAAAGAAAGAAAGAAAGAAAGAAAGAGAGTCGGAAAGAAGGGAAAAAAGAATAAGAAAAAGAAAGAAAAAATAAGAAAGAGAAAGAGAAAGAGAAAGAAAGAAAGAAAAAAAAGAGTAGGAAGGAAGGAGAAAAGAAAGAATAAGAAATAAATAAGAAAGAAAGAAAGAAAGAAAGAAAGAAAGAAAGAAAGAAAGAAAGAAAGAAAGAAAGAAAGAAAGAAAGAAAGAAAGAAAGGGGAAGAGAAAAAAAAATAAGAGATGGAAAATCAGGAGGTTGATTTATCAGGGGGGGTCGCATGTGACGACAGGAGAATTAAAAAGATGTTTAAATCGTCGGGAGTTTATAAAGAGCAGATTTTGTCGGATCGGAGATTATTAACCCCTGATGAAAAACTAATTAGGAAAAAAGCATAATGTAGATGACCTCCAAGGTCCTTTCCAACACCATCATCATCATGAAAATGGAAGAGGAACAAGTGAAAGACACCACGATAACATGGCCAAAGAACTTTGGATATCCCAGGGGTTCTCAACCTTGGCAACTTTAAGACTTGTGAATTCTGGGAGTTGAAGTCCACAAGTCTTAAAGTTGCCAAGGTTGAGAACCCCTGGGATATAATAGAGACTTAGAGAAATGGCAAGAAATGATAAATTAACAATGTCCACCTCTTAGCAAGAAAATTTATACCAAAATGTTTTATAGATGGCAACTTGCCACCAGCCAAATTAGCAAATTATTATTATTATTATTATTATTATTATTATTATTATTATTATTTATCATCGTCATCGTCATCATCTATTAAATTTGAAAATGGAAGAAGAACAAGTAAAAGACACGATGATAACACCGGCAAAGAACTTTGGATATAATACAGATTTAGAGAAACGGCAAGAAATGATAAGCTCACAACGTCCACCTCTTGTAAAGAAAACTTAGGCAAAATGTTTTTATAGATGGCAACTGGCCACCAGCCAAATGAACAAAAATGATTAAAAAAAAATATGGTGGAAGCGTCATCCACAAGCCAGGTGTTAAAGTCAAGACATAGCCCATAAAAATAACACAACGGCTAGGAAAGAGGCTGCGGGGGGGGGGTACCTGTAGATTTTCAAACCTGAATTTTTTTGTTTTTTTTAAATTCGGTACCATGCCAGAAAAGCTCGATCGACGAAGTCTAAGGTTTGATTTTTGCCGGTGAGAACAGCAGCAAGACTTTTTTTTTTGCACAACATTTGGGGGGAAAAATGAAGAAATACCATGGGGGAAGAAATACATATATATGTATATATATCTGTAGGTCTCTGGTAATTCGGGTTTTCTCCCGCGTAAAATTGGAAGTGTCTTGGTGACGTTTCGACGAAGTCCCATTCGCCATCTTCAGGCTGGTGCTTTCGGCTTCGTGCTTCTAGGAGCAATGAAGCACGAAGCCAAAAACACCAGCCTGAAGATGACGAATGGGACGGACAGCCTTCCTGTGAGATTGAGAGAAAAAAGAAGAATAAAACAAAAACCAAACATGGGGAAGAAGCCGACGGAAGCCCACCTGCTCCGCCGGCGTTAATGATGGCGGTTTTATTCCCAAAGCTCTGCCAAGCAACCTCCTTGACGGCGCCTTCGTGGGATCGCGAGACGATGATGGTGGGCGCCTGCTCGTTGTAAGAAGGGCGTGGCTGGATGTTGGAGCCTCCGCTCACCATCGCCCAAGCTGGAAAAGAGAAATCGACGGGTCGGGGGGAGGGGTGGTTGGTTATCGTGACTTTCCAATGAGACACAGATAGAGGCAGGGAGGGAGCGATTAGATAGATAGACAGAGAGAGAGAGAGAGAGAGAGAAAATATGATAGATAGATGATAGATGATAGATAGATAGATAGATAGATAGATAGATAGATAGATAGATAGATAGATAGATGGATAGATGGATAGATGGATAGATGGATAGATAGATAGATGGATAGATAGATAGATAGATAGATAGATAGATAGATAGATAGATAGATGGATAGATGGATAGATGGATAGATGGATAAATGGATAGATAGATAGATAGATAGATAGATAGATAGATAGATAGATAGATAGATAGATAGATAGATAGACAGACAGACAGACAGATGATAGAGAGACAGACGGATGGAGAGATAGGATAGAGAGATAGGATAGAGAGATAGGATAGAGATAGAGAGAGAGAGAGAGAGAGAGAGAGAGAGAGAGAGAGAGAGAGAGAGAGAGAGAGAGAGAGAGAGAGAGAGAGAGAGAGAGAGAGATGGATGCATGGATGGACGGACAGACAGACAGACAGACAGACGGATGGACAGAGATAGGATAGAGAGAGAGAGACGGATAAGATAGAGATATAGATAGTTATAGATAGATGATAGATAGATAGATAAGATATAGATAGATAGATGGACAGATGGATGGACAGAGATAGGATAGAGAGAGATATAAGATAGAGATATTTTTAGATAGATAGATGATAGATAAATAATAGATAAGATAGAGATAGATAGATAGATAGATAGATAGATAGATAGATAGATAGATAGATAGATAGATAGACAGACAGACAGACGGATGGACAGAGATAGGATAGAGAGAGATAGATAAGATATAGATATTTTAGATAGATAGATGATAGATGACATATATATCGATAGATAGATAGATAGATAGATAGATAGATATAGACTTATATATGGATAGATATAATATATGTGGATAGATAGATAGATAGATATAGACTTATATATTGTAATTTATTGTAATTTCTATCATGTTGTGAGCCGCCCTGAGTTCTCCGGAATAGGGCGGCATAGAAATTAAATAAATAAATAATAATAATAATATATATGGATAGATAGATACAGATATAGATAGATACAGATATAGATAGATAGATAGATAGATAGATAGATAGATAGATAGATAGATAGATAGATAGATAGATAGATAGATAGATAGATAGATCCTCTTCACAAACCCCCCTCCCTTCTACCCTTGATAATGTTCCCTAGCTGGGTCATGAAACATCTACAAGAAAACAAGGAAGCTCAGAGAGCATCAAGGACCCCACACTTCCTCCTCCTCCTCCTCCTCCTCCTCCTCCTCCTCCCCTTGTGCCCCTGATGATGTTCCCTAGTTGGGTCCTGAAATGTCTGCAAGAAAGCCATCAAGCTCAGAGAGCATCAAGGACCCCACAGTCATTCTCCTCCTCCTGCTCCTCCTCCTCGCAACCCCACCTCCTTCTACCACTGATCTTGTTCCCTAGTTGGGTCCTGAAAGGTCTGCAAGGAAACCACCCAGCTCAGAGAGCACCAAGGACGACCCCCCCCAGCCCACTTCAACCCTGAGCTACCAATAGTCTCTTCTCTTCGTTCCCGACACCCTGTGCAATTAAAAAAAAAAATGTCTCTAACGTTAGGTTGTGGATTCTATCCTTCCATGTTGTGGGTTCTTTTTTTTTTTTTTAACACTCCTTAGACTGGAAGTTGCATTGCCCGCCCTAGTGTGGAGTGACGCCATCTTGTTCTCGAAACGCCCTGTTGGGTGGAAAGGAAACGAGCCACCTACCGGTGTATTCGGAAAATGGCTTGTGGATGACTCCGATGACGGGTTTACCGTCCACCGCCGCGCAAACCATGGTCGTGACATACTGGACCAGATTCTCTAAAAAAAGGTAAAGGGAGGTACAAGAGACGTTCGTGCCGGTGCGACAACAAGGGAAACACACACACACACACGCAAAAGGCCTCGCCGATAGTCCTCGCTTCCCTGCCACCACAGGGCCCCGGAACGCGGCGACCGTCCTAACTACGAGTTGGTTGCCGAGCGTCTGGATTTTCATCGTGGGACCCCGGGACGCGGCGACCGTCCTAACTACGAGTTGGTTGCCGAGCGTCTGGATTTTCATCGTGGGACCCCGGGACGCGGCGACCATCCTAACTACGAGTTGGTTGCCGAGCGTCTGGATTTTCATCGCGGGACCCCGGGACGCGGCGACCGTCCTAACTACGAGTTGGTTGCCGAGCGTCTGGATTTTGATACACCTGACCCAGGGATGCTGCGACCGTCGTAAATAGGAGTCGGCTGCCGAGCGTCTGGATTTTGATCACGTGACTCTGGGACACTGCGACCGTCGTAAATACAAGTCAGTTTCCAAGCGTCTGGATTTTTGATCACATTTTATCTCTTGAAATATAATCTTGTTCTATTTCCTAAGCGTTATCTATTTCCCACCATGTTAAATCATCTACTTAATAATACAATATCCCCCATAATAAATCAAAACCATTATATATACATATACATATACATACACATGTAGGTCTTTGGTTCTTTGGGTTTTCTCCCGCGTAAAATTGGACGTGTCTTGGCGACGTTTCGACAAAAGTCCCATTCGTCATCTTCAGGCTGGTGCTTTCGGCTTCGTGCTTCTAGGAGCAATGTGTGATCGTAGCTGTTTCTTCCTTTCAACTGCCAGTGGGGGTATGAACTGATTGGGTGGGAGCTTGGCTGTGTTCTGATTGGGTGGAGGTGTGTTCTGATTGCTCCCACCAAGCTCCCACCCAATCAGTTCATACCCCCACTGGCAGTTAAAAGGAAGAAACAGCTACGATCACACATTGCTCCTAGAAGCACGAAGCTGAAAGCACCAGCCTGAAGATGACGAATGGGACTTCGTCGAAACGCCGCCAAGACACTTCAAATTCTACGTGGGAGAAAACCCGAAGAACTGTAGGTCTTTGGTTCTTCGGGTTTTCTTCCACGTAGAATTGGAAGTGTCTTGGCGACGTTTCGACGAAGTCCCATTCATCATCTTCAGGCTGGTGCTTTTGGCTTCATGCTTCTAGGATATCCACCATCCTAAGAAACCTTTTGCTTCCTCAGTTCCACCAATCAAGAGATAGGAGGGAATGAAAGGCGAGTCTAATTTTGATATTAGAAATTCAAACTTGTGATCAAAAACTGGCCTCTGTCACCATTTCACTTGGATTGTCTTGGCTGCTATGGTGGCCATTTTAACTCTCTCTATATAACCTAGGTTGACCAATAAATCAAATATATTCAAAATGATGGTCTTTTCCCTTTTCAGTCTAATTTTTTAAAATCTTCAACAAATAAAAGTCCTTATTTTCAACCAATTTCCGAATCGAAGGACCAGAATTCCCCTTCTCTCCACTTCTCCCTTTAACCCTCTCTAATTCACAATATGAAATCCGCTCTCATAAGTGAAAACCCCAATTTTCTTCAGCCTTATTCTGGCTTTCTTCCTTTGCCAACTCGGCTTTCCTGGCAGTGCTTTTCGATCGTCCAACAGACCTCTCCCTCTTGTTCAAATATATACGTGCTATTTGAAAGAAAGGAGACCTGTGTATTCCTGAGTGGCATCCAAGGGGTCGATCCAGACGGTGACGCTCTCGGCCTGGACTAACTTCGGCTGGACCTGCCTGGCGATCTCTTCGGGGATGGTGCGGTCCCAGGAGACGGGCTCCGGGTCCTTTTCATCCACGCCTTCTTCGGTGTTGATCTGAAGGCGAAAGCAGAAAGGCGGCGCGGGTTGAAAACCGGCGTGGGGAACTGAACGCGTCGGAAGGGAATATCAGCAGACGTCAGGGCTTATATATAAATATATTATTAATTTTATTAACACAGTCTTTTCATGACCCAGCTAAGTCCCTTCATCACTGCTACAAGGGAGCGAGGTCGTGGAGGAGGAGGAGGTCTGTGGGGTCCTTGTTACTCTCCTCCCCTCCTTCTCCTCCTCCTCCTCCCTGCAAACCCCTCTCCCTCCTAGCACTGTTGATGTTCCCTAGTTGGGTCACGAAACGTCTGCAAGGAAACCACCCAGCTCAGAGAGCACAATCTCCTCCTCCTCCTCCTCTTCCTCCCTTCTAGCACTGATGGCGCTCCCTAGTTGGGTTACGAAACGCCTGCAAGGAAACACACCCCCCTCCCCAGCTCAGAGAGCACCAGGGACCCACACAGTCTCCATAACTATGTTGGCTTCTTCATCAAGCCACGGAGTCCTGTCCGAAAGTGGCTTTGACTCAAAAACCCACCAGAAGGCCACCCGCCATTTCAGCAAAATCCTCTTGGCTGCCGGTGGGAAAAATGCTATTTTTTCCCCCACCAAGAGCTGTCCGTGTGCCTGTCTATATGTCCGTCCGTCCATCCGTATCAATCTGTCTGCCTCTCTATCTATCTCGGTCTGTCTTGTCTGTCCGTCCATCTGTCCATCCATCCATCTCTCATATCTATGTAGCTACCAATCTCTCTCTAATCAATAATAACGATGTCTGTTTGACCATTTCTGTCCATCTCTATTTACCTATCCATCCATATCTTCCTAGGGGAAGAGCCTTCTCTGTTGCGGCCCCGGCCCTC
>JARGCV010000420.1:112500-160000 GCA_034064705.1 Bothrops alternatus | reverse complement strand
CTGCTGGGACTTCAACTCCCAGAATGCCTCAGCCGGGATGCTTTAAGATGGGTGTTCAAACTGGGCCCTTTTACGACTGGTGGACTTCAACTCCCAGAATCCCTCAGCCAGGACGCTTTAAGATGGGTGTTCAAACTGGGCCCTTTTGTGACTGGTGGACTTCAACTCCCAGAATCCCTCAGCCAGGACGCTTTAAGATGGGTGTTCAAACTGGGCCCTTTTGTGACTGGTGGACTTCAACTCCCAGAATCCCTCAGCCAGGACGCTTTAAGATGGGTGTTCAAACTGGGCCCTTTTGTGACTGGTGGACTTCAATTCCCAGAATCCTTCAGCCAGGACGCTTTAAGATGGGTGTTCAAACTGGGCCCTTTTGTGACTGGTGGACTTCAATTCCCAGAATCCTTCAGCCAGGACGCTTTAAGATGGGTGTTCAAACTGGGCCCTTTTATGGCTGGTGGACTTCAACTCCCAGAATCCCTCAGCCAGCACAGTCCTTGCAAAGGATACAGGGAATTGAAGTCCATGCCTAAAGAAAGGTCTAGGCTGCTGCTTCTCAACCTTGGTAACTCTTAAGATGGGTGAACTTCAACTCCCAGAATTCCCGAGCCGGCATGGCTGTTTCAGGAATTCTGGGTAGTGAAGTCCAGAGGTCATCCAGGAGCCAAGGTGGCCTCCCCCTGCTTCCAGGGACACAATTTGACATCACACACAGATTGTTTGGCGGTGACGGGTCCCCTTTCTCCTGCAAATTGTCCCATCAGATGCAAAGCTTGTCCTTGACTCACAAAGGGGTGTTTAGTGTGAATCTGTGTTTGTTGAAGCTGGCAGTGTTAATACAGGCTTGTGCGAGAAGGGCTTGTAAAACAGCTGGTTCATGAACGGGGCCGGTTAACAACTGGAACTGTTCAAATAATGTCCTTGCTGAAAGGGACAATTAACCCAGTGAAAGGGACAATAAAAACGGGGTGGATCATTATCCGGTGGAAGGGCAGAAGTTGTGGGTGTGTCATTGCGACGGGTTTTTTTTTTTTTTTTTAGAAGAGACTGGACAGTCGGTTGTCTGAAAGAGTAGAGGGTCTCCTTCTGGAGCAGGGGGTTGGACTAGATGACCACCCAGGTCCCTCCCAACTCTTGTTCTTCTGCCAGGGTCTCCTGCCTGAGCCGGGGGTTGGACTAGATGACCTCCGAGGTCCCTCCCAGCTCTTGTTATTCTGCCAGGGTCTCCTGCCTGAGCCGGGGGTTGGACTAGATGACCTCCGAGGTCCCTCCCAGCTCTTGTTATTCTGCCAGGGTCTCCTGCCTGAGCAGGGGGTTGGACTAGATGACCTCCGAGGTCCCTTCCAGCTCTTGTTATTCTGCCAGGGTCTCCTGCCTGAGCAGGGGGATTGGACTAGATGACCTCCGAGGTCCCTTCCAGCTCTTGTTATTCTGCCAGGGTCTCCTGCCTGAGCAGGGGGTTGGACTAGATGACCTCCGAGGTCCCTCCCAGCTCTTGTTATTCTGCCAGGGTCTCCTGCCTGAGCAGGGGGATTGGACTAGATGACCTCCGAGGTCCCTTCCAGCTCTTGTTATTCTGCCAGGGTCTCCTGCCTGAGCAGGGGGATTGGACTAGATGACCTCCGAGGTCCCTTCCAGCTCTTGTTATTCTGCCAGGGTCTCCTGCCTGAGCAGGGGGATTGGACTAGATGACCTCCGAGGTCCCTTCCAGCTCTTGTTATTCTGCCAGGGTCTCCTGCCTGAGCCGGGGGTTGGACTAGATGACCTCCGAGGTCCCTTCCAGCTCTTGTTATTCTGCCAGGGTCTCCTGCCTGAGCAGGGGGATTGGACTAGATGACCTCCGAGGTCCCTTCCAGCTCTTGTTATTCTGCCAGGGTCTCCTGCCTGAGCAGGGGGATTGGACTAGATGACCTCCGAGGTCCCTTCCGGCTCTTGTTATTCTGCCAGGGTCTCCTGCCTGAGCAGGGGGTTGGAGTAGATGACCTCCGAGGTCCCTTCCAGCTCTTGTTATTCTGCCAGGGTCTCCTGCCTGAGCAGGGGGATTGGACTAGATGACCTCCGAGGTCCCTTCCGGCTCTTGTTATTCTGCCAGGGTCTCCTGCCTGAGCAGGGGGTTGGAGTAGATGACCTCCGAGGTCCCTTCCAGCTCTTGTTATTCTGCCAGGGTCTCCTGCCTGAGCCGGGGGTTGGACTAGATGACCTCCGAGGTCCCTTCCAGCTCTTGTTATTCTGCCAGGGTCTCCTGCCTGAGCCGGGGGTTGGACTAGATGACCGCCAGGGTCCCTTCCAAATTTCTTGCTATGATTCTGTAAGCGTCTCCGGCTTGAGCAGGGGGTTGGACTGGATGACCTCCAAGGCTGGCTAGGAAATCCTGGGAGTGGAAGCCCACTAAGCTTCCCGGTCCAGGCATGGCTGGCTGGGATATATGGGAGTTGAAGTCCGCCCGGCTTCCCCTTACATGCAGGGATGGCTGGGGAGCCTGGGAGTCGTAGTCCAGCCCGCGTCCCCTTGCACGAAGGGCTGCCTGGGAAGGATGGGAGTGGACGTTCCGCCCTCTGAAAGCATGTTGGCTGGGAATTACGACCCCCAACCGGCTTCCCCTTGCACGCAGGGCTGGCTGGGGAGTCTGGGAGTCGTAGTCCACGCCAACATCACCTTGCCTAGACGGCTGGCGGGGAAGCCTGGCAGTCGAAGTCCCCCCCCAGCTTTCCCTTGCACGAAGGGCTGGCTGGGAGTGATGGGAGTTGAAGTCCACCCCTCTGAACGGATGCTGGATGAGGGAGCTCTGGGAGTTGGAGTCCTCCTCTCTTAAGGCACGCCGGCTGGGAACTTTGGGAGTCGGAGTCCTCCCCTCTTAAGGCACGCCGGCTGGGAACTCTGGGAGTCGGAGTCCACCCCTCTTAAAGCACGCCGGCTGGGAACTCTGGGAGTCGGAGTCCTCCCCTCTTAAGGCACGCTGGCTGGGAACCCTGGGAGTCGGAGTCCACCCCTCTTAAAGCATGCTAGCTGGGGGATTCTGGGAGTTGGAGTCCACCCCTCTTAAGGCATGCTGGCTGAGAATTCTGGGAGTTGGAGTCCTCCTCTTGAGGCACGCCGGCTGGGAACTCTGGGAGTCGGAGTCCACCCCGCTTAAGGCACGCCGGCTGGGAACCCTGGGAGTTGGAGTCCTCCCCTCTTAAGACATGCCGGCTGGGAACTCTGGGAGTTGGAGTCCTCCCCTCTTAAGGCACGCCGGCTGGGAACTCTGGGAGTCGGAGTCCACCCCGCTTAAAGCATGCTAGCTGGGGGATTCTGGGAGTTGGAGTCCACCCCGCTTAAAGCATGCTAGCTGGGGGATTCTGGGAGATGGAGTCCTCCCCTCTTAAGACATGCCGGCTGGGAACTCTGGGAGTCGGAGTCCTCCCCCAGGCTCCCCCTCGCACTCCTTCGGCCGAGCCGGCTCTGCAAGGACGGCGTCGGACCCCCAAGGCCATCCCTCCTCCCCAACCCGGCGCCCCCCTCCTCCTCCTCCTCCACCCGAGCCCGATGGGCTTTGGAGTCCCCCCCGCTCCCCGCCCCCCGCACCTGCACGCCGGGGAAGGCGGCCTTGAGCAGGAAGTACATCTGCCGGTTGGAGAGCAGGTCGCCGCTGGTCAGCTGCTCCTCCGCCCCCTCGCGGGTCTTGCCCTTGGCCCGGGCGTGGAGCTGGTTGCCTTCGCGGACCCGACGCACTTCCAGGCCGCCGCGGACGGCCGCCGCCACCGAGGCCGCCAGCAGCTCCCGCAGGTCGACTAGGCCGCCGCCGCCGCCTCCAGCCGCCGGCGCGGGAGGCCCCCCACCCCTCAGGAAGGCGGCGAAGCGGCCGGCCAGGAAGCCCGAGTAGAGGTGGTAGAGGAGGCCCAGGCCCAGCAGGCAGAAGACGGCCACCCCGAGCGGCGAGAGGCGGATCCCCATCGGCGCCATGGCCGGCCAGGCCCAGGCAGGGAGGCGCCGGACGCTTCGCTTCTTCTGCTGCTGCTTCTTCTTCTTCTTCTTCTTCTTCTTTTTCCCCCCTCTCAGCGCGAAGCCATAGCGCCTCAGGGCCGCAAGGAGGGCGCGCGCGGGCACGGCGTGACGCCACTTCCGGTCCTCCTTCATCGGGGCCTTTCGGGTAGCCGCGTGTCTTTTTTTTCCCTTTTTTCTTCCCCCCCCCTCAGAGCGGAACCAGGCCGCGCCGGAAATGACACGCAGGGGACACGTCATGACGCCGCTTCCGGTCCTTCTTCATCTGGGCCCTTTCGGATACCCGCCTTTTTTCTTTTTCGCCCCCCCCTCAGAGCGGAACCAGGCCGCGCCGGAAATGACACGCAGGGGACACGTCATGACGCCGCTTCCGGTCCTTCTTCATCTGGGCCCTTTCGGGTACCCGCCTTTTTTCTTTTTCGCCCCCCCCTCAGAGCGGAACCAGGCCGCGCCGGAAATGACACGCAGGGGACACGTCATGACGCCGCTTCCGGTCCTTCTTCATCTGGGCCCTTTCGGGTACCCGCCTTTTTTCTTTTTCGCCCCCCCCTCAGAGCGGAACCAGGCCGCGCCGGAAATGACACGCAGGGGACACGTCATGACGCCGCTTCCGGTCCTTCTTCATCTGGGCCCTTTCGGGTACCCGCCTTTTTTTTTTTTCCCCCCTCAGAGCGTAGCCAGGACGCGCCGGAAATGCCCCGACACGGGGACGTCATGACGCCACTTCCGGTCCTGCTTCATGTGACCCTTTCGGGTAGCCGCGTTTCTTTTTTTTTTTTCCCTCAGAGCGGAGCCAGGACGCGCCGGAAATGCCCCGCGACGGGGACGTCATGACGCCACTTCCGGTCCTTCTTCATGTGGCCCTTTCGGGTACCTGCGTTTCTTTTTCTTTTTTCCCTCAAAGCGGAGCCAGAACGCGCCTGAAATGCCACGCAGGGACATGTCATGACGCCGCTTCCGGTCCTTCTTCATGTGGGCCCATTCGGGTACCCGCTTTTTTTTTCCCCTCAGAGCGGAACCAGAACGCGCCGGAAATGCCACGACACGGGCACGTCATGACGCCACTTCCGGTCCTTCTTCATGTGGCCCTTTCGGGTACCCGCGTCTCTTTCTTTCCCCCCCTCAGAGCAGAGCCATGACGCGTCGGAAACGCCACGCAGGGACACGTCAGGACGCCACTTCCGGTCTTGGAGGGACCCACGCTTTGTTTCTTTTTTTTTCTTTTTTTTTCCCCCTCAGCGTGGAGCCACGATCCTCCCCCGCTCAGGGCCGCATTTTCGGCGCGCGCAGGCACGTCGTGACGCAACTTCCGGTCCTTTATCCGGCCTTTCAGGGACACAAGATTAGTTTTTTTTTCCTTCGGCGCGGAGCTCTGACGCGCCTCAGTGCCGCATTTCCGGCGCGCTCAGGAACGTCGTGGCGCAACTTCCAGTATTTCATTTGGGCCTTTCGGGGACCTACTTTTTTTTTTCCCTCAGAGCGGAGTCACGACGCGCCGGAAATGTCACGACACGGGGACGTCATGACGCCACTACCGGTCTTTGAGGGACCCAAGTTTCGGGGTTTTTTTTCCTTTTTTCCCCTTAGCGCGGAGCTGTGGCCACCCCAGCTCAGGGCCGTCTTTTCGGCGCGCGCAGGCACGTGGTGACGCAACTTCCGGTCCTTCTCGACCGGGCCTTTCAGGGACACAAGCTTTGCTTCTTTGTTTTTTCCCTCTCAGGGCGGAGCCATGACGCTCCTCAAGGCCGCATTTCCGGCGCGCGCAGCAACCCGATGACCTAAATTCCGGTCATGTTTACAGGCCCATTGAGATACGCAAGAAAGGTAGCCGCCGGGCGGTTGTTTTTTTTTTCCCTCAGCGCGTTGACATGGCGCCTCAGAAATCCGATGACGTAATATCCGGGTCCGCTTCACACGGCTATTGAAGTAACCAAGGCAGCCGTTGGACGCTTCGGTTTGTTTTTTTTCTCCGCTCAGCGCAGAGCCATGACGCGCCTCAGTGCTACATTTCCGGCACGCCCTAACGTCACTTCCTGCGCTCGTCACTGGGCAGTGAAGGAAAGCGCCCGAACGGAGCGGTTTTTTCCCTCAACGCTGGGCCGTGACGCATTTCATGGGCGTCGTTCGCGGCGCGTCCAACCACGCTAGTGACGTAACGTCCGATTCTCTTCACAGCAACGTTGAGGTCCCGCCTTCCAGTGACGTCAGGCGGGGGGTTCCTTATTCTCCAGGCGCCGGGCATGGAAGAGTCATCGAGAGAAGAGGGAGAGAGCGGCAGCTTCAAGAAGGGAAGCGAGTTCGCTTCCGGCGGAAGAAAAACACAGAAAGGCGGGGGCCTTCCCCAACCTGGCGCCCACCAGTTCTGCTTCTCTTTCTTTCTTTCTTTGTGTATTTATCTATGTGTACATATATAGAGACACAGAAACACACACATATCCAATTTTTTTCCCGTGCTATCCTCAATTTTGAATTTTTTCAACCTTTTTTTAAAATCCACTCAGGCAGCAAATTTCAACAGACAAACAAAAAGCAAAGCCATTATGTCTTCAGGCTGGTGTTTTCGGCTTCGTGCTTCTCGGAGCAATTTGCATACCCTACAAGGTTCCATCCCAAAAAAGTGCCTAAAGATGACGAGTGGGACCTCGTCGAAACGTCGCCAAGATACTCTCAATCTTACACAGGAAAAGACCTGAATACACCAAGACCTGTATATATATATATATATATATATATAATATAATATATATGTAGGTCTTTGGTTATTTGGGTTTTCTTCCGCGTAAAATTGGAAGTGTCTTGGCAACGTTTCGACGAAGTCCCATTCGTCATCTTCAGGCTGGTGCTTTCGGCTTCGTGCTTCTAGGAGCAATCTGTGATCGTAGCTGTTTCTTCCTTTTAACTGCCAGTGGGGGTATGAACTGATTGGGTGGGAGCTTGGCTGTGTTCTGATTGGGCACAGCCAAGCCCCTAATCAATCAGAACACACCACCACCCAATCAGAACACAGCCAAGCTCCCACCCGATGAGTTCATACCCCCACTGGCAGAAACAGCTACAATCACACATTGCTCCTAGAAGCACGAAGCCGAAAACACCAGCCTTAAGATGATGAATGGGACTTTGCCAAGACACTTTCAATTTTACGCAGGAGAAAACCCGAATAACCAAAGACCTATATACAAACACCGTGACAACCTCAGAAAACATATTATATATATAATATGTTTATATTATATATATAATATGTTTATATTATATATATAATATATTATATATATAATACGTAGAATTTGAAGTGTCTTGGCGATGTTTTGACAAAGCCCCCACTCAAACAGAACACTCCCCCATCCAATCAGAGCACAGCCAACCCCCCATCCAATCAGAGCACAGCCAAGCCCCTAACCAATCTGAACACACCTCCACCCAATCAGAACACAGCCAAGCTCCCACCCAATCAGTTCATACCTCCACTGGCAGTTGAAAGGAAGAAACAGCTACGATCACACATTGCTCCTAGAAGCACGAAGCCAAAAGCACCAGCCTGAAGATGACGAATGGGACTTCGTCAAAACGTCACCAAGACACTTCAAATTCTACGTGGGAGAAAACCCAAAGAACCAAAGATCTACATATATGTATACATACATACACACACACACACACATGCTATCTCTGTACGATCGAGCAAATGAGGCTTCAATCAATTCTCAGCAATCTACGGGTATTTTCCCAGTGCACGACCAACAATTGATGTATACCGATCAACAGCTGATAAACCCTCTGTATTGAAGACGAGCAAACACCCGGAGAGAGCTGAGAAGCTTGCAAGAGGTGAAAGGAAGAGGGATGATGTGGTGAGGGACTCGCGCCTTGAAAGAGCTCCACCCCCCAAACAGAGGAGTAATAACTCAGGATTTAGGAGCCCAAGCGACAAAATCGGGGTTAGCGTCAGAAATGGTAACAAAAGGGGGGTGCTGCCCATATGCAGAACTAGTAGGCATGCAATGACAACCCGGTCACACTGGAAGGGAGGAGGAGATATTCCACCAACTGACTCAGTGTGTGAACAGAAGACCATGGACAACGAACAGTTGCGCCTACAGCATGGGGAGTTGTCTGTGATAAATAAACACAGGGGATCCGTGTTAGACAGAAACTTACCGGTAGCAACTAGGGCAGGAAAAGTCATAAAGGGGGGAGGGTGGAAACTCACTTAACGAATGTCTCACTTGCCAACATAAATTTTGGGCTTCATTGTCGTAAGTTGAGTACCGATATACACATAGATATATGCATACACATTTATGTATACATACTACAAGTATACATAAACATATACACACACACAACATACATAATAGGCACACATATATATATGCCTATTATGTATGATGTGTGTGTATACGTATGTGTATATGTATATTTGAAAGAGATACAGACAATAATAATAAAATACTAATAAAGTTGTAAGGGACTTCGGAGGTCATCTAGTCCAACCCCCTGCCCAGACAGGAACCCTTACAGAATCGTAGACTAATGGAGGTGGAAAGGACCTCGGAGATCATCTAGCCCAACCCCCTGCTCAGGCAGGAGACCCTGTACCATTTCGGACAAAGGGCTGTCCAGTCTCTTCTTAAACACCTCCAGTGTTGGAGCATTCCCTGCTTCTGGTGGCAAGTAGTTCCCCTGATTCATTGTTCTCATTACGGCTAGCAGGCCAAGGCCGGGAAAACTAGCACCTCGGGCTCCAGTTCATTTAAATCTTCCCAAAATCTTCTCGTACCCGATTAAGATGCTTCATCGGCAACCAGGAAACTGGAAGGGTGGCAGAGCTATAAATAAAAGGCTTATCAAGTGTCCGCCTCAGTTCATCCTGGGAAACCGGTTTCACCAGCTGGGTGACGGAGAGAAGGAAACAGGGCCAAGGCGATCTGTGGGTGTGGGTGATGCCTCCCAAGGACACTTCAATCCGTCCTTCGATTACCCTGGGGGGTGAATCCATAAACCCCTCAGAGAAGGTGCGCAACTTGGGAGTCCTCTTCGATTCACGGCTGACATTGGAACATCATTTGTCGGCTGTGGCGAGGGGGGCATTTGCCCAGGTTCGCCTGGTACACCAGTTGCACCCTTATTTGGATTGGGAGTCTCTACTCACAGTCACACATGCCCTTGTCACCTTGAGGATCGACTACTGCAATGCTCTCTACATGGGGCTACCCTTGAAGAGTGTTCGGAGACTACAATTAGTGCAAAATGCAGCTGCGCTAACAATTGTGGGCCTTCCACGTTGTGCCTACATTTCGCCAACTCTCCGCATGCTGCATTGGTTGCCTATCGGTCTCCGAGCGCAATTCAAGGTGTTGGTTATCACCTATAAAGCCCTTCATGGCATGGGACCAGGATACTTACGGGACCGCCTTCTGCCACATACTTCCCTACGACCGGTGAGAGCGCACAGGGTCGGCCTCCTCCGGGTCCCGTCAGCGAAACAATGCCGTCTGGCGGGTCCTAGGGGGAGGGCCTTCTCTGTTGTGGCGCCCACCCTCTCGAACCAACTGCCTCCTGAAGTCCGCGCTTCCCCCACTCTCCCGGCCTTCCGAAGGAATCTTAAAACCTATCTTTGCCGGCAGGCCTGGGGTTGACTGTGAATCGTTGAATGAATGATGAATGTGTCTGGAGTGTTATTTTTAATGTTTTTAGTTTTGGACTTAGTTTTTGAAATATTGTTTTGTTTATGTTGTAAGCCGCTCCGAGTCTTCGGAGAGGAGCGGCATATATGTCCGAAAAATTAAATTAAATTAAATTAATTAACGCCGCGGCTTCGGTTCTGCGTTCCAGGTTCAGCGCCCCAAATGCTGGGGCATCTCCAAAACCAACCCTTGGCCACTGCGACTGAATGCCAGCTTGGCGCGTGCCCGGGCTGTCTTACGTGGCGATGCTTACTAATTGAGGGGAAGGTCAGCCTGACCTATATATCGGATTCTGGTCCACCAAGAGGCCTTCCAACTCTTGGTTGTTCTCTATTCTGCGCTCCGCATTTGGTATTCTGCACCCTGTGCTCTGCAGTTGGTGCTTATTCTGCCTTCTGTGTGTTCTGCGTTCTGCATTCGGCGTTCTGCACTCTGCGTGTTGCCTTCTTTGTTCTGCCCTTTGTATTTATTCTGCATTCTAGGTGTAATTCTGCGCTCTATTCCCTATACTGCATTCCGCACTCGGTATTCTGCACCATGTTCCACATTCTGCCTTCTGTGCTCATTCTGCCTTCTGTATGTATTCTGCATTCTACACTCTGCGTGTTGCTTTCTTTGTTCTGCCCTTGGCATTTATTCTGCATTCTCTGTGTGTTCTGCACTCTATTCCCTATTCTGCATTCCGCATTCGATATTCTGCACTGTGTTCTGCATTCTGCGCTTATTCTGCCTTCTGTATGTATTCTGCGCTCTGTATTCTGCCTTCTGCACACTGTGTGTTGCCTTCTGTGTTCTGCCCGTTGGATTTCTTCTGTGCTCTATATTCGGCATTCTATGTTATGCAATCTGTAAGTCTGCATTTCGCATTTATTCTGCGTTCCGCCTTCTGGGTCCTGCATTCCGTATTATGCACTTTGCAGTCTGCATTCCGGGTTCTGCATCCTATATTATACACTCTGCATTCTGCATTTATTCTGCACTCTGTATGCTTTCTGCATTCTAGGTTTTACATTCTGTGTTCTGCACTCTCTATTCTCTATTCTGTGTTCTGCATTCTTGTTGTGTATTCTGCATTTTTCACGCTTTCTCAATTCTGCATTCTGTATTTATTCTGTATTCTTCCTTCTGGGTCCTGCACTTTGTATATGCTGCATTCTGCATTCTGTATTTTTTCTGCGTTCTGCATTCTGGACTCTATTCTGCATTCTGTATTCTCTATTCTTTATTCTGCATCATGTATTCTGGGTTCTGCATTTATTTTGTCCTCTGTATTCTGGGTTCTGTATTCTGCATTCTGCACTGTGTATTTCGCGTTCTGCATTCTACATTTTGTATTTTTTTTCTCCATTCTGCATCCTACACGCTGGACTCTATTCTGCATTCTGTATTTATTCTGTATTCTGCATTTATTCTGGGTTCGGTATTCAGCATTCTCGGTTCTGCATTCTGCATTTATTCTGTGCTCTGTATTCTGGGTTCTGTATTCTGCACTGTGTATTTTGCATTCTGCATTCTACATTTTGTGGGTTTTTTCTGCATTCTGTGTTTATTCTGTATTTTGTATTCTGCATTCTGTATTTATTCTGCATTCTCTATTCTGCTTGAGTGGGGGGCTGGACTAGAAAACCTCCAAGGTGTCTTCCAGCTCTGCTCTGCTCTATTCTATTCCTATTCCTTATTCTATTCTATTCTATTCCTATTCCTATTCCTTATTCTATTTCTGTTTCTATTTCTAATTCTATTCCTATTATTCTATTCTATTCTATTCTATTCTATTTCTATTCTATTCTATTCTTTTGTAACTATTCTGTTCTATTCTATTCTATTCCTATTCCTTATTCTATTTGTTTCTATTTCTATTCCTATTTCTTATTCTATTCCTATTATTCTATTCTATTTCTATTCTATTCTATTCTTTTGTAACTCTATTCTGTTCTATTCTATTCTATTCCTATGCCTTATTCTATTTCTGTTTCTATTTCTATTTCTTATTCTATTCCTATTATTCTATTCTATTCTATTTCTATTCTATTCTATTCTTTTGTAACTCTATTTTGTTCTATTCTATTCTATTCCTATTCCTTATTCTATTTCTGTTTTTATTTCTATTCCTATTTCTTATTCTATTCCTATTATTCTATTCTATTCTACTCTATTCTTTTGTAACTCTATTCTATTCCTTATTCTATTTCTGTTTCTATTTCTATTCCTAGTTCTTATTCTATTCCTATTATTCTATTCTATTCTATTCTATTCTATTCTATTCTATTCTATTCTATTCTATTCTATTCTATTCTATTCTATTCCATTCCCTTCCATTCCCTTCCATTCTATTCCATTCCATCCATTCCATTCTATTTTCTATTCTACTCTATTCTATTTTCTATTCCATTCCATTCATTCTCTATTCTATTCTATTTCTTATTCTATTCTATTCACCTATTCTATTCCATTCTATTCTTCATTCCTCTTATTCTATTCTATTATTATTCTATTCTATTCTTTATTCTATTCTATTCTATTCCTTAACATCCACACCTGGTAGGTAGGTTGTCAAACGAGGTGCGATCCATTTAACAACAGTCTTGCTTAGCAATGAAAATTTGAGCTTGGATGGCGGTCGTAAGCCGAGCACCACTTACCAACATGAATGCATGAACGAAACGGGGTTGCAGCTCCAGAAATCTGTCTAAAAAGCTACCAGAACAGACAAAAAAAGTCAGCTTACAGTCGAAAGATTTCATTGGAAATTATTATTATTTTTATTTCTGTCCTTTCGAACCATTAATCATGTATTTTTTGTCAAACCATTCACATTCCTAAACACAAATCTGGAAGAACAAATGAATCAGTAGCGTAGAAACAGCCTCACAATAACCATCTAAATTTTCTCGCGGTTAAAAGAACCGAAGGACTTCTTCTACCTTTATTTATTTTTATTTCCCCCCCCCCACCCCAAGATCTCAAAATACTTTACAAACCAGTAAACCGATTATTGCTTTTTTGAACTTTACTTGAGCATAAAAAAAAACAACAGATTGCCAGTGCAAATTTCTTCGCATAAAAAAATATTTACAATTTTGACGGACAGGCACCACGGCGCTTCGGGAATGAATTATTGCATCTGATGGCTGCTGGGCCCTGTGCTCAGAGGGCAGCAATTGCTCAAGTACAACCACACCTTTTTAGGCACACGTGCCTCGAAATCAGCCTTAAAAAGCTGGGACGTCTACTAAACAAAACGGGTTGAAGAACTATACGTAGTTAAAGAAATATTTTACAACTGGGTGGAATATTCTGCCAGCTGAGCAGAAAAGCCCAGAGGGGTGGGGGGTGGGTGGGTAGGTAGGTAGGTAGGTAGGTAGGTAGATAGATAGATAGATAGATAGATAGATAGATAGATAGATAGATAGAGATAGATAGATGATAGATAGATAGATTGATAGAGGTAGCAAAGATAGATAGATAGATAGATAGATGATAGATAGATAGATAGATAGATAGATAGATAGATAGATAGATAGATATAGACTGATGAGAGAGAGAGAGAAAGATATCGATGGATACAGATAGATGATATAGACAAAGATAGATAGATAGATAGATAGATAGATAGATAGATAGATAGATAGATAGATAGATAGATAGATAGATAGACGATAAGGTAGCAAAGATAAATAGATAGATAGAAAGATAGATAAATAGATAAATAGATAGATAGATAGATAGATAGATAGATATAGATAGATGATAGATAGATAGATTGATAGAGGTAGCAAAGATAGATAGATAGATGATAGATAGATAGATAGATATAGACTGATGAGAGAGAGAGAGAGAGATATCGATGGATACAGATAGACGATATAGACAAAGATAGATAGATAGATAGATAGATAGATAGATAGATAGATAGATAGATAGATAGATAGATAGATAGATAGATAGATAGACGATAAGATAGCAAAGATAAATAGATAGATAGATAGATAGAAAGATAGATAGATAGATAGATAGATAGATAGATAGATAGATAGATAGATAGATAGATAGATAGATAGATATAGATAGACCGATGAGAGAGAGAGAGCGATTAGAGAGAAAGATAGACGATTAGATAGATAGATAGATAGATAGATAGATAGATAGATAGATAGATAGATAGATAGATAGATAGATAGATAGATAGACCGATAGATAGATAGACCCGATTAGAATGATAGACCCGATTAGATAGATAGATAGATAGATAGATAGATAGATAGATAGATAGATAGATAGATATAGATAGACCGATGAGAGAGAGAGAGAGACCGATTAGAGAGAAAGATAGACCGATTAGATAGATAGATAGATAGATAGATAGATAGATAGATAGATAGATAGATAGAGAGACCGATTAGAATGATAGACCCGATTAGAATGATAGACCCGATTAGATAGATAGATAATGGATGGATATAGATAGACCGATAGAGATAGATAGATGGATGGATGGATGGATGGATGTACAGAAGACAGATATTGAGGAAGAGACAGATGATAGATGGATAGATAGATGGAGAATTGTGATAGAGACAGATGAGATGGATGGATGGATGATAGAAGATAGATAGATAGATAGACAGACAGACAGATAGATAATGGATGGATAGATATAGATAGAGCAATGGGGAGGGAAGAGACAGATGACGGAAAGATGGATGGAGAGAGTTGTGATAGATCAGATGGGTGGATGGATAGAGAGACAGAAAGATTAAATGGACGGATGACGGATGGATGGACGGACAGACAGACAGATAGGCAGGCAGAAATAGAGAGACAGACAGGCAGGCAGAGACGGACAGATAGGCCGGCTGGCCCCTCGTGAGGATTCTGCTCCGCTTGCAGAATTTCCCCCCCGCAAACCAGTTGCGAACTAGGCACGCACCCCGTGCAATTTTTTTTATTTTTTTGCATTTTCAAACAACAACAACAACAAATTGCCCACTTCTTCAAACGCGCGAGCGATAAGGCATGCGGGCGAAAGGGACAATTGCATAGCTTAACAGCCGGTTCCGAGTGCAAAGGGTGGCAACTCGCGGGCGACACCCCCTCCGGCCCAAAAGCCAAGGTCACTTGTGAGTGTGTTCAAGACACAAATTACGGGCGTCGCGTATGGGACAGAAGTGCATAGAGAAGAAGAAGAAGAAGAAGAAGAAGGAGGAGGAGGAGGAGGAGGAGGAGGAGGAGGAGGAGGAGGAGGAGGAGGAGGAGGAGGAGGAGGAGAAGAAGAAGAAGAAGAAGAAGAAGAAGAAGAAGAAGAAGAAGAAGAAGAAGAAGAAGAAGAAGAAGAAGAAGAAGAAGAAGAAGAAGAAGAAGAAGAAGAAGAAGAAGAAGAAGAAGAAGAAGAAGAAGAAGAAAAAAAAAAATTCTCCCGGAAACGAAAGTGGGGTTGTTGTTTTTTCCCCCCTTCCGTAATAAATCAAATAAAATCGACGCCAATGGGGGCATGCAATCAAATGCCCCAAAGATAATAAAATAATAATAACAATAATAACAATAACAATAATAATAATAATAAAGATGGCCCCACCACCCAATTCTCCCGCAACGAAGTTCCTCAAAGTGAACCCTCTTTGGACAAATTCAAGTAAAAAGAAGAACGGAGTCGGGAGGGGACCTCGGGAGGGCATCTAGTCCAACCCCCCTGCCCGAGCAGGAGACCCTTAACAGAATCAGAGAATCACAGAGTTGGAAGGGAGCTCGGAGGTCATCCAGTCCAACCTGTTCAAGCCGGAGACGCTTGCAGAATAACAGAGATGGAAGGGACCTTGGAGGTCATCTAGTCCCACCCCCCTACCCAAGCTGCAGACCCTTACAGAATCATACAATGGCAGAGCTGGAAAGGGACCTTGGAGGTCATCTACTCCAACCGCCTTCTCAAGCAGACCCTTACAGAATCATAGACTAAGAGAGTTGCAAGGGACCCTGGTGGTCATCTACTCCAACCCTTCTCAAGCAGACCCTTACAGAATCATAGAATAAGAGAGTTGCAAGGGACCCTGGTGGTCATCTAGTCCAACCCCCTGCTCAAGCAGGAGACCCTTACAGAATCATAGAATAAGAGAGTTGGAAGGGACCCTGGTGGTCATCTAGTCCAACCCCCTACTCAAGCATCAGACCCTTACAAAATCATAGAATAAGAGAGTTGCAAGGGATCCTGGTGGTCATCTAGTCCAACCCCCTACTCAAGCAGGAGACCCTTACAGAATCATAGAATAAGAGAGTTGCAAATTTAAGAATCATCTTTAAAAAAAAAAATTAAAAAAAAATCTTGTTTTTCATCGGCAACAAACCGCCGTTTGGTCTGGCGCAACTATTTGCGCCTTGGGTTTTGCTGGGGTTGGGGGGAATAAATAAATAAAGAAATAAAAAGGAACGTCATGTTCTTTCCCACCCCCCCCCCCTCTTGGAAGCTGAATTTCCAAAGGTGGAGAAAAAAAAAAGGCCTTGGTCACTTTCGTCCCCTCCCTTCTCTCCTTTCCTGTCCGGCCAAATTTCCTGTGGCACAAATAAAAAATAAAATAATCATCATAATAATAATAATAAAAAAACAGAAAAGGTTTGGGGTGGGGGGGGTCAGCCATTCCCTCCCTCAAATCCGTTGCTGCATTTTGGAAAAGCTTGGCAACGCAGCCGTGTGTTCGTTTCCCTCCTGAACACCGCCCGGCAGAGGGCTGGCATACAAATAAATCATATATATATATATATATTTAATTTAAAAAAAAAAAGAAGTAAGGCTGAAACATCCAGAGTAAACTGTGGGAAACAGGATCCACGCCATGGGATGAGAGGAGGAGGAAGGAAGGAAGGAAGGAAGGAAGGAAGGAAGGAAGGAAGGAAGGAAGGAAGGAAGGAAGGAAGGAAGGAAGGAAGGATTGGGGGGGTCCCTGGTGCTCTCTGAACTTGTTTTTTTCCTTGCAGACATCTCATGACCACACTAGGGAACATCATCAGGACTAGAAAGCAGGAGAAGGAGAAGGAGGAGGAGGAAGGAAGGAAGGAAGGATTGGGGGGGGTCCCTGGTGCTCTCTGAACTTGTTTTTTTCCTTGCAGACATCTCATGACCCAACTAGGGAACATCATCAGGACTAGAAAGCAGAAGGAGGAGGAGGAGGAGGAGGAAGGAAGGAAGGAAGGAAGGAAGGAAGGAAGGAAGGAAGGAAGGAAGGAAGGAAGGAAGGAAGGAAGGAAGGATTGGGGGGTCCCTGGTGCTCTCTGAACTTGTTTTTTTCCTTGCAGACGTCTCACGACCCAACTAGGGAACATCATCAGGACTAGAAGGCAGAAGGAGGAAGAGAAGGAGAAGAAGGAGAGGGAGAGGAGGAGGAGGAGGAGGAGGAGGAGGGGGGGGAGAACTGTGGGGGTCCCTGGTGCTCTCTGAACTTGTTTTTTTTTCCTTGCAGACGTCTCACAACCCAACTAAGGAACATCTTGAGGACTAGAAGGGAGGGGAGGGGTTGCAGGGAGGAGGAAGAGCAGGAGAAAGAGGAGGAGGAGAGAAGGGTCTCCTGATTGAGCAGGGGGGGCTGGACTAGAGGACCACCCAGGCCCTTTCCAAGTCTTGTTATTCCGTGATTCTGTAAGGCTCTCCCGCTCGAGTGGGGGGGTTGGACTAGATGACCTCCCGGGTCCCTCCCAACGCTTGTGCTTCCGTTCCTCTGAAATTCCTACTTCCAGCCTCTTGAAAAATCCGTCTCGGAAGCCCTGAGGCGGGAAGGCCGACGACCCGCCCGCGCTCTACGGCTTATTTTATTTACTTTATTCTCTCCCCCCACCCCCTCCAAATTCTCTTTTATAGCCCCACCCAGCTGTCAAATGCCGTTTATTTTCACGTCAATCTCTCAAAACAATCTCGGCTGCTCCGGCCTTTATTTTATTTTATTATTATCATTATTATTATTTTGCACCCCTCGGCGAGCTGGAAATCAGCCGCCCAGTTTGGCCCCCCTTTTTCGGGAGATTTGCAAAATAATCCTAATTAAAAAAAATAAACCCACCCCCCCCAAAAAAACGAGCCCTAACCGGTATCTACACGCCAAAGGACACGGACGTGCCACGGATCCGCCACGTGGCTCCAGGAAGGCGCAGCCCGGGATCAATGACCTTTTCCAAGGCGTGTTTGCGGGCAGGGCGGGCCGGCCGGCCTCGGGAAAAGCAAACTATTTCTCTCCAGGCCCTCAAATTGCCTGCAAAATCTTGAATTTTTTCAAATGTAAGCATCCTGGTTTTTGTTTAACGTGGGCCAAACAAACTGAGGCTTGCCTGCTTCGCGCTTTCAATCTGGGCTACCTTTTCTTTCTGTCTCCCTTCCCACATTGACTTCAAATTCTGGCCGATCGGAACGATGAATCAATTAATTATCGCTTTTGAATCCTTCCTTCTCTTCCGCCCTGGTTCTCCCCTGGCTCTACTCTTAGGAAAAATGAGTGTTTTAAAAGTATTGAAGTTATTTCCCCAAACACTGGTTAAACCGCTGTTTAACAGATGGACCCAAACACTAGTTAAAACCGCTGTTTCACCGATTTACAAACACTGGTTAAACAGTTGTTTAACTGATTTGCAAACACTAGTTAAACAGTTATTTAACTGATTTGCAAAGACTAGTTAAACAGTTGTTTAACCAATACGAACACTAGTTAAACAGTGGCTTAACCATTAAACCGTTGTTTAACCAATTTACACAAATACTAAACAGTTACTTAACCGTTAAACAGTTGTTTAACCAATACAAACACTAGTTAAACAGTTGTTTAACCAATTTACAAACACTAGTTAAAACAGTTGTTTAACCAATACAAACACTTGTTAAACAGTTGTTTAACTAATTTACAAACACTAGTTAAAACAGTTGTTTAACCAATACAAACACTAGTTAAACAGTTGTTTAACCAATTTACAAACACACGTTAAACAGTTGCTTAACTGTTAAACAGTTGTTTAACCAATACAAACACTAATTAAACAGTTGTTTAACGGATTTACAAACACTAGTTAAACAGTTGTTTAACCAACACAGACACTAGTTAAACAATTGTTTAACCAATGTACAAACACTAGTTAAAAATTGTTTAACTGATTTACACAAACACTGGTTAAACAGCTGTTTAACCAATTTTCGTAAACACTAGTTAAACCGCGGTTTGACCGATTTACAAACACTACGGTAGTTAAACCGCTGCTTAACCAATTTACAAACACCAGTTAAACAGTTGTTTAACCCATTTACACAAATACTTGTTATAAACAGGTTTAACCAATTTACAAACACTAGTTAAACACTTGTTTAACAGATTTACCCAAACAATAGTTAAACACCGGCTTAACCAATTTAACCACTTTACACAAACACTACTTACACACTTGTTTAAAGGCAAAATCTAATGATGAGGCGAGGTGCCTTGAGAAAAGGCGAGGCATTACAACTGGGAATTCCCAAAATCAGGAATTCCCGAAATTTCATTTCTGCCCTTTTTAAAAAAATAAAAAATAAATAAAAAATCATCCTTTATACATTTTCTTAACCTTCACAACGTGAAGATGGGTGGACTTCAACTCCCAGAATTCCCTAGCCAGCCATGACCAGATGGAGAATTCTGGGAGTTGAAGTTGCCGTGGAATTCGGGGAGTTGAAATCCACACATGTTAGAGTTGTCGAGGTTAACAACAACAACAACAAACAAACAAACAAACAAAAAAACACCACTAGAAAGAATAATATTTTTTAAAAGGGCAGACATGAAACGTATGGAATTAGGGAATTCCTGGTTTTCGGACCGAGTTACTCAACGTCGGCCATTTTTAAGATGTGTGTGTGTGTGTGTGGACTTCACTTCCCAGATATTCCCCAGCCAGTTGTGCTTGCTTGGGGGAATTCTGGGAGCGGAAGTGGAATTCTGGGAGTTGAAGTCCACACACATCTCCCAAGTCGGCCACAGTGAGAAACTCCGCTTCGCAGCCACGCTTCTCGTCCACCATTTCCTGAATGTCGCCACGTTGTGCATCCTTTGAGCAAATCTTAAAAACACGACGGTTATGGCCCAGTCCTGAATTCCCTTCAGTTTTGCTTTTTTCTCCAGGGACGCTCCCGTTTGCGTCATCCCGGGCAGAATCCCGACGACGCTCCCGTTTGTAATCCGTGCAGAACAAACCCGCTGGTTGTGCAAAGGCGTCGTGGGGGGGGGGACACAAAAAGGCACTTTTTGACCAACAATCGTCCAGCAATCGTGTCGTTTTTCCTGTTGTTTTTCAATCTAGAAATTTTGGCAAATGTTACCTCAGGTGGGTCAAATGTTCTGTCACTCGGAGTGATTTTTTGGGGAGGGGGGGAATTGCGGGTGTCCCAATTCGGTTCCTATTTTTCGAACCTCCAGAGTTGGTTCTTATCCGAAGGGTTACACGTCCTCATCTGTACGTCGGCCCGGCCCTCTGGAGTACGGTAGGCGCTCAGACACTTGGCGGAGTGAGTGTGGTAGATGGTGCCGTCTTTTTTGAAATGCCAGATTAGGTTTTCCGGCATGGGCGTCTTATCCTTCGGACAGTTCCTCATGCCGACGAAATCCTTCTGCTCCGGCACTTCGGCGCAGAGTTCGGTCACGGAGTTGAAGCGGATTTCCAGGTTGGAGGTGTACTCGAAGAACTGGTTGCCGCCCTGGCCGTGGCATCCAAACAGGCTCACGTGGGCCCCGGTGGGATTGTGTTCCGGCGAGTTGTAATCCAAACATTCGGAGGTGATGCCCAGGTTGTGAATGGCGCCGTGCCAGCCCGTCCGATCCTCGGGGACGTGTAAGTTGGGGAAGACGGTCTTCAGATACCAGTCGAAATTCTGACACTGTAGACGCTGGCGTAAAAGTTTGCGTTCGGTCAGGTCGCCAAAGTTCTCCTTGCGAGCCGGAGGATTGCGGTTGTAAAAATGTTCTTTGTAGCCGTCCATCCAGACCTCGGCAGCCCGGGCGGTGTTCTGCAGGAAGTTAGGCCTGGCGTACGGGGCCCGTTTCGGAAAGACGTGCCCGACGTGGGAACACGGGTGGATCTCCAAGACGCCGCCGCACTGCCAGACGCGGAAGGAGAGCTCCAGATTCTCGCCGCCCCAGACGTCCATCCCGGTGTCGTAGGTGCCGAGGTACTCAAAGTATTTCTTGCTGACGGCGAAGAGGCCTCCGGCCATGGTGGGCGAGCGGATGGGTTCGACTTTGGACCGGCGCCGGCGCCGCTCGTACTCGGGGACCACCTGCCACTGGAACGTCAGCCGCCAGTCGAAGCCGCCGATCATGGGCTCGCCGGACTGCATGTAGAACTCGAAGGTGTTCCAGTCGATGGTGTCGATCACCGGGCAGATCACCACCGAGTCGTTCTGGGCGATGCGCTCCAGCAGGGGCTCCAGCCAGCCGGGCACGCACTCGCAGTGGCAGTCCAGGAAAGTCAGCACCTCGCCGGTGGCGAAGGTGGCGCCAATCAGCCGGGCCCGCACCAGCCCTTCCCGCTTCTGGGTGCGGATCAGGCGCACCCGGGGCAGGCGGCTGAGGTAGCTCTCCAGCTGGCCCTTCAGGTAGGGCTGCTCGCTGAGGTCGTCCACCAGAATGACCTCTTTCAGGAGGACGGCCGGGCTGGTCTCCAAGACGCTGTGGACCGTCCGGAGCAGGGTGGACCAGGCTTCGTTGTAGAAGGCGATGACCACCGAGGTGGTGGGCAGGCGGCGGTAGGCGTAGCGCTTGGCCTGGCACTCCGGCAGGCGCCCGTCCTGGATGTGGCGGTGCACGGAGATGCGGTCGCTCAGGTGGATGTTGATGGCATAGCGGTCCAGCAGGCTCTCCTGCTGAAGCTTCTGCTCGGGGTCCAGGTTCAAGTGAGCCGCCTTGCCCCACTCCCCCGGGGCAGAGGGATCCGGAGGGGGTTTGCGCTGCACCGGCTGGTCCAGCTGCTCAGGGGCGGTGGGGGCTCTGGCCTGCGGGGTCCCCCCCTGCCTTAGCCCCCCCGGCGCCCGCGGGCGCCCCGAAGGGAGAGGAGGGCAACTGGAGAGCCAGCAAAGCGGCCGCGCTCAGCAGCCCCAGCAGCGCGCAAGCCCGGCGGAGCAGACGCGCACGCATTGCCGAGGAGGAGGAGGAGGAGAAGGCGCCGTAGCTGCGAGGAGGATCCGAGGAGGAGGAAGAGGAGGAGGAGGAGAAGAGGAGGAGGAGGAGGAGGAGGAGGAGGGGAAGACTGCAGCGCCTCCCCCTCCGCCCGCCCAGCCCGGGGCGCGCCCGGGCTGCTTTGCTGGCTTTCGTTTCTTGGCCGAGCAGCTTCGCGCTTTTAGCTTTTGCAAGCGCTGCAGGCGCCGTTGGGGAAAAAAGTGGGGGGAAGGCGAGCGGTTTGGGGGGTCGGGAGGGAGGGAGGGGAAGGGTCTGGGGGGGAAGGAGGAGGAGGAGGGTGCGGGCCAGGGGGCGAGGGAAGGCGTGGGGGGGGAGGAGAGGCTTGGGAAGCCTCGTTCTTTCTTTCTTTCTTTCTTTCTTTCTTTCTTTCTTTCTTTCTTTCTTTCTTTCTTTCTTTCTTTCTTTCTTTCTTTCTCTGTCTCTTCCTTCCTCTTTCTTTCTCTCTTTCTTTCTCTCTTTCTCTGTCTGTCTCTTCCATCCTTCCTTCCTTCCTTCCTCTTTCTTTCTCTCTTTCTCTCTTTCTTTCTCTGTCTGTCTCTTCCATCCTTCCTTCCTTCCTTCCTCTTTCTTTCTCTCTCTCTCTCTCTCTCTCTCTCTCATCATCTCTCAATCTATGATTTATCTCTATCAACCATCTGGCTATCTCTATGTATCTATCTACCTATCTTTACCATTTTTATACATTATTTACCTTTCTATCTATCTATCTATCATATTCTCTGTCTATATCTGTCTGCCTGTCTGTCTTTCTGTCTGTCTATCTATCTCACCTGTCTGTCTCTGTCTATCTTCTCTGTCTATTTATCTCTGTCTATCTATCTATCTATTTTTCTATCTTTCTATCTGTCTATCTTTTATCATCTTATCAATCAACTATCAATGTAGGCTCAATCATCTGGCTATCTCTATGTATCTACCTATCTTTACCATCATTCTATCCATTATTTGCATATCTACCTACCTACCTACCTACCTACCTATTTGTCTATATCTATCTATCTATCTCTATCTACATCTCTATCTATCTATCTATCTATCTATCTATCTATCTATCTATCTATCTATCTATCTATCATATTCTCTAGCTAGCTAGCTAGCTAGCTACCTATCTACCTACCTACCTACCTATCTATCTCTATCTACATCTCTATCTATCTATCTATCTATCTATCATATTCTCTATCTATCTATCTATCTATTATCTTTTATCTTTTATCATCTATCAATCAACTATCAATGTAGGCTCAATCATCTGGCTATCTCTATGTATCTACCTATCTTTACCATCATTCTATCCATTATTTGCATATCTATGTCTGTCTGTCTGTCTGTCTGTCTACCTACCTACCTAACTATTTGTCTATATCTATCTATCTCTATCTACATCTCTATCTCTCTCTCTCTCTCTCTCTAATTATCTCTCTCTCTCTCTATCTACCTACCTACCTACCTATCTATTTGTCTATATCTATCTATCTATCTATCTACATCTCTATCTATCTATCTATCATATTCTCTAGCTAGCTAGCTAGCTAGCTAGCTACCTATCTACCTACCTACCTACCTATCTATCTATCTATCTCTATCTCTATGTACATCTCTATCTATCTATCTATCATATTCTCTATCTATCTATCTATCTATCTATCTATTATCTTTTATCTTTTATCATCTATCAATCAACTATCAATGTAGGCTCAATCATCTGGCTATCTCTATGTATCTATCTATCTTTACCATCATTCTATCCATTATTTGCATATCTATCTATCTGTCTGTCTGTCTGTCTGTCTACCTACCTACCTAACTACGGTATTTGTCTATATCTATCTATCTATCTATCTCTATCTACATCTCTATCTATCTATCTATCTATCTATCTATCTATCTATCTATCTATCTATCTATCTATCTCTCTATCTCTCTATTATCTCTCTCTATCTCTCTATCTACCTACCTACCTACCTACCTATTTGTCTATATCTATCTATCTCTATCTACATCTCTATCTATCTATCTATCTATCTATCCATAACTATCTATCTATCTCTCTATCTCTCTAATTATCTCTCTATCTCTCTATCTACCTACCTACCTACCTACCTATCTATTTGTCTCTATCTATCTATCTATCTATCTATCTATCTATCCATAACTATCTATCTATCCATAACTATCTATCTATCTATCTACGGTATCTATCTATCTATCTATCTATCTATCTATCTATCTATCTACCTATCTATTATTTATCATCCACGTGTTACATCATCTGTCAAATATAGAGCTAGGCCCTCTAGAAATACATTTTACAATTTGTCAGTACCGTTTATATTTCCAGATACAATTTGCCAAAGGCTGTTTCTCCGGGGAGTGGCAAACGGCTATGGGCTCCCTGGGGAATTCTGGGAAGTGGAAGTCCAGCTGTCAGAATAAAAGACTAACGGCTGTCCCAAGCTGTCTGGAGGACGATCACAGGGAGGGCGTCCTGAGAGAAATGAGCCTAGCAACTTTAAGACAGGTGGACTTCCACTCCCAGAATTCCCCAATGCCGCCGTGCTAGATATACCAAATTCTTTACAAGGAGAAATTCGGTTCCTGGTGAAGATCGTAAAAAGTTTGAAGCCAGAGCTGAGTTCGAACGGCGCCACTGTGAATTTTGCCGAAAGGAGATTTCCCCGCCACTTCCCCCGCAAAATGCCTCAAAATGAGGGACAATTTCTGTGAAATCCCATCTAAAATTCATTTCTGGAACGAGGATATGGCAAGTCCTCGACTTATGACGGTTTGTTTAGTGACCGTTCCAAAGGGAGGAGGGCCCTGTAAAACTTGACTTAATGACCGTTGTTCAGACTTGACACCCCTCCCCCCGTCGCAGCATTTCCTGTGGTCCAAATTAAGACACTTTGGCCACTGACTCAGACTTAGATGGATGGCAGCGTCCCCACCCGGGGGGGGGGTCAGGTGGTCCCCTTTGGCGACCCACTGACAATAATAATAATAATATAGTAATAAGTCTCTTCTTAAACATTTCCAGTGTTGGACCATCCACAACTTCTAGTGGCAAGTAGTTCCACTGATTAATTGTTCTCACTGTCAAGAAATTTCTCCTTAGTTCTAGGTTGCTTCTCTCTAATAATAATAATAATAATAATAATAATAATAATAATAATAATAATAATAATAATAATAATAATAATAATAATGTAATAATAATATAGTAATAATAATAAAGTAATAATAATAATAATAATAAAATAATAATAATGTAATAATAATATAGTAATAATAATAATAAAGTAATAATAATAATAATAAAATAATAATAATAATAATAATAATAATAATATAGTAATAAGTCTCTTCTTAAACATTTCCAGTGTTGGACCATCCACAACTTCTAGTGGCAAGTAGTTCCACTGATTAATTGTTCTCACTGTCAGGAAATTTCTCCTTAGTTCTAGGTTGCTTCTCTCTAATAATAATAATAATAATAATAATAATAATAATAATAATAATAATAATAATAATAATAATGTAATAATAATAATGTAATAATAATAATAATGTAATAGTAATATAGTAATAATAATAATAAAGTAATAATACTACTAATAATAAAATAATAATAATAATAATAATAATAATAATAATAATATAGTAATAAGTCTCTTCTTAAACATTTCCAGTGTTGGAGCGTTCACAGCTTCTAGTGGCAAGTAGTTCCACTGATTAATTGTTCTCACTGTCAAGAAATTTCTCCTTAGTTCTAGGTTGCTTCTCTCAAACAACAACAACAACAACAATAATACCGTAATATAGTAATAAGTCTCTTCTTAAACATTTCCAGTATTGGAGCGTTCACAGCTTCTAGTGGCAAGTAGTTCCACTGATTAATTGTTCTCACTGTCAGGAAGTTTATCCTTAGTTCTAGGTTGCTTCTCTCCAATAATAATAATAATAATAATAATAACAACACCAACAACACCAACAAGAAGAAGAACAACAACAATAACAACAACAACAACAATAATAATATAGTAATAAGTCTCTTCTTAAAAGTTTCCAGTGTTGGAGCATTCACAGCTTCTAGTGGCAAGTAGTTCCACTGATTAATTGTTCTCACTGTCAGGAAGTTTCTCCTTAGTTCTAGGTTGCTTCTCTCCAATAATAATAATAATAATAATAATAATAATAATAGTAATAGTAATAGTAATAATAATAATATAGTAAGAAGTCTCTTCTTAAAAATTTCCAGTGTTGGAGTGTTCACAGCTTCTGGAGGCAGGTAGTTCCACTGATTAATTGTTCTCACTGTCAGGAAGTTTCTCCTTAGTTCTAGGTTGCTTCTCTCCTTGGTGAGTTGCCACCCGTTGCTTCTTCTCCTGCCTTCAGGGGCTTTGGAGAAGAGCTTGACTCCCTCTTCTTTGGGGCAGCCCCTGAGATACTGGAATACAGCTATCCTGTCCCCCCTCGTCCTTCTCGTCATTAAATGAGACATACCCAATTCCAGCAACCGTTCCTTATATGCTTTAGCCTCCGGTCCCCTGATCATCTTTGTTGCTCTTCTCTGGACTCTTTCTAGAGTCTCAGAATCTTTTTTACATCGTGTTGACCAAAACTGGATGCAGTTATTCCAAGTGTGGCCTTACCAAGGCCTTGTAAAGTGGTATTAACACTTCACGTGATCTTGATTCTATCCCTCTGTTAATGCAGCCCAGCACTGTGTTGGCTTTTTTGGCAGCTGCAGCACACGGCTGGCTCCTCTTTAAGGGATCGTCCACTAGGACTCCGAGGTCCCTCTCACAGTTACTACTACTGCGTAAGGTACCACCTATCCCATCCCTGTTCATTTGTTTTTTTCCTACCTAAATGGAGAACCTTGCTTTTTTTCCACCCTTGAGCTTCATTGTATTAGCTAGCGTCCTGTGTTTGAGTCTCTCCAAGATCCTTCCAGATCTTCAGCCGATCTTGGCTATTCCTACCCGCTTAGTGTCGTACGGGGAAGCCCGATTCGTTTTACGACGCTCTTCCTAACAGATGGACGGCCATGATTCCCTGAAGGACAGTGGCGAGGGAGGTCGTCCCGGCGGGGGTGGGGGGGGAGCACCTTGACTTCACCGTCACTTCGCTTCGTGACGGAAATTTCGGGCCCGTTTTCCCGTCGTAGGTCGAGGACCGCTTCAGCCTCGGCAGGCGCCTGCGAGAATTCGACGCGGCCGAAAAATAAATATGGCCGCTTCGAAAAATACTACGGGCCCTCTGAGAAGTTTCCTCGGCGGATGGCAAGCCGTTTTGTAATTTAGACATTAGGTGTAGAGTGTGTGTGTTTGTGTGTGTGTGTGTGTGTGTGTGTGTGTTTTAATGACACAATGTGGGGAAAACAAAACTCTTTCTCCCCAGAAGGAATAAGCCACAGATGGAATAAGATACACCTCAGGACCCCACAGGTTTTTTTTTCCTCCTCCTCCTCCTCCTCCTCCTCCTCCTCCTCCTCCTCCTACTACTACTACTACTACTACTGCTACTGCTACTACTACTACTACTACTACTACTACCTTCAAGCACTGATGATGCTCCCTAGTTGGGTCATGAAATGTCTGTAAGGAAACCACCCAGCTCAGAGAGCACCAAGGACCCCACAGTTCCTTCCTTCCTTCCTTCCTTCCTTCCTTCCTTCCTTCCTTCCTTCCTTCCTTCCTTCCTTCCTTCCTTCCTTCCTTCCTTCCTTCCTTCCTTCCCTTCCCTTTCCTTCCTTCCTTCCTTCCTTCCCTTCCTTCCTTTCCCTTCCTTCCTTCCTTCCTTCCTTCCTTCCCTTCCTTCCTTCCTTCCTTCCCTTCCCTTCCCTTCCTTCCTTTCCTTCCTTCCCTTCCTTCCTTCCTTCCCTTCCCTTCCTTCCCTTCCCTTCCTTCCTTCCTTCCTTCCTTCCTTCCTTCCTTATCCTCCTCCTCCCTTCTAGCACTGATGACGTTCCCTAGTTGGGTCCTGAGACGTCTGCAAGGAAAACCACCCAGCTCAGAGAGCACCAAGGACCCCCGAGTCCTTCCTCCTCCTCCTCTCCTTCCTTCCTTCCTCCTCCTCCTTCCTTCCTTCCTTCCTCCCTACCTTCTCATCCTCCTCCTCCTCCTATTACTACTACTACTACTACTACTACTACTACTACTACTACTACTACCTTCAAGCACTGATGATGCTCCCTAGTTGGGTCATGAAATGTCTGTAAGGAAACCACCCAGCTCAGAGAGCACCAAGGACCCCACAGTTCCTTCCTTCCTTCCTTCCTTCCTTCCTTCCTTCCTTCCTTCCTTCCTTCCTTCCTTCCTTCCCTTCCCTTTCCTTCCTTCCTTCCTTCCTTCCCTTCCTTCCTTTCCCTTCCTTCCTTCCTTCCTTCCTTCCTTCCCTTCCTTCCTTCCTTCCTTCCCTTCCCTTCCCTTCCTTCCTTTCCTTCCTTCCCTTCCTTCCTTCCTTCCCTTCCCTTCCTTCCCTTCCCTTCCTTCCTTCCTTCCTTCCCTTCCTTCCTTCCTTCCTTCCTTCCTTCCTTCCTTATCCTCCTCCTCCCTTCTAGCACTGATGACGTTCCCTAGTTGGGTCCTGAGACGTCTGCAAGGAAAACCACCCAGCTCAGAGAGCACCAAGGACCCCCGAGTCCTTCCTCCTCCTCCTCTCCTTCCTTCCTTCCTCCTCCTCCTTCCTTCCTTCCTTCCTCCCTACCTTCTCATCCTCCTCCTCCTCCTATTACTACTACTACTACTACTACTACTACTACTACTACTACTACTACTACTACTACTACTACCTTCAAGCACTGATGACGTTCCCTAGTTGGGTCATGCAAGGAAAACCGCCCAACTCAGAGAGCACCAAGGACCCCACTTTCCTTCCTTCCTTCCTTCCTTCCTTCCTTCCTTCCTTCCTTCCTTCCTTCCTTCCTCCTCCTCCTCCTCCTCCTATTACTACTACTACTACTACCTTATAGCACTGATGATGTTCCCTAGTTGGGTCATGAAACGTCTGCAAGGAAACCACCCAGCTCAGAGAGCACCAGGGACCCCACAGTCCTTCCTTCGTTCCTTCCTTCCTTCCTTCCTTCCTTCCTTCCTTCCTCCCTCCCTCCCTTCCTTCCTCCCTCCCTTCCTTCTCCTTCTCCTTCTCCTCCTCCTCCTATTACTACTACTACTACTACTCTTCTAGCACTGATGACATTCCCTAGTTGGGTCGTGAGATGTCTGCAAGGAAACCACCCAGCTCAGAGACCACCAGGGACCCCACAGTCCTTCCTCCTCCTCCTCCTCCTCCTCCTCCTCCTCCTCCTCCTCCTCCTCCTCCTCCTCCTCCCTTCTATCCCTGATGACGTTCCCCAGTCGGGTCACGAAACGTCTGCAAGAGACCACCGGGGACCCCTCCTTTCAACCCCCAGCGGCACAATATTCTCCTTTATTCCCATGAATCTTCTAGCCCAAGGATTTTTTTCCCCCAGAATCCTCTTTTTCCCCGCCGGAATTTCCCAGCGGCTTGATGGGAGGGGCCTCTGAGCGCGTGTTTTCCCTCCTCCGTTCGCCCACATTCCTCCCTACGGCCAAACCCACACACAAACATTACACACCCACAAAACCCACACGTCTCCCTTCCAAAGAGAGGAAACCCAGTTCCTTGGCTCCACACCCAGTTCGGGAGGGAGGGGGAAATAACGCAGGAGCGTTTCTTAAACAAGCTGGTCCTCGGCTTACGACCGGGGAACACACAACGTCCGTCGCTAAGCGAGACACCGGGCCCCATTTTGACACCCGCCACGGTTGTGTTACGCGAATCGCTCCGATTGCTCAGTTGGTTCCAACGGTCGCGAAGGGACCGCTTGGCTTCTCCGACGGGGACACTGCGACCGTCGTAAATGCGAGTCGGCATCTGGATTCAAACCGGAACATACATCGGAATCGGTTGCCAGGCGTGTCGACGCGGATCAAGTGAACATCGGTCGTAAGGGGGGGAAAAAACGGGGCCCAAGTCCGTGATTTTTTGGGGGGGGGAGGATGCCGTCGTAACTCGGAACCGCCACTAAATGAACCAGCTGTGCTTTTGTAATGAATCTACATTCGTCAAAACCGCCCGGAATATTCTGCTTAGTCATGTGCCGTTGTGCAATTGTGCGATCGGGTGTGTGCTTGTGTGTGTGTGTGTGTGTGTAACTAGCGTTCCAGGTTACAAAAACTCGAATTACGCAACGGGGAACTTTCCCCCTTGCCGTGGTTGCAAACGTCACACACACACACAAAACATCAGATTATTGGCGTGGAGGTTTTACAAGGAGACGCTTGACGGCCATCTTGCGAGATCCCACAGTAGCCACGATGGACTTCAGTTTAAACCCGGTTTTGGAGATTGGCAGCCTTCTCGGGCAAAACAGAGTCGCAACGTTGTGCAGTTCACACCCCACACAGACCCGCATACGCAGACACAGCCCTTTAGTTTGGCTTCAGGCCAGACGAAATGAAGGCCGAGTTCAAGGAAGCGATTCAGATTTAGGAAAAACTTTATTTATGTATGTAGTTAGTTACTTACTTTAGTTAGACAGCTAGCTATAGCTAGCTACTCACAGGTAGTCCTCGACGTACGGCCACGGGAGAGCCCAAAATGTCTGTGGCTAAACCAAGAATTAAGGGTTAATTTTGCCCCGTTTTACGACCTTCACTGAATCACTCCTAGGAACCCGATGGTGAAGCGAACCACGGAAGTTACTCAGTGAGTAACAAGAGTCGTGAAGCGAATCCAGCTTCCCCCCATTGACGTTGGTTGTCAGGAAGTCGCAAAAGGGGATCGCGTGACCCCCCCCCCGGGGACGCTGCGACCGTCGTAAATACGAATCGGTTGCCAAGAACAGATTTGGAAGGGACCTTGGAGGTCATCTAGTCCAAACCCCTGCTCAGGCAGGAGACCCTTACAGAATCATAGAATAAGAGAGTTGCAAGGGACCCTGGTGGTCATCTAGTCCAACCCCCTGCTCAAGCAGGAGACCCTTACAGAATCATAGAATAAGAGGGTTGGAAGGGACCTTGGAGGTCATCTAGTCCAAACCCCTGCTCAAGCAGGAGACCCTTACAGAATCATAGAATAAGAGGGTTGGAAGGGACCTTGGAGGTCATCTAGTCCAACCCCCTGCTCAGGCAGGAGACCCTTATGGAATCCTAGAATGACAGAATGGGAAGGGAGCTGGGAGGTCATCTAGTCCAACCCTCAGTTGCCCAGCGTCTGAATTTTGATCATGTGACCCCGGGACGCTGCGACCGTCGTAAATACGAGTCTTGTTGCCAAGAACAGAGTTGGAAGGGACCCCGGAGGTCATGTAGTCCAACTCGCTGCTCGAGCAGGAGACCCTTATAGAATCCTAGAATGACAGAACTGGAAGGGACCTTGGAGGTCATCTAGTCCAACCCCCTACTCAGGCAGGAGATCCTTACAGAATCATAGAATAAGAGAGTTGGAAGGGACCCTGGGGGTCATCTAGTCCAACCCCCTGCTCCAGCAGGAGACCCTTACAGAATCATAGAATAAGAGAGTTGCAAGGGACCCTGGTGGTCATCTAGTCCAACCCCCTGCTCAAGCAGGAGACCCTTACAGAATCATAGAATAAGAGGGTTGGAAGGGACCTTGGAGGTCATCTAGTCCAACCCCCTGCTCAGGCAGGAGACCCTTACAGAATCATAGAATAAGAGGGTTGGAAGGGACCCTAGGGGTCATCTAGTCCAACCCCCTGCTCAAGCAGGAGACCCTTACAGAATCATAGAAGAGAGTTGCAAGGGACCTTGGAGGTCATCTAGTCCATGCTGCTTTTCGAGCAGCTAGGCCTTATTTCCATTTCAGACAAGTGACTTTCCAGTCTCTTCATTAACACACACACACACACACACACACACAGGCGCCCCTTGATGAATGTGTCACAACCTCTGACGGCAAGCTGTTCCCTTTGGTCAATTGACACACACTTCTTTTGCTCTCGACACTTCCCCCGGTTGTGCAACTCTTTTGCCGAGACAAAAAATAACAATAAAAAGGAGAACATCCTGGTCTCTCCCCCCGGGTGACCAGGACCCCGCTTCGAAAGACGACAATTGTGAGCCAAAGCTGCAAAAAAAAAAAAAAAAATTAGAAGATTTTAAAAAAGGACAGAAAAGGTGCTGAATGGTACGTGGCAGTTAGCCAGGCTGGTCAACCGAAGCAACAAATTCCTTGCATGCAAAGCAGAAATAATGGCTTGGCCTTCCCTCTGGTTTTAAGAAAACAAGCCAAGTTTGACAGTTCATTGAAACAGTGCCATTTTTTTTTAGCCCGCTTCCACTTTGCCTTAACCAGGATGGTGCCCCTGTTTCTGAAGAAATGGGGTGCAAGATTTCCAAAATAGAATAGGATGGAATAGAATAGAAGAACGGAAAATAAAATAGAATATAGAATAGAATGGAATGGAAAATATAGAATCGAATTGAATGGAATAGAATAAAATAGCGGAAAAGAATGGAATAGAATAGAATAGAGTAGAGTAGGATAGAATAGAATAACAGAAAAAAATAGAATAGAATAGAAAAAAATAGAATAGAATAGAATATAGAATAGAATAACGGAAAATAATAGAATAGAATAGAAGAAAGGAAAATAAATTAGAATGGAAAATAGAATAGAATAACGGAAAAGAATAGAATAGAATAGAATAGAATAGAATAATGGAAAATAATAGAATAGAATAGAATAATGGAAAATAATAGAATAGAATAGAATAGAATAGAATAGAATAGAATAGAATAGAATAGAATAGAATAGAATAGAATAGAATAGAATAACAGAATAGAATAGAATAGAATAGAATAACGGAGAATAAATTAGAATGGAAAATAGAATAGAATAGAATAACAGAATGGAATAGAATAGAATAGAATAACAGAATAGAATAGAATAGAATAGAATAGAATAGAATAGAATAGAATAGAATAGAATAGAATAGAATAGAATAGAATAACGGAAAATAAGAATAGAATAGAACGGAAAATAAATTAGAATGGAAAATAGAATAGAATAACGGAAAAGAATAGAATAGAATAGAATAGAATAGAATAATGGAAAATAATAGAATAGAGTAGAGTAGAATAGAATAGAATAACAGAAAATAGAATAGAATAACGGAAAATAAATTAGAATGAAAAATAGAATAGAATAGAATAACGGAAAAGAATAGAATCGAATAACAGAAAAGAATAGACTAGACTAGACTAGACTAGACTAGAATAGAATAGAATAGAATAGAATAGAATAGAATAGAATAGAATAACGGAAAATAATATAATAGAGTAGAATAGAATAACGGAAAATAAAATAGAATGGAAAATAGAATAGAATAGAATAACGGAAAAGAATAGAGTAGAATAGAATAGAATAGAATAAGGAATAGAATAGAATAACGGAAAATAAAATAGAATGGAAAATAATTAGAATAGAATAGAATAATAACGGAATATAGAATAGAATAGTTGGAAGGGACCTTGGAGGTCATCTAGTCAACCCCTTGCTCGAGCAGGAGATCCTTACAGAATCATAAGAGAACAGAACTGAAAGGGACCTTATAGGTCTTTCAGTCCAACCCCCGGGTCAAGGAGAAGGCCCTTATAGAATCATGGAAAAACAGAGTCGGAAGGGACCTCGGAGGTCATCTAGTCCAGCCCCCTGCTTAAGCATTTCCTCCAGTCCATTTTCTGAACCACCTTCCCCTTTGGTAGTCACACGACTATCTGAACCCAGCAAGGAGCCTGACCTACTTCTGGGTTCCCCCTACACGCATTTAAGCACCCAAGGCTGTGTTCACACAACCCAGGGAAAGCCTCCACAGACACGTGTTTTTTTTCTCCCCCTTTTGCACGGGTCAGAGAATGGCGGGAGAACCCTGATCAATCTCCTCCTAGACACGCTTTTTGGTCTTTTTTTTTTTTTGCGTGTCGTGTGAATGCGCCTTGGATTGAAAAAAAAAAAGCGGGAACAAAAAGGCCTCAATCGCCTCACATTCCACGTTCCGGTCACCTTGGCAACCCAGTCACCATGGCAACCAGAGTCGCCGTCCGATTGGGCGGCGGCCGCTATGACGTCAGCGAGCCGGGGGCGGGGAGGCGGGTTGGAAAAAAAAAAAACAACCAACAACCAATCTGAGGGCCGAAAGGCTTTCTGGGGAGCGTCGCCCCCTTCAAGGCCCGTTTGATGACTGGTGGACTTCAACTCCCAGAATTCCTCGGCCGGCGTGCCTGGCTCAGGAATTCTGGGAGTTGAAGTCCACCAAGTCATCAAAAGGCCCCATGTGGTTCAAGGCCCTCAGAAAGAAAGAAAGAAAGAAAGGCGATTGCCCAGCCCAGGAAAGGGCGGGTTGAGAAAGCGGAAATGCGTCACCGTTTCGGGGGCGTGGCCCGACGTTGAAAGACACCGGCCTACCTCAGCCCGCCTCGATTAGAAAGCCGGCCGGCGAACGCGAAGGAGTCGCGGAAAGAACGCAGAGGTGAGTGTCGGGGGGGGGGGTCGAGGAGAGCCCCGGAGAGGCCGTCGCGGTAGCTCTCCGTCCAATTTCTCCGGGGCCGGCGGGAAATGGGACTACCCCTCCCATCATCCCCAGCCAGTGGTGTATGGGGGGGTCCAGTTCCCATCATCCCCGGCCGCGGGGACAGGCCCGGCTGGGCTGAGAGATCCGGCCTGCTTTTTTTTCTTCTTTCCTTTTTTTGGGAGCGGCTTTGGGGCAGAAGGCGGGTCAAGGGGGGGGGAGGTCGTGGGAACTCTCCCGGGTCTTGCGTGTCGGGTCTTGGCCCGACACGGGTCTGGAGGGAAAAAAAACGTGTCTGGGCCTCTGATCAGGATTTGGGGGGGTGGAGCTTCCCCCCTCCCCTCCAATGGTGGGATCCTGAGCTTGTTCTCTTCTATTAAATATTATTGATTGATATTAATGCTAATAAAAGTTGGAAGGGACCTTGGGAGGTCATCTAGTCCAACCCTGCTGCTCGGGCAGGAGACGCTCTACCGTTTCAGATAAATGGCTGCGATTTCTCTAATTTCGAAAATTACAATCTGCCTAGGGTTGCTTCATAATTGTGTGTTTAAAATCATATATATATATACCGTATTAATATACACATACATAACATATGTACATATCTATATATATAGCGATATATATCTATATAGATAGATATAGATACAGGTATAGATATATAGATATATGTGCATAGGTATTATCTATATATAGATATAGATAGATATAGATATAAGTATAGATATAGATATTGATATATATAGATATATATAGATATATAGATATAGGTATATGTGTATATGTATTATCTATATAGATATAGATAGATATAGATATAAGTATAGATATAGATATCGATATATAGATATAGATATATATCGATATATAGATATAGGTGTATCTACATATGTATTATCCATATAGATATAGATAGATATAAGTATACATATAGATATCGATATATAGATATAGGTATATGTACATATGTATTATCTATATAGATATAAGTATAGATATAGATATCGATATATATCGATATAGAGATATATATATGTATATATGTATTATCTATATAGATATAGATATAAGTATAGATATAGATATCGATATATAGATATAGATATATATCGATATAGATATATATATATATGTACATATGTATTATCTATATAGATATAGATAGATATAGATATAAGTATAGATATCGATATCGATATATAGATATCGATGATATATAGATATATATCGATATGTACATATGTATTATCTATATAGATAGATATATCTAGATATAGTTACAGATATATATAGATATATATACATACCTAGATATACACACACGCACATACACATATATTTTTATAAAGTATTTATAGATATAGATTTAAAATAAGCTATATGATTTTTCAATTCAATCAAGCAACCCAACCCATGTACATGCACACACAGACACACCGACATGAGTGTCTTGTCTTTGGGTGTTACATGTGGTAAAAGTACCCAAGGTCAGCTAAGTGGGAAGGGCGATGTAACTTCCTGCAGAAATTGTGCAATTGTAATTTTAGTTCTTTTGATATTCATTTTTTTTATAGTTGTTGTAAACTGCCCTGCTTCCTCAGAGGGGTGGGCGTTTCAATTTCATACAGCCATCAAAAGTTTAAATTGAATCAGTCAATTCATCGTAAATTGAAATTGAAGAAACCAGTACTATATATGTAATTTAAATGTAATACATTATATGTATTTGTGTGTACACACACACACACACACACTTATATGACATTTAATAAATCAGTGTATATAAATTTAAACTTAACAAATCACCTTATTCGTAAAATTGAATACCATAAACCAGTGTTATATCTAAATTTAATCAATACAGTATATGTAGAGATATAAAACTTTAATCAATACTGTATAATTTAAACCATCTCAGTGTGTGTTTCTGTGTAATTGAAATGTAATCAATATATGTGTACATTTAAATTTAATCAGTACTATATATCAAATTTAAATTATATGTATGTTTGTGTCGTTTTAATTTAATACAGCTTTTATATATACCGTACATACATATATATACATCTATCTATCTATCTATCTCTATCCATCCCTATCCATCATCCATTATCTCTATCTATCTATCTATTCTCTATATCTATCTGTCTATCTGTCTATCTCTCCACTGTTCATCTGTCCTATCCATCCATATATGTAGGCATCTATCTGTCTACATCTATTTATCAATATCTATCTATCCATCCATCCATACATACATCTACATCTATCAATATCTATCTATTCATCCATCTATCATCTATCTACATCGTATCTATATCCACTCTATCTATCTATCTATCTATCTATCTATCTATCTATCTATCTATCTATCTATCTATCTATCTATCTATCTATCTATCTAATCTATCGACACTCTGGGCAGCTTGCAAGCCCTAAAACAGAAGGATAAATGCAGAAACAATTAAAATTGCAATTGGAAACAAATACGGTGGACTTCAACTCCCAGAATTCCTCAGTCGGCCATTTTGATGAACCTATGGACTTGGATCGAGGCTCTCAGAAGTCTTCCAACTTGGCCCTTTTATGACTGGTGGACTTCAACTCCCAGAATTCCTCAGTCGGCCATTTTGATGAAACTGCGGGCTTCGATCCAGACCAGGGGGGTGTTCAAACATGGCCCTTTGATGACTGGTGGGACTTCAACTCCCAGAATTCCTCAGTCGGCCATTTTGATGAACCTGTGGACTTGGATCGAGGCTCTCAGAAGTCTTCCAACTTGGCCCTTTGATGACTGGTGGACTTCAACTCCCAGAATTCCTCAGTCGGCCATTTTGATGAAACTGCGGGCTTCGATCCAGACCAGGGGGGTGTTCAAACATGGCCCTTTTATGACTGGTGGGACTTCAACTCCCAGGATTCCTCAGCCAGGCATGCTGGCTGAGGAATTCTGGGAGTTGAAGTCCACCAGTCATCAAAGGGCCATGTTTGAAGGCCCCTGGCATAGATTCATATCATAAGGGTGGAAGAAAAAAGGTTGTCCATTGGGGCAAAACTCGCCTCACAACTGCCTCACTTAACGACAGAAATGTGAGGGTCAGTTGTGGTTGTAAGTCGAGGACTTCCTGAGATCACCCCCCCCTCCCAGTTGGGAGGCATCTGAATGCTTCAGAATAACCGGGTTGGAAGGGACCTTACAGGTCATCTAGTCCAGCCCCCTGCTGAAGCAAGAGATCCTTATGGAATCATAGAATAACAAAGTTGGAAGGGACCTTGGAGGTCATCTAGTCCAACCCCCTTTTCGAGCAATCCTTACAGTACCATAGAAGAACAAGGTTGGAAGGGACCTTGGGAGGTCATCTAGTCCATCCCCCTGCTCGAGGAAGAGACCTGTCCAGAATCATAGAAAGGGTTGGAAATAAACCATGGAGGTCATCTAGTCCAACCTGCTGTTCGAGGCCCTTCCAGAATCATAGAATAACGAGAGTTGGAAGGGACCTTGGAGGTCATCTATTCCAGCCCCCTGTTCTATAGCAGGAGACCCTCTGCCATTCCAGACTAATGCCTGTCCCATCTCTTCTGGGAAAAACCTCCAGTCTTGTCAAACCCACATCTTGTGGCCAGCTGTTCCGCTGGTGAATTTCCCTCCTTATTTCTCCTTATTTCTTGCTTGATTTGATTAAAATCCTCCCCCCCTTTTTTTTTTTTAATTTTCCATAGGAATGTTTCTATTGAAAATCCGGGTTGAATGTTGTGTTGCTTTTTTTTTTTAATTGGAATTAATCAAATAAGAATTTGATTTGATGATAAATAAATAAATTAAGTCAAGGAGAGTGGCAAGGTGAATTTTTTTTTTCCTTTTTAAAGCTTGCACAATCCCTTCTTTGCAAAGTCACAACAAGTCACAACAAGCCAGGCAAGGGAGGGATTTACTGAAACAGTTTTGCACAATGACGCAACGGCGTGTCGCTTGCCTCCGTGAGAAACTGGAGCACAAACAAGTGTTCTAGTTCCTTTTGGAGAACATTTTCCTGCATCGACCGACTGCATTTTGCCGGTTTCCCGGGGAGTCCTCGGGATTATGACCGCAATTCAGACGCTTGGCCGCTGACTCGTATTTACGACGGTCGCTGCGTGCCAAGAGCATGCAATCTTCTTTTTTTTCTTTGCGAGCTTCAGATCAGCGGGAAACCTGATTCCCTTAATAACCGTGCGATTGGCTTAACGACGGCAGTGATTCAATTAAGAACCATGGGCAGAAAGGTTGTCAAATGGGGCGGGGGCAAAACGCCCTTCGCTAATATCTCAATGACAGAAATTTGAGGCGCCATTGTGGTCGTAAAACTATTTCCTGTGGCTGGGTATGGGAGGATACTGCGACGCTCGTAAGTGGGAGGACTTTTTTCACGACTGGTCACTAAATGGACGGTCGTAAGTGGAGGACTGCCCTCATATGTGCCCATAGGGATGCTTCGACCTTCGTAAATGAGAGGACGGGGGCAGCTCACTTTTTTTCACAGCTGTTGTGTCTTTGGACCGTCATTATGTGAACCATCATAAGTCGAGGACTGCCCTCAAGTGTCCTTGAGGACACTGCGACCTCATAAGTTGGAGTACGGGGCAGCTCACTTTTTTCACGACCGGTCACTGAATTGACGGTCGTAAGTGGTGGATTGCCATCCTATGTGCCCGAGAGGACACTGCGACCCTCGTAAGTGGGAGGACTGGGGACAGCTCACTTTTTTCGCGACCGGTCACTAAACGGACGGTCGTAAGTGGAGGCTGGCCCTCATATATGCTCCTAACTTAATCACAGCAGTGATTCACTTAAGAACCGTGTCAAGAAAGGTGGTCAAAGGGGGCCAGAGGCTCTTCACCCATGTCTCGCTTGACAGACATTTTAGGCGCCTTTGTGGTCGCCAAACGACTGCCCGCTGCTTGGTCTGTGAGGATACTGCGACGCTCGTAAGTGGAAGGACTGGGGGCAACTCACTTTTTTCGCGACCGGTCACTAAACGGACGGTCGTAAGTGGAGGCTGGCCCTCATATGTGCTCCTAACTTAATCACAGCAGTGATTCACTTAAGAACCGTGTCAAGAAAGGTGGTCAAAGGGGGCCAGAGGCTCTTCACCCATGTCTCGCTTGACAGACATTTTAGGCGCCTTTGTGGTCGCCAAACGACTGCCCGCTGCTTGGTCTGTGAGGATACCGCGACGCTCGTAAGTGGGAGGACTGGGGGCAACTCACTTTTTTCGCGACTGGTCACTAAACGGACGGTCGTAAGTGGAGGCTGCCCCTCATATGTGCTCCTAACTTAATCACAGCAGTGATTCACTTAAGAACCGTGTCAAGAAAGGTGGTCAAATTGGGAGGGCAAAACGCCCTTCGGCAGTACCTCACAATAACAAATTTTGGGTGCGATTGTGGTCGCAAAATGACTGCCCACCAGTCACTTTTTTCACGACCGGTCACTAAACGGACGGTCGTAAGTGGAGGCTGGCCCTCATATGTGCTCCTAACTTAATCACAGCAGTGATTCACTTAAGAACCGTGTCAGGAAAGGTGGTCAAATTGGGAGGGCAAAAACGCCCTTCGCCCGTACCTCACAATCACAGAAATGTTGGGTGCCATTGTGGTCGCCAAACGACTGCCCGCCACTGGGGCTGTGAGGATACTGCGACGCTCGTAAGTGGGAGGGCTGGGGGGGGCAGCCCACTTTTTTCACGACCGGGCGTAAGCGGGAGGACTGCTCTCACCTGTGTCCGTCAGGACGCTGCGACCCTCGTAAGGAGGAGGACGGTGGGCAGCTCGCTTTTTTCAGGACCGTTGTGACTTCGGACAGTCACTAAGCGAATCGTCGTCAATGGAAGACTGCCCTGGTGTCCACGAGGACTGGGGGCAGCTCACTTTTTCACAGCCGTTGGGACTTGGGGCAGTCACTAAGCGAGCCGTTGTAAGTGGAGGACCATCTCTCTTTTTGAAAACTTTTTTCTTCTTTTTTCCCCCCCTCTGTAACCTTTTTGCGGGTTTCTTTCCTCACAGCGATCATGGCCTCCCCTTCGGAAAAACCCTTCCCGGTTTACGACGAAACGTCGAGTTCGAAGCTGCTCCGGAAATCGAAAGAAATGCCCTTTGTCCCGATCGGTAAGTCCGTCTTCCGGCCGCCGGTTCCTCGGAGCCCGCACGATGGTATCTCGAACCTTGGACTCCCAACTCCCATAATTCCCCACAACTCCCAAGGGCCGGTCTTGAGAGACCCTGCCCGATTCAGGTCGTCCTCCACTTAACGACCATAATTGGGGACCGGATAGGTTTTTGTTTGTTTGTTTCTTGCGGGTTGTGGAGTCACGCCTGGTTTTTTGTTTTGTTCTTTTCAACGACCTTTCTGCGGAGGTCATTAAGCAAGTCGCACAGACGGTCGTAAGTTGAGGACCACCTGTATTTCAGAAGTCGTGGGTGGGGTTGAGGGAGCCGATGCGGTTGGGGAGGAAAGTTATGATCAGATTCACAAAATCTGTTTTGCATAAGCCTCGGCTGTCCGTCCGTCCGTCCTTCCTCCACCTCCTCTTCTCCATACACCTCCCTCCTCCTTCCTTCCTTCCTTCCTTCCTTCCTTCCTTCCTTCCTTCCTTCCTTCCTTCCTTCCTTCCTTCCTTTGTCCTCCCCACACATTTCCTTCCTCTCTCCTTCTCTCCCCTCTTCCTTCCTTCCTTATCCCTCCCTTCCTTCCTTATTATTCTCTCCCTCCCCTCCTTCCTTCCTTCCTTATTTCTCCCTCTCGCTTCCTCCCCTCTCCTCTTTCTTCCTTCATTTTTCCTCTCTACACATTTCCTTCCTCCCCTCCTTCCTTCCTTCTCCCTTATTTCTCCCTCCCTCCTTTCCTCCCTCCTTCTCCACACCATCCCTTCCTCCTTCCTTCTCTCCCTTCCTCCTATACCCCCTTCCTTCCTTATTTATCCCTCCCTCCTTTCCTTCCTGCCTCCCTCCCCTACATTCTTCCTCCCTCGCCTCCCCACCCTCTTTCATTTCTTCTTCTCCATGCATTTCCTCCCTCTCTTCCTTCCTCCCCTACCCCCTTCCTTCCTTCCTTATCCTTCTTTCTCCCTCCCTCCCTCCCTTCTTTCATTATTCCCTCCCCTACACCTGTCCTTCCTTTCTTATTTATCCTCCATTCCGCCTCCCTCCGTCTCCCTCCTTCCTCTACTCCCTTCATTTCTTATTTATCCCTCCCTCCCTCCTTCTCCACACTGTCTCTCCCTCCCTCCCCTACCCCCTTCCTTCTTTTCTTCCTCCTTTCATTATTCCCTCCCTCCCCTACTCCCTTCCTTCCTTATTTATCCCTCCCTCCCTCCTTCTCTACACCGTCTCTTCCTCCCTCCGTCTCTCCCTCCCTCCCCTATCCCCTTCCTCCCTCCCTTCATTTCTTATTTCTCCCTCCCTCCCTTCCTCCCCTACCCCCTTCCTTCTTTTCTTCCTCCCTCCTTTCATTGTTCCCTCCCTCCCCTACTCCCTGCCTTCCTTATTTATCCCTCCCTCCCTCCTTCTCTACACCGTCTCTCCCTTCCTCCCCTATCCCCTTCCTCCCTCCCTTCATTTCTTATTTCTCCCTTCCTCCCTCCCTCCTTCCCTCCCTTCTTTCATTATTTCCTCCCTTCATTTCTTATTTATCCCTCCCTCCCTTCCTCCCCTACCCCCTTCCTTCTTTTCTTCCTCCCTCCTTTCATTATTCCCTCCCTCCCCTACCCCCTTCCTTCCTTCCTTCCTTATTCCTCCCTCCCTTCCCTCCCTCTTCAGTTTTTTTCCTCTGCACACATTTCCTCCCTTCCTCTTTTCCTCCCTCCCTCCTTCCCTTATTTATCCCTCCCCTCTCCCTCCCCCCCCCTGCTTCCGGCCAGGGCACTGATGGCCTCTTCCCCTCCCTCCCTCCCTTATTTATCCCTCTCTCCCCTGCTTCCGGCCTCTCCCTCTCTCTCCCTCCCTTTCTCCCTTATTGATCCCTCCCTCCCCTCTCCCTCCCCCCCCCCCCGCTTCCGGCCAGGACACTGACGGCCTCTCCCTGTCCCTCCCTCCCTTATTTATCCCTCCCCTCTCCCCCCCCCCCCCGCTTCCGGCCAGGGCACTGATGGCCTCTTCCCCTCCCTCCCTCCCTTATTTATCCCTCTCTCCCCTGCTTCCGGCCTCTCCCTCTCTCTCCCTCCCTTTCTCCCTTATTGATCCCTCCCTCCCCTCTCCCTCCCCCCCCCCCGCTTCCGGCCAGGACACTGACGGCCTCTCCCTGTCCCTCCCTCCCTTATTTATCCCTCCCCTCTCCCCCACCCCCCGCTTCCGGCCAGGGCACTGATGGCCTCTTCCCCTCCCTCCCTCCCTTATTTATCCCTCTCTCTCCTGCTTCCGGCCTCTCCCTCTCTCTCCCTCCCTTTCTCCCTTATTGATCCCTCCCTCCCCTCTCCCTCCCCCCCCCCGCTTCCGGCCAGGACACTGACGGCCTCTCCCTGTCCCTCCCTCCCTTATTTATCCCTCCCCTCTCCCCCCCCCCCCGCTTCCGGCCAGGGCACTGATGGCCTCTTCCCCTCCCTCCCTCCCTTATTTATCCCTCTCTCCCCTGCTTCCGGCCTCTCCCTCTCTCTCCCTCCCTTTCTCCCTTATTGATCCCTCCCCTCTCCCTCTCTCCCCCGCTTCCGGCCAGGGCACTGACTGGCCTCTCCCTCTCTCTCTCCCTCCCTCCGCCAGGCCTGGCGGGCTTCTTCAGCCTGGCAGCCTACGGCATCTACCGGCTGAAGCACCGGGGCCAGACCAAGATGTCCATCCACCTCATCCACACCCGCATGGCCGCCCAGGGCTTCGTGGTGGGCAGCATCGTCTGCGGTGAGTCCCGGGCTTTTTGGGGGGGAGGGGAGGGGGCGTGGCACGGACCGTATGTGTGTGTGTGTCTCTGTGTGTGTGTGTCTGTGTGTGTGTGTGTATTTGGGGGGCACCTGTGGGGCTCTAGGATGGCCGGGGGATGGAAAGGACGGCTGACTGAACAATGGTTCGCTTACAGACGGTTCGAAATCTGACCGGCACCGAACAAAGGGACTTGGGACCCCACAGGTGGTCTCCTCCTCGTCCCTTCTAGCCCTGATGACGTTCCCTAGTTGGGTCGTGAGACATCTGCAAGGAAAAGCACCCAGCTGAGAGAGCACCATGGACCCCCCCAATCCTTCCTCCTCCTTCTCTTCTTCCTTCTTCTTTTTTTTTCCTTCCTTCTTTATTTTATTTATAATAATAATAATAAAATAAAGTTGGAAGGGACCTTGGAGGTCATCTAGTCCAACCCCCCGCTCCGGCACGAAACCCTATACCAGTGGTTCTCAACCTTTTTCAGGTTGAGACCCCACTAGCGCCGCCCATGCGCGCCCCGACCCGCGGTCCGCCATTTTGTTGTTTTTTTTTTTGTTTGTTTGTTTTCCGTCGCGTGCCACGCATGCGCGGTTCGGGCCGTCGCGTGCTGCACGTGCGCGGATCGGGCCGTCGCAGTCCGCCATTTTTTTTATTATTATTATTTTTTCTCTCGCGCGCGCCGCGCATGCGCGGATCGGCCCGTTGCGGTCCGCCATTTTGTTTTTTTTTTATTATTTTTATTTTATTTTTTTAACATTTTTTTTTCGTCGCGCGCGTGCCGCGCATGTGCGGTTCGGGCCGTCGCAGTCTGCCATTTTTTATTATTATTATTATTTATTTATTTTTCGTCTCGCGCACGCCGCGCATGCGCGGATTGGCCCATTGCGGTCTGCCATTTTGGTGTTTTTTTATTTTTATTTTTATTTTTATTTTTTGATTTTTTTATTTATTTTTTGATGTTTTTTTTCGTGGTGCGCGCGCACGCGTGCACGACGGAAAAAAAATAATAAAAAATAATAAAAAAAACAAAATGGCAGACCGCGACAGGCTGATCCGTGCATGCGTGGCGCTCGCGACGGCCCGAACCGCGCATGCGCGGGGTGCGCGTGACGGAAAAAAAACAAAAAAAACACAACATAATGGCGGACCGCGACGGGTTGATCCGCGCATGCGCGGCGCGCAGCGACGAAAAAAAAATAAAAAAAATCAAAAAACAAAATGGCGGACCGCGGTGTCCGGCGACCCCCGCGAAACGGTCGTTCGACCCCAAATGGGGTCGCGACCCCTAGGTTGAGAACGGCTGCCCTATACCGTTTCAGACAAAAGGGCCGTCCCGTCTCTTCTTCAAAACTATGATTGTCGTGCTTTTTGTCTTCCAGGTGTGGTTTACACCATGATCCGGGATTTCGTCTGGAAGCCTCAGTCGAAGGCCTAGGAAACCCGTCGTAGCTCTCCTCGCTCCTCTCCTCAACCGTACGGATCGTTCCCCACCTCCAAGTAGCTGCGAGTGAAAGGAAAACGGAAAAATGGCGAATACAATTCCTACTTTACATCTCTTCCGCCCAGCCTCGTCTTCCCGGCGGCCGGAATTCCTTGAGATTTTAAGTTGGCGGGGGAGTAAGAAAAAAAAAGTCACTTATATTTTATATTTAAGGACATGTCTGAATGAACACAAGCCAAGTCAGAGAGCACCAGGGATCCCGCATTTTACCTTTTATTTTATTTTTGGTTGCCTCCAGGCCGCGAATTGAGGTTTGTTCGCTCACCCGAAGGAACCCCTCATTGTATCTTTTATTTTATTTGGGATTTCGCACAGCCACGAATTGAGGTTTCTTTGCTCACCCCAAGGAATCTCTCCTTTTATTTTGGTTACCTCAAGATCACGAATTGTGGTTTTTTTTTGCTCACCCCGAGGAACCCCTCATTTTATATTTCATTTTATTTTACTTTCCTCAGGACCACGAATCGAGGTTTGTTCACCCCAAGGAATCCCTCAATTTATATTTTGCTTGTTTCCTCAAAACCAGGAATCGAGGTTTGTTTGCTCACCCCCAAGGAACTGGTCATTTTATTTTGGTTACCTCAAGACCACCAATTGTGGTTTGCTTGCTCACCCCAAGGAACCCCTCATTTTATATTTCATTTTATTTTGGTTTCCGCACAACCACGAATTGAGGTTTGTTCACTCCAAGGAATATATATAGTTTGTTTGTTTCCTCAAAGCCAGGAATCGAGGTTTGTTCGCTCACCCCAAGGAACCCCTCATTTTATATTTCATTTTATTTTTGTTTCCGCACAACCACGAATCGAGGTTTGTTCTCTCACCTCAAGGAACCGCTCATTTTATATTTCATTTTATTTTACTTTCCTTAGGACCACGAATCGAGGTTTGTTCACCCCAAGGAATCCCTCATTTTATATATATTTTGCTTTTTTCCTCAAAGCCAGGAATCAAGGTTTGTTCACTCACCCCAAGGAACCGGTCATTTTATTTTGGTTACCTCAAGATCACAAATTGTGGTTTGTTTGCTCACCCCAAGGAACCCCTCATTTTATATTTCATTTTATTTTGATTTCTGCACACCCACGAATCGAGGTTTGTTCTCTCACCTCAAGGAACCCCTCATTTTATATTTCATTTTATTTTGCTTTTCTCTGGACCATGAATCGAGGTTTGCTAGTTTACCCTAAGGAGAGAGAGAGAGAGAGATTGTTGTTTGTTTCCTCAAGACCATGAATTGAGGTTTGTTTGCTCACCCCAAGGATCCCCTCATTTTATATTTCATTTTATTTTGGTTTCCTTGAGACCACAAATCGAGGTTTGTTCGCTCACCCTAAGGAACCTTTCATTTTATTTTGGTTACCTCAAGACCACGAATTCAGGTTTGTTTACTCACCCTAAGGAAACTCATTTTATTTTGGTTACCTCAAGACCACGAATTCAGGTTTGTTTACTCACCCTAAGGAAACTCATTTTATTTTGGTTACCTCAAGACCACGAATCGAGGTTTGTTCGCTCACCCTAAGGAACTTTTCATTTTATTTTGGTTACCTCAAGATCACAAAGTGTGGTTTGTTTGCTCACCCCAAGGATCCCCAAATTTTATATTTCATTTTATTTTGGTTTCCTCAAGACCATGAATCGAGGTTTGTTCGCTCACCCTAATGAACCTTTCATTTTATTTTGGTTACCTCAAGACCACGAATCAAGGTTTGTTCGCTCACCCTAATGAACCTTTCATTTTATTTTGGTTACCTCAAGACCACGAATCGAGGTTTGTTCGCTCACCCTAAGGAACCTTTCATTTTATTTTGGTTTCCTCAAGACCACGAATCGAGGTTTGTTCACTCACCCTAAGGAACTGTTCATTTTGGTTACCTCAAGATCACAAAGTGTGGTTTGTTGGCTCACCCCAAGGATCCCCTCATTTTATATTTCATTTTATTTTGGTTTCCTCGAGACCACAAATCGAGGTTTGCCGGTTCACGCCATCGTTTCGTCGCCGAGGCAACTCCAGATTTTGTCTTTTTCACAGATAATGTGAATTTCGAAAGACAAATTGTGTCTTTTTCTCCCAAGGATTGGGAAGTTTTCCCCCCGTTTTCCTTCACCTGCCCGACAGACATGAATTGAGATAGCAAATCCGTTGCCGACACGAATAATTTGCTTTTTAAAATCCATTTCTATCGAAGGCTGTGCGTTTTCCATCAGAAGTGGTGTCACTTTGTCGCTTGAAGTCCCATCGCTCACACGAAAAAAAAACAACACAATTTTGTGACTGTGAAATGAGGGAGCATTTTAACTCTTTTAACCTAGGCGCCTTTGACCGTCGATCCAAGCTGTTCATAATTGTATTTATTTACACCTTATTAAACTGTAAATGTTTAAATTGTTTGGCCAAAAGGCCGCATTTTGCCGTGAACATTTTTTTATATACACATTCTGGACAAAGTGTGTGTTTGTGGAAATAGGCCGTTTTTAGGGGGGGGGGGGTGTTGCATGATATTTTTTTTAAAAATAGCCGAAATGGCAGCTACGGCGTTGCCGCTTTGATGTGGCACCTGTCAACAACAAAAAATTCTCACAACCCACAAAAGTCACAACCGTCACATTTCGGCCGTAACTTGAGGATCCATATCCCTACACTGGAAGTTTTAAAGAAGAGACTGGACAGCCATTTGTCTGAAATGGTATAGGGTTTCCTGCCTGAGCAGGGGGT
>JARGCV010000420.1:20000-107500 GCA_034064705.1 Bothrops alternatus | reverse complement strand
CAGAGTTGGAAGAGACCCTGGAGGTCATCCAGTCCAACCCCCTGCTCAAGCAGGAGATCCTTCCAGAATCCCAGAATAACAAGAGTTGGAAGGAACCCTGGAGGTCATCCAGTCCAACCCCCTGCTCAAGCAGGAGACCCTTACAGAATCATAGAATAACAAGAGTTGGAAGGTACCTTGGAGGTCATCCAGTCCAGCCCCCTGCTCAAGCAGGAGATCCTTCCAGAATCATAGAAGAATAGTGTTGGAAGGGACCCCGGAGGTCCTCTAGTCCAACCCCCTGCTCAAGCAGGAGGCCCTTCCAGAATCACGGAAGAACAAAGTCGGAAGGGACCTTGGGAGGCCATCTAGCCCAGCCCCCTGCTCAAGCAGCGGAACCTGACAGAATTGCAGAGTTGGCCGTCGCTAAACGAACCCTCCAGAAGTTCCTCTAGATTCCGTAAGTCGAGGACTATATTTTTCTCCTGGTTTGTTTTTTTTTAATGCTCCTCATCTGGCCACCAGGCGGCGCCGTTGGACCGCTTTAAATCCTTGTTTGCTGGAGAACCTTCTCAGGCCATAAATCCTGGCCAGCTTGACGACTTTTTTCCTTTTTTTTTTTCTCCCTCAACATCCATTGAAAGGCCTGACTTAAAATACATTTAATCTATAAACATTAAAATAGATTTTCGAGGCCTGGCATGAAATACGAGCGCAACTTCCTCCCGTTGACAAGGACGTCGAGTTCTCCATTTTAATAAAAAAAAGTCTTTTTTTCGGGAAATGGAAAAAAAAAAAGGAACAAAAAGAACAAAACTTTGGATCAGACTTTTCAAACAGGAAATGTCCAACTTGGTGCACTTTGAAGACTTCTGGACTTCAACTCCCAGAATGCCCCAGCCGGCGTTGCTCCCACAATCCGCCCCCCCCACCTCACTGGAATTCTGGGAGATAAAGTCCACCAGTCGGTGGATATCAGGCAGTCGTGTAAGGCAGAGGTCTGCAAACGTGGCGTGAAAACGTGTCGACTTCGACTCCCAGAATTCCCCAACTCTCTCTCATGCTGGATGGGGAATTCTGGGAGATGAAGTCCACCGGTTTTCAACTCGCCAAGTTTGCAGACCCCTGCCTTCCTTAGCCTGATGTCCACCGACTGGTGGACTTCATCTCCCAGAATTCCACAGAGTTCAGCTGGGCTTCTAAGGCAGGCATCTCTAACCTTGGACAAGTTTCAAACTGGTGGACTTCGACTCCCAGAATTCCCTTGCTCTCTCCCAGAATCCCTCCATACTGGCTGGGGAATTTTGGGAGATTAAGTCCACCAGTTGCTGGACTTCAGCCGGGCTTCTAAAGCAAGGAGTCTTCAAACATGGACAAGTTGAAAACCTTCGGACTTCAACTCCCAGAATCCCCCAGCTCTCTCCCAGAATCCCTCCATACTGGCTAGGGAATTCTGGGAGATGAAGTCCACCAGTTGCTGGACTTCAGCCAGGCTTCTAAAGGCAGGAGTCTTCAAACTTGGACAAGTTTAAAACCTTGTGGACTTCAATGCCCAGAATCCCCCAGCTCTCTCCCAGAATGCCCCTCATGCCGGATGAGGAATTCTGGGACGTGAAGTCCGCCGGCCTTTCAGATGCCTTGGAAGCCCAACATTGGGGCACAAACTAACAAGGTGGGGGTGAAGATCCCCCGAGAAGCTTGTGGGATGGGGGGGAAAAACATGGCGGATTAGTTTGAGGTCCACCCAGGTTGTGGGAATCAAAGCAAACTGACTGTTTCAAAGCTTGTTGTGATGTTGTGGGTCGAAAAAGGTTGGGGAGGATTGTTGGTCGTCTGTGGAAAGGGCAAGGAGTTGTGACCTGTGACTTTCACAAAACGGGACTCTGGATGTCGTCAAGGAAGGAAGATGGGGCCCAATTTGTGATTGAGATTCACAGAAGAAAAAGCCTCTTTGGCTTTCGTGGCTAAGGCGGAACTCGAACTCGCCGTCTCCAGGTGATTGGCCCAAAGTCACCCAGCCGGCTATCATGCCTAAGGCGGGACTCGAACTCACCGTCTCCTAGTGATTGGGCCAAAGGAACCCAGCTGGCTTTCATGCTAAGATGGGACTAGAACTCACCGTCTCCTGGTGATTGGGCCAAAATCATCCAACTGGCTTTCATGCCTAAGGCGGGACTCGAACTCACCGTCTCCTGGTGATTGGGCCAAAGGAACCCAGCTGTCTTTCATGCCTAAGGCGGGACTAGAACTCACAGTCGCCTGGTGATTGGCCTAAAGTCACCCTTCTTGCCTAAGGCGGGACTAGAACTCACCGTCTCCTGGTGATTGGCCCAAAGTCACCCTTCATACCTAAGGCGGGACTCGAACTCACCGTCTCCAGGTGATTGGGCCAAAGTCACCCAGCTGGCTTTCATGCCTAAGGCGGGATTAGAACTCACCGTCTCCTGGTGATTGGGCCAAAGTCACCCTTCTTGCCTAAGGCGGGACTAAAACTCACCGTCTCCTGGTGATTGGGCCAAAATCATCCAACTGGCTTTCATGCCTAAGGCGGGACTCGAACTCCCCGTCTCCTGGTGATTGGGCCAAAGTCACCCAACTGTCTTTCACGCCTAAGGCGGGACTCGAACTCGCTGCCTCCCGGGGATTAACCGGATGTCTTTAAGCATGAGTCCCAACTGACCCATCTTTTTGAATTCCGCCGGCTCCAATTCAGCCAATCCCAACCTTTCCCCAATGCAATCGTTCGGAAAGGAAAAGTTTCTTTTGGGATGAGTTTTTGTGGAATTCTTCCTGGGAATATTCCGAAACGGCTCTGGGGGCGGGGGGGGGGGAGGGGGAAAAATTAAATTAAATTAAATTAAATTAAATTAAATTAAATTAAATTAAATTAAATTAAATTAAATTAAATTAAATTAAATTAAATTAAATTAAATTAAATTAAATTAAATTAAATTAAATTAAAAGGAAGTTGTACAATTCCACGGAGAAGGAAAAAAGTTGTGTTTTTTTTCTGTGTGTGTTTTTTTTAAAGTGTGAAGGTCATGGATTCCCCCCCCCCCCCAGTCCTTTGATTGTCACTCCTTTGTTTGGTCCAGGAATTATTTTTACTCTTATCTCCTCCGGGAGGAAGGAGGAAATCTACTCCCAGGATTAGGGGGGGGGAGAGAGAGAGATGGGCGAGGAGCAGGACCCTTGGGAGAGGAATCCAGGGCTGGTCCAGCCTCCTTATATCGGAGGCCGAGAGAGTTGTGGGAGAGACACACCCTGGATGGGCTCACACACACACACACACACACACACACATACACACACACATACTTCTTCTGTTCTTGACTTCTTCTCGGAGTTCACGGCCTCCCCTCCCCGAGCCAACAACCTGGAGTTGGCCAAAAATATTTGCAAGCCGTTGCAAAAAAAATGAAGGAGGTTCGATCAAGCTTTACTCATTCGATTTGCTGCTGGCATGGGGGGGGTTTGCAATCAAGAAGCCCCCGATTATTTATTGTTGAAATCTCTCCAGAGAGCAGCAAGGACCCCAGGATCCTTTCTTCTTCCTCTTCTTCCTCTTCCTCCTCCTGCTCTTCTCCTTCTCCTTCTTCTCTTCCACTACTACTACTACTACTACTACTACTACTACTACTACTCCTTCTCCTTCTCCTTCTCCTCCCTCCTCCTCCCCCTCTTCTTCTTCTTCTTCTTCTTCTCCTCCTCCTCCTCCTCCTCCTCCTTCTCCTCCCCCTTCTCCTTCTCCTTCTCCTCCCCCTTCTCCTTCTCCTTCTCATTCTCATTCTCCTTCTCCTCCCTCCTCTTCCCTTTCTTCTTCTTCTCCTCCCTCCTCTTCCCTTTCTTCTTCTTCTTCTTCTTCTTCTTCTTCTTCTTCTTCTTCTTCTTCTTCTTCTTCTTCTTCTTCTTCTTCTTCTTCTTCTTCTCCTCCTTCTCCTTCTCCTCCCCCTTCTCCTTCTCCTTCTCCTTCTCCTTCTCCTTCTCCTTCTCATTCTCATTCTCCTTCTCCTCCCTCCTCTTCCCTTTCTTCTTCTTCTTCTTCTTCTTCTTCTTCTTCTTCTTCTTCTTCTTCTTCTTCTTCTTCTCCTCCTTCTCCTTCTTCTCCCCCTTCTCCTTCTCCTTCTCCTTCTCCTTCTCCTTCTCATTCTCCTTCTCCTCCCTCCTCTTCCCTTTCTTCTTCTTCTTCTTCTTCTTCTTCTTCTTCTTCTTCTTCTTCTTCTTCTTCTTCTTCTTCTTCTCCTCCTCCTCCTCCTCCTCCTCCTCCTTCTTCTTCCTCCTCCTCCTCCTCCTCCTTCTCCTTTCTAGCACTGATGATGTTCCCTAGTTGGGTCATGAAACGTCTGTAAGGAAACCACCCAGCTCAGAGAGCACCCAGGACCCCACAGTTCCTTCCTTCCTTCCTTCCTTCCTTCCTTCCTTCCTTCCTTCCTTCCTTCCTTCCTTCCTTCCTTCCTTCCTTCCTTCTAGCACTGATGATGTTCCCTAGTTGGGTCATGAAACGTCTGTAAGGAAATCACCCAGCTCAGAGAGCACCAAGGACCCCACAGTTCCTTCCTTCCTTCCTTCCTTCCTTCCTTCCTTCCTTCCTTCCTTCCTTCCTTCCTTCCTTCCTTCCTTCCCTTCCTTCCTTCCTTCCCTTCCTTTCTTCCTTCCTTTCCTTCCTTCCTTCCTTCCTTCCTTCCCTTCCTTCCTTCCTTCCTTCCTTCCTTCCTTCCTTCCTTGCTTCCTTCCTTCTAGCACTGATGACGTTCCCTAGTTGGGTCACGAAACGTCCGCAAGGAAAACCCCCCAGCTCGGAGAGCACCCAAGACCCCACAATTCAACCCCCAGCTACAAAGATCCCCTTCTCCCGTTTCCCCATCGCTCCACCAGTTGCGACCCAAACCCCACGTAGCCTCTCCCCCCCCCACGCCCGTTGCGCGGGGCTGCCCGTGGAGACCCTGGCACACTTAAAACAGCCTATTCTGGGTGAAAAGTCCCATTTGTCCTCCTGCGCGTGGCGCAAGCTGAGCGACTGGAGGGAAGGCAACGACACAGTGGGACACAGTCTTTTACAAGGTCAGATCCCACTCCAGGAGTTGTGAAGGCCGAGTGTTCCAAGACACACAACACACACCCCCCCGCCCCACACACACATAAGGCTAGAGTCCAAAATACACTGCAATGCGGAGGAAACCCACGTGAAAAATTCCGGAGGGTTTACAAAGACGGCCTTATTCTCAGGCTGTCGGCCTTCCAGCTTCTCCAACTCAACGCTAGGCGTTGTTATTATAGTTGCAACACAATCTGGTGCGGGCCGCTCCCGGGTCTCGAGTGGGTTCAGGAGGGGCGATTGTGTTGGGAGGATTTTCACCCAGGCCTTACTTGGGCTAGCCCAGCAGTTCTCAACCTTTTCCAGGGCTCGACCCCGGCCCGCATCGCGCATGCGCGGCGCGACGGGGCACATCGCGCATGTGCGGTGCGACGGGGCGCATCGCGCATGCGCGGCGCGACAGCCCGCATCGCAAAGGATAAAAAAATGGCCGACCCCAAAAAAATGGCGGAGAGAAATAAAAAAAAATGGCGGGCCCGCATCGCGCATGCGAGGTGCGACGGCCCGCATACAAAGGGGAAAAAAATAGCCGACCAAAATAAAAAAAGGCGGACCAAAATAAAAAAATGGCGGGCTCGCATCGCGCATGCGTGGTGCGACGGCCCGCATTGCAAAGGGGGAAAAAATGGCCGACCAAAAAAAAATGGCCGACCAAAAAAATGGCCGACCGGAAAAAAAAATGGCCGACCAAAAAAAATAAAATGGCGGATCAAAAAAAAAATGGCGGACCAAAATAAAAAAAAATGGCGGGCTCGCATCGTGCATGCGTGGTGCGACGGCCCGCATTGCAAAGTGGGAAAAAATGGCCGACCAAAAAAAAAATGGCGGGCCTGCATCTCGCATGCGTGGTGCAACGGCCCGCATCGCAAAGGGGAAAAAAGATGGCCGACCCCCCAAAAAAATATGACCGACCAAAATTAAAAAAAAAAAATGGCGGGCCCACATCGCAAAGGGGAAAAAAATGGCCGACCAAAAAAAAATGGCTGACCAAAATAATAAAAAAATGGCCGACCAAAAAAAAATGGTGGGCCCGCATCGTGCATGCGCAGCGCAACGGCCCGCATCGCAAAGGGCAAAAAAAAAAAATGGCCGACCAAAAAAATCTTAAGCGTTCTGCTTAAGGAAGGAAAGCTGGCGGGTTGACTTCGGGCCAAATATCACCAGGGGGTGGCGAGTTCTAGTGCCAATCCCCAGGAGACGGTGATTTCGAGTCCTGGCTCAGCCGTGAAAGCCAGCTAGGGGACTTTGCACCCATCACCAGGCGACAAGGAGTTCTAGTCCCACCTTAGTCCTGAAAACTGGCTGGCTGACTTTGAACCAATCACCAGGCGACGGTGAGTTCCAGTCTTGCATTAGGGACAAAAAACTGGCCGCCTGACTTTGAGCCTGTCCCTCCTTCTCAGGCCTATGTCTGTATCATCTTTAGAGCAGCTTTTCCCAAATCATCGCCATCATTATCATAGTTTGAGAGGATGGTTCGACGGTCAGTAAACGGATAGTTATAAATCGAGGACTACTCACAACAAGTTTAGCACACGAGGAAGTATTGACACCCTGAACCTGGGAGCAAAAGGGAACGTTGTGTATTCGTAAAGAACGACTGTCTTTATTTTGAACGAATGACGTACTATCTATCACTCATTAATGGCGCTGTATGACAGGGCTGGGAGCTCTTGCGGTCGCCAAAGATCGTTACCCGATAAAGATACGACGCCCGTTCTCGTTCGTATCTTTAAAAAAAGCTGTCGGCGGGGTGGGTGGCTTTAAAATAGCTTGCAGAGAAGTCTATTTGAGGAAATTGCAAATGACATCGTAAATTCTTCCTTTTTTTTTTTTTTTTGCAAAGGATGAAGGGAAGCGGAACGTCCAGGAAATTTGCTTCCCGGATGAGATGCAACCACGCTGAACTACTCGGTCATAAATTGGCTGTGGGTCCGACGACGGGCGAATTCGTTCGTGACCGAGACTTCATATTCAATCTCATTTTTTTTCCATTTTTTGCAACGGAATGTGGGGAGTCCTCGACGTACGACCCCCCCCTTTCAGCCCAATGGTGCTACGGGAGACACTTCTCCGGAGCGTTCCGCCCAATTTACAACCTTCCTCGCCCTCCATGGTTCAATGAATCCCTGCGCTTGTTAACTTAGTTACACGGTGGCTGGTGAATTGAGCTCCCCCTTGACTTCGCTCATCCGAAGGTTGCAAAAGGGATCACGTGACCCCGGGACAGTGCAACCGTCATAAATACGAATCAGTTGATTTTGGGATCGCGTGACCTCCCCCGAGACATGGCAACTCGTCATAACTACGAGTCCGTGGTCAAGCAGTCAAATTTTGATCCCGGGATCACGGGAATGCTGCAACGGTCGCAAGTGTGGAAAGGGTCATAAGTCACGTTTTTCAGGGCCGTTATAACTTCAAACCGTTGTAAGGCGAGGATTTTTAAATATTTTTGTTTGGATTCAGATTATGATCTGCCTGTTTTAGATATATGTTGTAAGCCGCTTCGAGTCTTTGGAGAGGAGCGGCATATAAATCCAACAAATAAATGAATAAATAAATTAATGAAAGCTCCTTGAGGAGAAATCGGGAATGGCCCAGCGCTGTAATACCACTATTTACAACCATTCATTTAATGATGAGTCAAACTTTCAAATAGCACTGAACAAAGTGACTCAGGATCGTTTTTCACACTTAACGACCATCGCAGCATCCCCAAGCATGTTGCCCAGCGTGTGAATTTTGATCACGAGGCCATGGGGATACTGCGATGGTCGTAAGTGTGAAAAATGGTCCTGAGTCACTTTTTTGAGTGCCGTTGTAACTTCGACCGGTCACGAAATGAACTGTTGTGAGGAGCTATTCTGTTCTATTCTGTTCTGTTCTATTCCATTCATTCCATTCCATATTTTGTCTCCTATTCTGTTCTATTCCATTCTATCTCTTCTCTTCTCTTCCATTCATTCCATTCCATATTTTCTCTCTATTTATTCTCTTCTCTTCTCTTCCATTCTATCTCTCCTCTCCCATTCATGCCCTTCCATATTTTCTCTATCTATTCTATTCCATTCTATCTCTTCTCTTCTCTTCCATTCTATCTCTCCTCTCCCATTCATGCCCTTCCATATTTTCTCTATCTATTCTATTCCATTCTATCTCTTCTCTTCTCTTCTCTTCTCTTCTCTTCTCTTCTCTTCTCTTCTCTTCTCCTCTTCCCTTCATTCCATTCCATATTTTCTCTCTATTCTCTTCTCTTCTATTCTATTCCATTCTATCTCTCCTCTCCTCTCCTCTCCCATTCATTCCCTTCCATATTTTCTCTCTATCTATTCTATTCCATTCTATCTCTTCTCTTCTCTTCTCTTCTCTTCTCTTCTCTTCTCTTCTCTTCTCTTCTCCTCTCCTCTCCTCTTCCCTTCATTCCATTCCATATTTTCTCTCTATTCTCTTCTCTTCTATTCCATTCTATCTCTCCTCTCCTCTCCTCTCCCATTCATTCCCTTCCATATTTTCTCTCTATCTATTCTATTCTCTTCTCTTCTCTTCTCTTCTCTTCTCTTCTCTTCTCTTCTCTTCTCTTCTCTTCTCTTCTCTTCTCCTCTTCCCTTTATTCCATTCCATATTTTCTCTCTATTCTCTTCTCTTCTATTCCATTCTATCTCTCCTCTCCTCTCCTCTCCTCTCCCATTCATTCCCTTCCATATTTTCTCTCTATCTATTCTATTCCATTCTATCTCTTCTCTTCTCTTCTCTTCTCTTCTCTTCTCTTCTCTTCTCTTCTCTTCTCTTCTCTTCTCTTCTCTTCTCTTCTCTTCTCTTCTCTTCTCTTCTCTTCTCTTCTCCTCTCCTCTCCTCTTCCCTTCATTCCATTCCATATTTTCTCTCTATTCTCTTCTCTTCTATTCCATTCTATCTCTCCTCTCCTCTCCTCTCCCATTCATTCCCTTCCATATTTTCTCTCTATCTATTCTATTCCATTCTATCTCTTCTCTTCTCTTCTCTTCTCTTCTCTTCTCTTCTCTTCTCTTCTCTTCTCTTCTCTTCTCTTCTCTTCTCTTCTCTTCTCTTCTCTTCTCTTCTCTTCTCTTCTCTTCCATTCATTCCATTCCATATTTTCTCTCTATTCTCTTCTCTTCTATTCCATTCTATCTCTCCTCTCCTCTCCCATTCATTCCCTTCCATATTTTCTCTCTATCTATTCTATTCCATTCTATCTCTTCTCTTCTCTTCTCTTCTCTTCTCTTCTCTTCTCTTCTCTTCTCTTCTCTTCTCTTCTCTCCTCTCCTCTTCCATTCATTCCATTCCATATTTTCTCTCTATTCTCTTCTCTTCTATTCCATTCTATCTCTCCTCTCCTCTCCTCTCCCATTCATTCCCTTCCATATTTTCCCTTCCATTCTCTACTCTTTTCCATTCTACTGCAGGCTAAACAATTTGAAGGGGAAACCTTAAGCAGGAGAAGAATTGCAAGGGTTTTGGGTGGGGGGGAGAGGAATTCTCTTTCCCTGCCTCAATCTGACAGGAGTCAATTATTTTTAAAGACCTCCAAACAGGAAAAGCTTATCAGCAGCTCAGGAAATTCCTATTATTCTTATTATTATCGGTGGGGGAAATGGCTGCCTCGGGTTAATGGATGGCTTGGCCCTCAGCCGAGAAAGAGAAATATTTCTGTTATCTGGCACCTCCCTGTCCATTTGCCCCAGATATATTTTCCTTGTAGGAGGGAATAAATTAAATCTCCTGTTTTTGGAAGGGAAATGACAGCCTTGCACCCCTGATTTTGTTTTTTTTGTTTTTTTTTGCAAGGCAGCAATATATTTCTTCTATTTTGTATTTTATTTTATTTTATTTTAAATTTAATTTTATCATTTTATTTTACTTTGTTGTTATTTCACCTCACTTCATTCTGCTTTATTTTATTTTATAGTTTCATTTCATTATTTCATTCCACTCTATTTTATTTTATTATTTTAGATTATTTTATTTTATTTTACCATTGCATTACTTAATTTTTTTATTTCATTTCACCCCACTCCACTCCACTTCAGTTTATTTTATTTTGTTATTATTTCACTTCATTCTACTTTATTTTATTTTATTATTTCATTTCATTTCATTTCACTTCATATTTTATTTTATTATTTTTTATTTTATTATTTATTTTATTATTTCATTTTACCATTTTATTATTTTAGATTTTCATTTCATTTCATTTCACTTCATTTTATTTTATTATTTTATATTTTGTTTATTTCATCATTTTATCTTATTTTATTTTATTTTATTTATTTTACTTCTTTCATTCCACTTCATTTTATTTTATTCTATTTTATTTTATTTTATATTTTATTTTATTTTATATTTTATTTTGTTTTATTTTACATTTTATTTTATATTTTATATTTTCATTTCATTTCATTCCACTAGATTTTATTTTATTATTTTATATTTTGTTTATTTCATCATTTTATCTTATTTTATTTTACTTTATTATTTTATTTATTTTACTTTTCATTCCACTTCATTTTATTTTATTTTATTTTATAGTTTATTTTATATTTTATATTTTATTTTATTTTCTATTTTGTTTTGTTTTATTTTATATTATATTTTATACTTTATATTTTAATTTCATTTAATTCCACTACATTTTACTTTATTATTTTATATTTTGTTTATTTCATCATTTTATCTTCTTATTTTATTTTACTATATTCTTTTATTTATTTTACTTCTTTCATTCCACTTCATTTTATTTTATTTTATATTTTATTTTATTATTTTAATTTATATTTTGTTTTATTTTATTTTATATTTTATAGTTTATATTTTAATTTCATTTAGTTCCACTACATTTTATTTTATATTTTATATTTTATATTTTATATTTTATATTTTATATTTTATATTTTATATTTTATATTTTATATTTTATATTTTATATTTTATATTTTATATTTTATATTTTATATTTTATATTTTATATTTTATATTTTATATTTTATATTTTATATTTTATATTTTATATTTTATATTATTTTATATTTTATATTTTATATTTTATATTTTATATTTTATATTTTATATTTTATATTTTATATTTTATATTTTATATTTTATATTTTAATTTCATTTCATTCCACTTCATTTTATTTTATTTATTATTTTATTTTATTATTTATCACTTTAGTATCTTATTCTTTTATTTTTATTGTTTTATTCTTTTATTTTTATTCTTTTATTATTTTGGGCTTCTCATTTATTTCCTCTCGGCCAGGACTGAGAGAAATTTCGCCTGGCTTAAGGGGAGCCATTCTGAGGTAAAATTAGTACGTTTCTTGCTGCGCAAATCTGCAAATTCCTCCTCTTGTTTCCTAGGCGAGTCCTGACATAACGGGCAGGTCATCCTTCAGTTACACTCATTCATTTAATGACCGTTCCAAGTTACAACGGCCCCAAAAAAAGGGACCATTTCTCTCATGCTTACGACTCTTGTAGCATCCCCCCGAGGTCACGTGATCGAAATCGTGACCTCGTAGTTATGACGTCCGCAGCATCCCGGGGTCACGTGATTGAAATCCAGATGTTGGTCAACCGACTCATATTTATGACAGTCGCAGCATCCCGAGGTCATGGGATTAAAATCCAGACGCTCGGCGACCGACTCGTATTTACGACAAGTCGCAGCGTCCTGGGGTGACGTGATCAAAATCCAGACGCTTGGCAAGCGACTCGTATTTATGACGGTCGCAGCATCCTAAGGTCACTGAATTAAAATTGAGACCCTTGGCAACCGACTCGTATTTACGACGGTCGCAGTGTCCCGAGGTCACATGATCCTCTTTTGGGTCCTCCTGACCAGCCAAAGACCATGGGGAAGCTGGATTCCTCGAAGAACCTGGCGACTAACTGCACTGATTCACTTAAGAACTGTGGCAAAAAAGGTCGTAAAAGGGGGAAAGTCCCTTAATAGAAACATTGGGCTCAATGAGAGAGAGAGGGGGGGAAGAGAGAGGGAGAGAGAGAGAGGGGGGGAAAGAGAGAGAGAGGGAAAGAGAGAGAGAAAGAGAGAGAGGGAAAGAGAGAGAGAAAGAAAGAGAGAGGGAAAGAGAGACGAAAAGAAAGAGCGAGAGAAAGAGAGAAAAGGAGAGAAAAAGAGAAAGATGGAGAGAGAAAGAGACAAAAAGAGAAAGATAGAGAGAAAGAGAAAGAAAAAGATGAAAAGAAAGAGTTAGAGAAAGAGCGAGAGAAAGAGAGAAAGAGAGAAAGGTGGCGATAAACAGAGAAAGAGACAGAGAAAGAGAGAGACAGAGAGAGAAAGATGGATAGAGAAAGAGAGAGAAAGATGGCGATAAACAGAGAAAGAGGGAGAGAGAAAGAGACAGAGAAAGAGAGAGAGACAAAGAGAGAAAGAAAGAGACATTGAAAGAAAGAGAAAGAAAGAGAGAGGGAAAGAGAGAGATGAAAAGAAAGAGAGAGAGAGAAAGAGGAAAAAAGAGAGAGAAAAAGATGGAGATAAAGAGACAAAGAGAAAGAGAGAGACAGAGAAAGAGAGAAAAGAGACAGAGAGAAAGAGAGAAAGATGAAGATAGAGAAAGAGACAGAAAGAAAGATAGAGAGAAAGAGAAAGAAAGGGAAAGAGAGAGACGAAAAGAAAGAGAAAGAGAGAGAAAAAAGAGAAGAGTGGCGATAAACAAAGAGAGAAAGAGAGGGAGAAAGAAAGAGAGAAAGATGGAGATGAGAGAAAGAGAAAGAAAGAAACTGAGAGAAAAAGAAAGAGATAGAGACAAAGATAGATAGGTAGAGAGAGGGAGAGAGGGAGAGAGGGAGAGAGAGAGAGGGGGAGAGAGAGAGAGAGAGAGAGAGAGAGAGAGAGAGAGAGAGAGAGAGAGACAGAGAGAGAGAGAGAGACAGAGAGAGAGAGAGACAGAGAGAGAGAGAGAGAGAGAACCATTTCACCAAGGTGGCCATTTTGAAGATAGAAACTTAATTGCGGTCGTAAGTCGAGGCCTGCCTTGTCCTGAAGGGGGCATACCTATCATAGATAAAATATAAACCAAAGGCTCTCTTGCGACACAAGCCGCTGGTCCTCATTGCACCCATCTGGAGGGACATCCTGTCCCTTGGCCAACTCAAGACCTCAACAGGACTTCCACCTGACCGGATTTGATCCGTCAGCAGCTGTCGAATTGTTGAGTTGTCAAGTTGTTCCTCACTTCCTTTCTTCCCTCTGGGTGGATCATTTCCTGAAGAGCTTGATAATCCTTCCGACTCATTTCCGGGCGAGAAGAATCCGGATCTGGGGTCTCGGAGGTCTTCTAGTCCAGCCCCCTGGTCAATGGGAATGTTGGAAGGGACCTGGGAGGTCTTCTAGTCCAGCCCCTGCTCAATAAGAGAGTTGGAAGGGACCTCGGAGGTCTTCTAATCCAGCCCCTGCTCAATAAGAGAGTTGGAAGGGACCATGGAGGTCATCTAGTCCAGCCCCCGGCTAGAGCCTGGCCTCCAATTTCAAGATGGCCGCCCAGGAGCTCCTTGAGAAAGGACCTTCACAATGTTGTGTGGATGAAAGGAGACGCAACTCGAGAACTATTGTCCTGAGGCTACTCCACTCTGGCAAAGGAACCATGGAGGAGAGACATAGATCAGGGCTAGGCCACCTTGGCTCTTTTATGACTCGTGGACTTCAACTCCCAGAATTCCTCAGCCAGCATGGCTCAGCTTGGAAACCTCTCCCTTTCCCCTCAGCTTGGCTGGCTCAGGAATTCTGGGAGTTGAAGTCCACGCATCATAAAAGAGCCAAGGTGGCCTGCCTCTGGCTTAGGCCTAGGCCGCTTTATGACTGATGGACTTCAACTCCCAGAATTCCTCAGCCAGCCTGGCTCAGCTTGGAAATCTCTCCCTTTCACCTCAGCATGGCTGGCTCAGGAATTCTGGGAGTTGAAGTCCATGAGTCATAAAAGAGCCAAGGTTGCCTACCCCTGCCCCAGCCAGTCAGGAATTCTGGGAGTTGAAGTCCACGACTCATAAAAGAGCCAATTCCTGATATGGGTGCCATGCTGGCAGAGGAATTCTGGGAGTTGAAGTCCCCTCATCTTCCTAGTAAGTCAGGGCTAGGCCACCTTGGCTCTTTTATGACTCGTGGACTTCAACTCCCAGAATTCCTCAGCCAGCATGGGGGAACTATGCCCCCCCTCATGACTGGTGGACTTCAACTCCCAGAATTCCTGAGCCAGCCTCGCTCAGCTTGGAAGCCTCTCCCTTTTCCCCTCAGCATGGCTGGCTCAGGAATTCTGGGAGTTGAAGTCCACCAGTCATAAAAGAGCTGAGGAGGCCTACCCGTCCTAGAAGTTCGTGGGCAGAAGATGGAGCAAGTCTTCCTATATGATCCCGGATCAGGAAGCCAACGAGGAGGAGGAGGAGGAAGAAAAGGATTGTGGGGGTCCCTGTTGCTCTCTGAACTAGGTGGTTTCCTTGCAGACGTCTCATGACCAAACTAGGGAACATCATCAGTGCTAGAAGGGAGGAGGAGGAGAGGAGAAACTGTGGGGGTCTCTGGTGCTCTCTGAGCTCGGTGGTTTCCTTGCAGATGTCTCATGACCCAACTAGGGAACATCAGTGCTAGAAGGGAGGAGGAGGAGGAGGAGGAGGAGGAGGAGGAGGAGGAGGAGGAAGGCAGGCTTTGGGTCCCTGGTGCTCACTGAGCTGGGTGGTTTCCTTGCAGACATTTCCTGACCGAACTAGGTAACATCATCAGTGCTAGGAGGAGGAGGAGAAAAGAAATGTGGCGTCGTTGATGCTTTCTGTCTGTGTTGGTTTCCTTGCAGACGTTTCATGATCCAGCTAGGTTACGTCATCAGTGCTAGAAGGGAGGGAACGGTTGCAGAGAGTAGGAGGAGGAGGAAGAGGAGGAGAAAGGACTGTGAGGTCCTTGGTGCTCTCTGAGCTGGGTGGTTTTTGTTGCAGACGTTTCAGGACCCAACTAGGCAACATCATCAGTGCTAGAAGGGAGGAGGAGAAGAAGAAGAAGAGGGGGAGGAGGAGGAGGGAGAAGGAAGGGAGGAAGAAAGGAAGGAAGGAAAGTGGGGTCCTTGGTGCTCTCTGAGCTGGATGGTTTCCTTGCAGACATTTCCTGACCCAACTAGGTAACATCATCAGTGCTAGAAGGGAGGAGGAGGAGAAAAGGACTGTGGGGTCGTTGATGCTTTCTGTCTGTGGTGGTTTCCTTGCAGACCTTTCATGACCCAGCTAGGTTACGTCATCAGTGCTAGAAGGGAGGGAAGGGTTGCAGAGAGGAGGAGGAGGAAGAGGAGGAGAAAGGACTGTGGGGTCCCTGGTGCTCTCTGAGCTGGGTGGTTTTTGTTGCAGACGTTTCAGGACCCAACTAGGCAACATCATCAGTGCTAGGAGGAGGAGGAGGAAGGACTGTGTGGGATCCCTGGTGCTCTCTGAGCTGGGTGGTTTCCTTGCAGACTTTTCATGACCCAACTAGGGAACATCATCAGTGCTAGAAGGAGGAAGAGGAGGAGGAAAAAAGACTATGGGAGCCTTGATGCTCTCTGAGTGTGGCTGTTTCCTTGCAGACGTTTCCTGACCCAACTAGGGAACGTCATCAGTGCTAGAGAGGAGCGTGGGGTTTGCTCTCTGTTTATGTACTAGTGGCTTCTCCTGACAGTGTTGGGTGGAAGTGCGGTTTTCTCCCCAGTGGTTCCCTGACGAGGGTGCAAGTAATCCTTGACATACAACTACAACCGAGTCCCCAATTTCTCTTGTGTTCAGTGAGTTTCCCCTCCCCAAGGTATTTTTCAGTGGCGTCGTAACTTTGAACAGCTACTAAACGAACTGTTGAGGACTAGCTGCATAGTCCTTCCCATTAACTGTTTTGTCGTTAATAAATCACATTGGTGACCGATTAATAACTTGCAAATCGAATTAGTAATTAGCAGTTAAATTATTAGGCCCACAAAATTATACTACTCATTTACTCCAAATAATTTAACTACTAACTACTAAGTTAAATGATTAGTAAATGAGTAGTTCAATTTGGGGGGCCTGTTTCAGAAACTAAACTAGTTGTAAAATATTAATCAGGATTCAGGATTAATATTTTACAACTATTTTAGTTTCTACAGCAGGCCCCCAAAATTGTACTACTCATTTACTCCTAATAATTTAACTATTAACTACTAAATTAAATGATTAGTAAATAAGTAGTTCAATTTGTTTCAGAAACTAAAATAGTTGTAAAATATTAATCCAGATTAATATTTTACATTTTAGCTTCTGAAGCAGGCCCCCCAAAACTGGACTACTCATTTACTCCTAATAATTTAACTCCTACTATTGTGATTGGCAAGTTATTAAAATTGTACTACTGATTAATCTGATAATTTAACTAACTTCTAATTCAATTTGCAAGTTATTACAATTTTTACTCATTAATCTAGTAATTTAACTACTACCAATTTGATTTGCAAGTTACTAACATTGTACTACTCATTAAATCTAATAATTTAACTACTATTAATTCGATTTGCAAGTTATTAAAATGGTGCTACTCATTCACAATTTAACTAACTTCAAATTCAATTTGCAAGTTATTAAAATTGTGCTCATTAAACTTAATAACTACTACTCATTCAATGTGCAAGTTACTAAAATTGTACTACTCATTAAACCTAATAATTTAACGACTACTTCGATTTGCAAGTTATTAAAATGGTACTACCGTAATAATTTAACTAACTTCAAATTCAATTTCCAAGTTATTAAAATTACACTCATCAAACCTAACAATTTAACTACTAATTCAATTTGCAAGTTACTAAAATTGTACTACTCCTTAAACTGAAATGATTTAACTACAAATTCAACTTGCAAATTATTAAAATTGTACTACTCGTTACTCAGCATTAATATTTTACAGCTATTAGCCACCCCCCCAAATTGTACTATTCATTTATTCCTAATAATTTAACTCCAAATCAGTATTCCCATTTTGATATTAATATGTTCCGTTATTTCAAATAATCGCTATATTCGATTCGGAGAGACAGAGCTGTGAATTTATGTTGGGTCCTTTTTTTAATTTTTAAAGGCCCGTTTTGAAAAAAGTCCCGTTAATTTTGTGTGGTTTTTTCCTTTGCTATTTTTTTCTTTTAAAAAAATATTTTTTTGGGAGGGGGCTGTTTTGTGTTTTAACTTTTATTTTATTTTTTTTATTTTTGGGAAGAAAAATCCAAAAGGGAGCTTTACAGACCAAGAAGAGAAAGAAAGAAAACACGCGGAGAGAGAAGATATATATATATATATATATGTAGGTCTTTGGTTATTCGGGTTTTGTCCCGCGAAAAATTGGAAGTGTCTTGGCGACGTTTCGACGAAGTCCCTTTCGTCATTTTCAGGCTGGTGTTTTCGGCTTCGTGCTTCTAGGAGCAATATGCGATCGTAGCTGTTTCTTCCTTTTAACTGCCAGTGGGGGTATGAACTGATTGGGTGGGAGGTTGGCTGTTTTCTGATTGGGTGGGAGCCAAGCTCCCACCCAATCAGTTGATACCCCCACTGGCAGTTAAAAGGAAGAAACAGCTACGATCACACATTGCTCCTAGAAGCACGAAGCCGAAAGAACCAGCCTGAAGATGACGAATGGGACTTCGTCGAAACGTCGCCAAGACACTTCCAATTTTACACGGGACAAAACCCGAATAACCAAAGACCTACATACAAACACCCGCAAAAACCTCAGAAAACACACATATATATTTGTCCTAAATTGTCCTTTAATTTAATATCGCTCGGCAAAAAACACTGAATTTTTGCCAGGTTTTTGCCAAGAAGGAAATTGCTAGCGATTGTACAATACTGCAGCCCAAGTTGGAGGAACAAGCTAAGGAGAGAAAGAAAGAGACACAATACACAAACAAAACTTCTGCTTCTAAGGAATGTCGATGATAAATTAAGAGGGGGGAAAAAATGCAAAATATAGTGGTAGGAAGCTTTCCCCGTCAATTATGCGCTGGTCCAAAGAGTTTTTTGCGCTGTGAATCCACCAATTTTTTTGGCTCGCTTCTTCTGACTATATTTGTAAATTTGACGGTTCACTGTGCAACGGGCGTTAAGACTTAAGTGTGTAAAGTGGCTCCCCCCCTTTTTCGATCGTAAATAGTAATAAAAAAGTGGTATGAGCAGGGTGAAAAAAACAAACAAACCTAGAGCTAAAATCGTGACTTCCCAAATCTTCCGTTCCAAAGCTCTTGGGTGCAACTGCCTATTTTTTCCTATCAATCTGATTTTATTTTTATTTATTTTTTTTCACCCCTTCCGGGTAGGAGAGAAGCTAAGAAAAGGGGAAGGGTTAAAAATGGAAGAGGACGAGAGCGAAATGGCACGAAAGGCTGAATCTTGGAAGCGGCCGAAAAGGCCTTCCGCTGTAGGATGACGAGGCGAGACACAAGTCCTTGCGCCCTTCGACTCTTTTCTTTTAATGACGTTTTATGCTTATTTTTCTTTTTTATACATGATAAATGCACTGCAATAAGGGGGGGGGAGTGGGAGAGAGGAGACAGAAAGGAGAGAGACAGTGAGAGCGAGAAAGGAGAGGGAGACAGAGAGGGAGGAGAGAGAGAGAAAGGAGAGCGAGACAGGAGCGAAAGGAGAGGGAGAGAGAATGGAGAAGAGAGAAAAGAAAGAGAAAGGAGAGCGAGAGACAGGAGCAAAAGGAGAGGGAGAGAGAGAATAGAAAGGAGAGAAAAGGGAGACGGTGAGCTAAAGGAGACAGACAGGAGCAAGAGAAAGGAGAGAGGAGAAAGGAGAGGGAAACAGAGAGAGGAGAAAGAAGAGCGAGAGACAGGAGTGAGAGAGAGGAGAAAGGAGAGGGAAACAGAGAGAGGAGAGAGAAAGAAGAGCGAGAGACAGGAGTGAGAGGAAGGAGGGAGAGAGAGAGGAGAGAGGGAAAGGAGAGGGAGAGAGAGAGAATGGAGAAGAGTCAAAGGAAAGAAGAGCAAGAGACAGGAGCGAGAAAAAGGAAAGGGAGAGAGAAGAGAGGGAGAATGGAGAGAAAAGGGAGACGGTGAGCGAAAGGAGACAGGAGCAAGAGAAAGGAGAGGGAGATAGAGGAGAGAGAGAATGGAGAGAAAGGAGAGCAAGAGACAGGAGCGAGAGAAAGATAGAGAGAGACGGGAGCAAGAGAAAGTGGAGGGAGAGAGGAGATGAGACAGACAGAAAGGAGAAAGACAGAGTGAAAGAGAGAAAGGAGAGGGAGACAGAAATAGAAGGGAGAGAAAAGAGAAAGGGGAGAGAGAGAGGAGAGAGAAAGAGAGGAGAGACAGTGAGAGAAAGGAGAGAGGAAAGAAAGGAGAGGGAGACAGAGAGAGAAGGGAGAGAATGGAGAGCAAGAAGCAGGAGCAAGAGAAAGGAGAGGGAGAGAGATAGAGAGAAGAGGGAGAGAAAGGAGAGAAAAGAGTGAGAGAAAGGAGAGCGAGAGACAGGAAGGAGAAAAGGAGAGCGAGACAGAGAGAGACAGAGAGGAGAGAGAATGGAGAGAAAAGAGAGACGGTGAGAGGAAGGGGAGACAGGAGCAAGAGGAAGGAGAGGGATAGAGGAAAGGAGAGGGAAAGGAGAGAGAGAGGAGAGAGAGCGCGAAAGGAGAGCAAGAGAGCTATAATATATATATATATGTATATGTATATATATTACACACACAGGATATATCTTTCTATGTATAATATTAAAATAAAATAAGTTATAGGCCTCTCCGGCTTCTCGCCCTCTTCCAATCGCGTCCTTTCCAAAGCGACACTCACTTGTGGATCCGTCGCCGAGGCCGACAAAACCATCGGGAAGAGGTGTGTGAAAAACGAGAAGCAGGTAAGAAACAAAAAAAAAGAATTTGGCTCAGTTCCGGGTTCACATTTTTCAAACCGAGAGGATCCGAAGCCCTCCCCCCCCCACCCCCAGCCGGTGGCCCCTGGAGAAGGTGTAAGATGTAGCTCGGCTTCGCTTGAAGGCCACCAACGGGGGATGGTCTCCTCCTGGGAGAGAAGGTCGTGGAGAGGCAACATCTGAGGGGAGGGAGGTTGCGATTCACGTAGGGTTGGCCGACCACGAGCGGACATCACACTGGAGCGGACATGCAGGCGTCAACGGTGCGTTGTGCGTAAGGACGAAAGAACGACAATGTTCGGGCCAGCTTGTCTAGAAGGGGAGATCTACTCGGTTTGTGGGCTGGAAGATCTTGGTCGTGACCTCAACTGGAGATCTAAATGAGGTTCAACCTTCCAGAAGGATTGTGGACCTTTGGGGGGGGGTGGTCTACATCAAACCCAACCTTGTGGTTTCTTCAAGCTAGAGATTGTGGATCTTTGGGGGGTGGTGGTCTACATCAAACCCAACCTTGTGGTTCTTCAAGCTAGAGATTCCCCCTTTCGCAACCAAGTTCTCCTTTCCAAAGTGGTCTTCGGTGACGACTCTAGAGGAGACTTCCCACTGTCCTTGGAGATAATGCCAAGAAGAAAGAAGAGTTTCTTGGAGATGGAAAGTCAAGAAGAAGAAGGAACTCATCAACCTTGGAGATAATTCAAGAAGAACAGGAGACTTCCCATCATCCTTGGAGATAACTCAAGAAGAACAGAAGACTTCCCATCATCTTTGGAGATAACGTCAAGAAGGAGAGGAGACTCAACACTGTCCTTTGGAGACAACACAAGAAGGCTTCTGATGGACCAGGAGATCCCGATGGGCAGAAGGCCAAGTCATGCTATAGAAGTCTTCAACAAAGGGAGGAAGGTTGGACGCCAACCCAATCCTTATTCCCTTCCAGAGGTGGTCTTTCATCCAAGGGGTTGACCTGGTCGACAAGGCTCCTTTCTAACGGTTGAAGAGTAATCCAATCCAATTCGAGACCTTGGCTGAAGGCCAACAGAGGTTCTACCACAAGGTTCCTTTGATAGACGTGTACCAGGCCACAAAATGGGACAATGAGTGCTACTTCCGATCTTTCTCATCTTGGATAGGACCGTCCCGCCAGGAGGTGGACCTCAAGGCATTCAACCACCGAAGATGGGAAACGTTCCTTCCTTTTCCCCACCTTTCCCCCCCCACCCACCTGCAACGGACGGTCGGTCACTCCGCCAGTTTCCGTTTGGACGGCGGGATCAGATGAGCCGGCAGCTCGCCGGGAAGCTCGTGACCTTCCAGCTTGACCTTGATCAGGTGGTTGGCCAAGGCAAACTCTTCGTCGTCCAGCATGCCGTCCTTGTCGAGGTCGGACAGCTTCCAGATCTTTCCCAGCACGGTGTTGGGAAGCTTGGACCTCACCATCTCCTTCTTGGCGTTGGCCCCGGTGAGCTTCCCGTCCACGGGGGACAAGGTGTAGAAGATCTCGTCGTACATGGGCTTGTCCCGGGCCACCACCCAGTCGGCGTCGTCGATGCCCTCGCCGGCGCCCTCGCCGTAGCCGTGTCCGAAGGGGCCGTGGAGGGTCCCTTCAAAGGCGCCGCCTTTGACCATCTGGGCGGGCCGCTGGGCCTCCTCCTGGCGGACCAGGACCATCAGCTGGGCAATGTCGTTGGCCAACATGTCCTCCACGGCGTCCAGCAGCTTGGTCTTCAGAGGTTGGAACTTGCTGAAGTCTTGACCCTGGAGCTGCTCCTGGAGAGGGAAGGGAGAGACGGGAGCGGAGATGAGACCAGGGTGGAGGGGGCGGGGAGGACACCCTCACCCCCCCAAAAAAACCACACACAACACAAGGACAACTTATGGGGTCTCCTGCTGGAGGACGGCGTTGGGCTAGAAGACCTCCCGGTTCCCTTCCGTAATTCCGTTATTCGGAGAAGAAAAAGTTAGGAGAGGAGGAAGATGGTCTAGGACACAGGTCGGCACTTGCGCTTCTCTTCTCTCTCCCCCCCCTCTCTCTGTGTGTGCGTGTGTGCGTGTGTGTAAAAAAGAGAGTGGCCTCACCCTGAACCTACGAGCTGAAAATCTTATTGGGCGGGGCTCCTCCCTTTGCTGCGTCTCTGCAGGAAGCAGGAAGCAGGAAGGGCAGGAGAGAGCTAGCTAGCCCAGCTATGCTGACTCAGGAATTCTGGGAGTTGAAGTCCACGAGTCATAAAAGAGCCCAGGTTGCCTACCCCTGAGCTAGCCCAATAAGAATGTGGGTCAGCTTGTTGGAGAGCAGCTTGAAGCCGGCTTGCCAGGTGTGCAGAAGATCAGAGAGAGAAAGAGAGAGGGGGGGAGAGAAGAGAGAGGGAGCGAAAGAGAGAGAGGGGGAGAGAGAGAGAAAGAAAGAGGAGAGAGACAGGAAGACAGAAACAAAGAGAAAGAGAGAGGGGGGAGAGGAAAGAGAGGGAGAGGAAAGAGAGAGAGGAAAGAGAAAAAGAGAAAGAGAGGAAACAGAGGAAAGAGAGAAAGGGAGGGAGAGAAAGAGGAAAAGAGAGGGAGAGAGAAAGAAAGAAAGAAAGAAAGGGGGAGAGGAAAGAGAGAGAGAGGAAGACAGAAAGAGAAAGAGAGAGAGGGGGAGAGGAAAGAGGGAAAGAGAGAGGGAGGGGGGAGAAAGATGGAGGAAAAGAGGGAGAGAGGGGGAGAGAAAGAAAGAAAGGGGGAGAGGGAAAGAGAGAAAGAGAGGGAAAGAGAAAAAGAGAAGAAAGAAAGGGAGAGAGAGAAAAAGAGAGAGAGGGAGGGGGAGAGAGAGGGAGGAAAAGATGGGGAGAGAGAAAAAGAAAAGGGGGAGAGGAAAGTGAGGAAGAGGAAAGAGAGAAAGAGAAAAAGAGAAAGAGAGAGGGAGAGGAAAGAGAGAGGGGAGAGGAACGAGAAAAGGGAGAGAAAGACAGAGAAAGAGAGAGAAGGAGAGAGAGGGAGGAAAAGAGAGCGAGAGAGGGGAGAGAGAGAAAGAAAGAGAGGGGGGAGAGGAAAGAGGGAGAGGAAAGAGAGAGAAAGAGGGAAAGAGAAAGAGAGAGAGAGAGAGGAAACAGAGAGGGAGAGGAACGAGAGAAGGGAGAGAGAAAGACAGAGAAAGAGACAGAGGGGGAAAGAGAGAGAGGGAGGAAAAGAGAGGGAGAGAAAGAAAGAGAGGGGGAGAGAGAGAAAGAAAGAGGGGGAGAGGAAAGAGGGAGAGGAAAGAGAGAGAGAGAGGGAAAGAGAGAAAAGAGAAAAAGAGAAAGAGAGAGAGGAAACAGAGAGGGAGAGGAAAGAGAGAAAGGGAGAAAGACAGAGAAGAGAGAGAGGGAGGAAAAGAGAGAGGGGGGGAGAGAGAGAAAGAAAGAGAGGGGGGAGAGGAAAGAGAGTGGGGGAAGGGAAAGAGGGAGAGGAAAGAGAGAGAGAGGGAAAGCGAAAAGAGAAAGAGAGAGAGGGGGAAAGGAAACAGAGAGGGAGAGGAAACAGAGAGAGGGGAGAGGAACGAGAAAGGGAGAGAGAGAAAGACAGAGAAAGAGAGAGAAGGAGAGAGAGAGAGAGAGGGAGGAAAAGAGAGAGGGGGGAGAGAGAGAAAGAGAGGGGGAGAGGAAAGAGGAGAGGAAGAGAGAGAGAGAGGGAAAGAGAAAAAGAGAGAGGGGGAAAGGAAACAGAGAGGGAGAGGAAACAGAGAGGGGAGAGGAACGAGAGAAAGGGAGAGAGAGAAAGAGAGAAGGAGAGAGAGGGAGGAAAAGAGAGGGGGGAGAGGAAAGAGAAAGAGAGGGGGAGAGGAAAGAGAGAGAGAGAAAGAGAAAAGAGAAAGAGAAAAAGAGAAAGAGAGAGAGGGGGGGAAAGGAAACAGAGAGGGAGAGGAAACAGAGAGAGGGGGAGAGGAACGAGAGAAAGGGAGAGAAAGAGAGAGGAGAGAGAGAGAGGGAGGAAAAGAGAGAGGGGGGGAGAGAGAGAAAGAAAGAGAGGGGGGAGAGGAAAGAGGGAGAGGAGAGAAAGAGAGGGGGAAAGAGAAAAAGAGAAAGAGAGAGAGAGGGGGAAAGGAAACAGAGAGGGAGAGGAAACAGAGAGAGGGGAAGAGAAACGAGAGAAAGGGAGAGAGAGAAAGACAGAGAAAGAGAGAGGGAGGAAAGAGAAAGAGAAAGGAGGGAGAGAGAGACACACACAGAGAGAAAAAAACCCTTTTGATATCTAAAATGAAGATAACACGGCATATATATCCTTTTTTTACCTTTATATTTCGTCCCTCCCCGCCCCCGCCCCCCCCCCCGACAACTTTTACCTGCATTTTCTTTAAATTGGGAAAATCGCCGGGCGAAATTTGATGCTCTCGCTCGATCCGGCTGTAAATCTCGCCCAGATTGTTCACCAATTCTTTCTTTTTGTTATCTTTGCCAAAGACGGCCGGCATCTCTTTCTTCAGGGAGCTGATGATGTAGGCTTGAACCTACGTTGGTTTCACAGAATGAAATACAAAAATCAGACAGCGCCATCAAATCAAATCAAAGAAAGTAAAGTAAAGCAGAGCATCAATAATCCCGTAAAAGAAAGTAAAATAAGTAGGCGGTCGTAAAAAGAAAAGACGAAATGTCAAATAAAATGGTAAAGTCCTCTAATGAAATAGAACAATTCGCCAGTGGAACCACCTGCCTCCAGAAGCGGTGAACGCTCCAACCCTGGAAGTTTTGAAGGAGAGGCTGGACGGCCATTGGTCTGAAATGGTCTATAGGGTTTCCTGCCAGAGCAGGGGGTTGGACTAGATGACCTCCAAGGTCCTTTCCGACTTTACTACTACTACTACTACTACTACTGCTACTGCTACTGCTAACTATTATTATTAAGAGACTGGACAGCCATTTGTCTGAAATGCTGTAGGATTTCCTGCCTGAGCAGGGGGTTGGACTAGATGACCTCCAAGGTCCCTTGCAATTATTATTATTATTATTATTATTATTATTATTATTATTATTATTATTATTATTATTATTATAGGGTTTCCTGCCTGAGCAGGGGGTTGGACTAGATGACCTCCAAGGTCCCTTGCAATTATTATTATTATTATTATTATTATTAATATTATTAAGAGACTGGACAGCCATTTGTCTGAAATGCTGTAGGGTTTCCTGCCTGAGCAGGGTGTTGGACTAGATGACCTCCAAGGTCCCTTCCAATTATTATTATTATTATTATTATTATTATTATTATTATTATTATTATTAAGAGACTGGACAGGCATTTGTCTGAAATGCTGTAGGGTTTCCTGCCTGAGCAGGGGGTTGGACTAGATGACCTCCAAGGTCCCTTCCAATTATTATTATTATTATTATTATTACTACTACTATTATTATTAAGAGACTGGACAGCCATTTGTCTGAAATGCTGTAGGGTTTCCTGCCTGAGCAGGGGGTTGGACTAGATGACCTCCACGGTCCCTTCCAACTTTATTATGATTATTATTTTTAAAATAAAGTAAAATAAAATAAAATAAAAGAAAGTAAAAGAAAGACAAGTAAAATAAAATGATAAAGATAAAATAAAATAAAGTAAAATAATAACATAAAATAAAATAATAAAACAAAGTAATATAAAGTAAAAGAAAAGAAAGTAAAATAAAATGATAAAATAAGGTAAAACAAAATAATAAAAGAAAGGAAAGTAATAAATTAATATAAAGCAAAATGAAGTAAAATAAAATGAAGTAAAATAAAATAACAAAATAAGGTAAAATAAAATAATAAAAAGGAAAATAGTAAAAAATAAAATGATCAAATAAAAAAAATGAAATAAATCAAAAGAATAAAACATGACATAAAAATAAAATAATATATTAATACAATAAAAAAATGAAATATAAAATAAAATAACAAAGTCATCTAATAAAAGTAAAATAAAATAATAAATATAAAGTAAAAAGAATAATAAAATAACATAACATAAAGTAAAATAAAATAACAAAATAAGGTAAAACAAAAGACAAGAAAGTACAACAATATGATAAAATAAGAAAATCAAAGAAATCCAAAAAAATAAAATAACAAAATAAGGTAACATCAAATACAGTAAAATAAAATAATATATTAATATAACAAAATAAAAAACAAACTATAAAATAAAATCACAAAGTCGCCTAATAAAAGTAAAAATAATATAATGTAAAATAAAGTAAAATAAAAGAATACATTCATATAAAGTCAAATGAAGCCAAATCAAAGAAAGCCAAAGAATATGAGGTAAAATGAACTCATAAAATAAAATGATAAAAAAAATAAAGTAAAAAAGAAATAAAGAAATAAAATAAAATAAAATAAAAAAGCAATAAAATAAAATAAAGCAAAATAAAAATTCATATCCTCAGGACCCAACTAGGGAACATCATCAGTGCGAGGAGGAGGAGGAGGAGGAGGAGGAGCGACTGTGAGGTCCCTGGTGCTCTCTGAGTGGGTGCTTTCCTTGCAGACGTTTCACGACCAAACTAGGCAACACCCTCAGTCCTCCAGGGAGTACAGTTGCCTTCCTTTTTAATACCGGTATACATACATACATACATACATACATACATACATACATACATACAAACATCTATATAAATAAAATAAACCCTAGACCAATACCGACCCATCCCAACTCACCTTGGCCAGCCGGGCCCGTTTGATGAGGTCGTTGAGCTTCCGGAGCGCCGCGTTCCGGGGCAGGCTCTGGATGTCCCGGAACAGGTCCTGCTCTTCGGCTTCAAAGAGCTTCCGGTTATCCGGGATCAGCAGCGGGTGGGACCAGAAGGAGCCGATGTAGACCCGGATGACCTCGGGGGTGTTGACGATCTTGCCCAGGGACCACATCAGGGCCCCGTAGACCCTCATCAGCTGCTGGGTCTCGATCTGGTCGGCCTTGTTGAGGACTACCCTCATCTTGTCCTCGTGGTTCTTCAGGGCTTTGATGACCTCGGAAAACTCGTCGGAGATGTCCAGCTTGTGGGCGTCGAAGAGCAGGATGATCCGGTCCACCCGCTCGGCGAACCACTCCAGGACGGCCGCAAAGTCGTAGCCTGGATCGGGGAAGGAAGGAAGGAGAGGTTTCGAACTCGGGGTCGAAAGCGCCCGGAGTTTGGGAGTTCTAGTCCTGCTTTAGGTAGGAAAGACGGCTGGTTGACTTTGAACCAATCACCAGGAGACGGGGAGTTCTAGTCCCACCCTAGGCATGAAAGCTGGTTGGGTGACTTTGGGCCAATCACCAGGAGACGGGGAGTTCTAGTCCCACCCTAGGCATGAAAGCTGGTTGGGTGACTTTGGGCCAATCACCAGGAGACGGGGAGTTCTAGTCCCGCCTTTGGCATGAAAGCCGGTTGGGTGACTTTGGGCCAATCACCAGGAGACGGGGAGTTCTAGTCCCGCCTTTGGCATGAAAGCCGGCTGGGTGACTTTGAACCAATCACCAGGAGACGGGGAGTTCTAGTCCCGCCTTTGGCATGAAAGCCGGCTAGGTGACTTTCGGCCAATCACCAGGTGACAGTGAGTTCCAGTCCCGCCTTTGGCATGAAAGCCGGTTGGGTGACTTTGGGCCAATCACCAGGAGACGGGGAGTTCTAGTCCCGCCTGAGGCATGAAAGCCGGTTGGGTGACTTTGAACCAATCACCAGGAGACGGGGAGTTCTAGTCCCGCCTTTGGCATGAAAGCCGGCTGGGTGACTTTGAACCAATCACCAGGAGACGGGGAGTTCTAGTCCCGCCTTTGGCATGAAAGCCGGTTGGGTGACTTTAGGCCAATCACCAGGAGACGGGGAGTTCTAGTCCCGCCTGAGGCATGAAAGCCGGCTGGGTGACTTTGAACCAATCACCAGGAGACGGGGAGTTGTAGTCCCGCCTTTGGCATGAAAGCCGGCTGGGTGACTTTGAACCAATCACCAGGAGACGGGGAGTTCTAGTCCCGCCTTTGGCATGAAAGCTGGCTAGGTGACTTTCGGCCAATCACCAGGTGACAGTGAGTTCCAGTCCCGCCTTTGGCATGAAAGCCGGTTGGGTGACTTTGGGCCAATCACCAGGAGACGGGGAGTTCTAGTCCCGCCCTCGGCACGAAAGCCGGTTGGGTGACTTTGGGCCAATCACCAGGAGATGGGGAGTTGTAGTCCCGCCTGAGGCATGAAAGCCGGTTGGGTGACTTTGAACCAATCACCAGGAGACGGGGAGTTCTAGTCCCGCCTGAGGCACGAAAGCCGGTTGGGTGACTTTGGGCCAATCACCAGGAGACGGTGAGTTCTAGTCCCGCCTGAGGCACGAAAGCCGGTTGGGTGACTTTGGGCCAATCACCAGGAGACGGGGAGTTCTAGTCCCGCCTGAGGCATGAAAGCCGGTTGGGTGACTTTGAACCAATCACCAGGAGACGGGGAGTTCTAGTCCCGCCTTTGGCATGAAAGCCGGCTGGGTGACTTTGAACCAATCACCAGGAGACGGGGAGTTCTAGTCCCGCCTTTGGCATGAAAGCCGGTTGGGTGACTTTAGGCCAATCACCAGGAGACGGGGAGTTCTAGTCCCGCCTGAGGCATGAAAGCCGGCTGGGTGACTTTGAACCAATCACCAGGAGACGGGGAGTTGTAGTCCCGCCTTTGGCATGAAAGCCGGCTGGGTGACTTTGGGCCAATCACCAGGAGACGGGGAGTTCTAGTCCCGCCTTTGGCATGAAAGCTGGCTAGGTGACTTTCGGCCAATCACCAGGTGACAGTGAGTTCCAGTCCCGCCTTTGGCATGAAAGCCGGTTGGGTGACTTTGGGCCAATCACCAGGAGACGGGGAGTTCTAGTCCCGCCCTCGGCACGAAAGCCGGTTGGGTGACTTTGGGCCAATCACCAGGAGATGGGGAGTTGTAGTCCCGCCTGAGGCATGAAAGCCGGTTGGGTGACTTTGAACCAATCACCAGGAGACGGGGAGTTCTAGTCCCGCCTGAGGCACGAAAGCCGGTTGGGTGACTTTGGGCCAATCACCAGGAGACGGTGAGTTCTAGTCCCGCCTGAGGCACGAAAGCCGGCTGGGTGACTTTGGGGAACAGAAATCGGGAGCTCAATGGCGTAAACCGAGGACTCCCGGAATTTGAAACCAAGCAACGAGAAAGTAGTCCTCATTGGGGAGTCTGAGAAACAACAACAACTGAGGAACAATAAAAGTGTTTATTCTGCGCCACACCTGCTCAAAAGCCAAACCATAGTTTGGCAAGTCGAGCTGTCTGACTCACTTCCTCTTGCAGCCACGCCACGAATACGGAATCACAGACTAACAAGAATTGGCAGGGACCCTGGAGGTCATCCAGTCCAACCCCCTGCTCAGGCAGGAGACCCTTACAAAATCATGGAATAACTAGAGGTGGAAGAGACGTCAGAGGTCATCTACAATAACAAGAGGTGGAAGGGACGTAAGGTCATCTAGTCCAACCCCTTGCTCAAGCAGGAGACCCTTACAGAATCATAGAAAAGAGTTGGTAGGGATCCTGGAGGTCATCTAGTCGAACCCCTTGCTCAAGCAGGAGACCCTTACAGAATCACGGAATAACAAGAGTTGGAAGGGACCCTGGAGGTCATCCAGTCCAACCCCCTGCTCAAGCAGGAGACCCTTACAGAATCATAGAATAACAAGAGTTGGAAGGGGCCCTGGAGGTCATCCAGTCCAACCCCCTGCTCAAGCAGGAGACCCTTACAGAATCATAGAATAAGAAGAGTTGGAAGGGACCCTGGAGGTCATCCAGTCCAACCCCCTGCTCAAGCAGGAGACCCTTACAGAATCATAGAATAACAAGAGTTGGAAGGGACCCTGGAGGTCATCCAGTCCAACCCCCTGCTTGAAGCAGGAGACCGTTACAGAATCATGGAATAACAAGAGGTGGAAGGGACATCAGAGGTCATCTAGTCCAGCCCCTTCAAGCAGGAAACCCTTACAGAATCCTGGAATGATACAACTGAAAGGGATCTTGGAGGTCATCCAGTCCCACCCCCTGCTCAAGGAACAGACCTTTACAGAATCGTACAATGACAAGCGTTGGAAGGGATGTCAGAGGTCATCTAGTCCAGACCCCTGCTCAAGCAGGAGACCCTTCCTGAATCACAGAGCTGTAAGGGATCCTGGAGTTCATCTAGCCCAACCCCCTGCTGAAGCAGGAGACCCTTCCCGAATCACAGCATCATACGGTCAGAAGGGACCCTGGAGGCCATCTAGTCCAACCCCCCTGCCCCCATTCAAGCTGGACATCCCACAGCACCGTTCCAGACAACTGCTTGTCTAATCCTCTTCTTAAAAACCTCCCGTGTTGTTGGAACCCCGCCCAATGTCTGGAGCCCAAATTCGGGGACTGCCCGATTTCAAACTCTGGCTATGCTCAGGAGAACCTCTGCTAAACGAAGGACCAGCTGTCAAACCAGCGGAGTTCACGATCGTAGTCAAATGTCGCTCACAAATGATGGTTTACCTCGGCTAATCCGCTGTTTCTCTCCGGAGAGGATGCCCGGGGTGTCAATCACACTGATGCTTTCCAGGACAGGGTTGGGCAGCTGGGCACACACAAATCTGTGGGTGGGTGGGAAATAAATTAAGTTTTGTCCCGTTTTACGGCCTCGTCTGCCACCGTCGCTAAGTAAATCGCCCACAGTTGTTGAAGTCAAGTCAGGAATTCTGGGCGTGGAAGACCACCCAGCTGAAATCGGTATTTCCTACGCTTCCCAATTCGAAGACGGTGGACTTCAACGCCCAGAATTCAACTCCACGCTGGCTGGGATGGGGGGAATTCTGGGCGTTGAAGTCCACCCGTCTACCGACAGCGGTCGTTAAGCGAATCGGTTTCCCGAACTGGTGGAAACACTGGAAATTGTCAAAAGAAGAAGAAGAAGAAGAAGAAGAAGAAGAAGAAGAAGAAGAAGAAGAAGAAGAAGAAGAAGAAGAAGAAGAAGAAGAAGAAGAAGAAGAAGAAGAAGAAGAAGAAGAAGAAGAAGAAGAAGAAGAAGAAGAAGAAGAAGAAGAAGAAGGGGAAGAGGAAGAGGAAGAAGAGGAAGAGGAAGAAGAGGAAGAGGAAGAAGAAGAAGAAGAGGAAGAGGAAGAAGAAGAAGAGGAAGAAGAGGAAGAGGAAGAAGAGGAAGAAGAAGAACAAGAAGAACAAGAAGAAGAAAGAAGAAAGAAGAGGAGGAGGAGGAGGAGGAGGAGAAGGAGAAGGAGAAGGAGAAGAAAGGAAGAAGGAGGAGGAGGAGGAGGAGGAGAAGGAGAAGGAGAAGAAGAAGAAGAAGAAGAAGAAGAAGAAGAAGAAGAAGAAGAAGAAGAAGAAGAAGAAGAAGAAGAAGAAGAAGAAGAAGAAGAAGAAGAAGGCAAAAAATTACAATAGTGTGACGGTGGGATTCTGCAAATGGTCTAAATGCGCAGAATAGAATTGTGAGCATGTATGTGTGATGGGGAGTGTGTGTGTGTGTGTGTGTGAGAGAGAGAGACAGAGACAGAGAGAGAGAGAGAGAAATGTTAACAGAAAGAATGAGAAAGATGAACAAAGAGAGAGAGAAAGAAATAAAAAAGAGAAAGATGGGAGAGAGAATGAGAAAGAGACGGAGAAAGAGAAAGGAAAAGAGAAAAAGATGGGGAGAAACAGAGTGTGGGATGGAGAGAGAGGGAATGGGAAAATAACGGCGACAGAGAATGAGAAAGATGAGAGAAAAAGAGATGGAGAGAGAGAGAGGGAATGAGAATGAAATGGAGACAGATTGAGAAAGGGAGAGAGAGATGGAGGGAGAGAAAAAGATAGAAAGAGAGAGGGAATGAGAAAGAAATGGAGACAGAGAGAGAAAAAGAGAAAGATGGAGAAAGAGAGTGAGAAAGAGATGGAGAAAGAGAGAAAAGATGGGGAGAATGAGAGAGAGAGATGGAAACAGAGAAGAAGAAAGATGGAGAGAAAGAGATGGAGAGAGAGAGAGGGAATGAGAATGTAATGGAGACAGAATGAGAAAGAGGGAGAGAGAGGGAGGGAGAGAGAGGGAATGAGAAAGAAATGGAGACAGAGAGAGAAAAAGAGGAAGATAGAGAAAGAGAGTGAGAAAGAGTGAGAAAGAGAGTGAGAAAGAGATGGAGAGAGAAAAGATGGGGAGAATGAGTGAGTGAGAGAGAAAGAGATGGAAACAGAGAATGAGAAAGGTGGAGAGAGAAAGAGATGGAGAGAGAGAGAGAGAGGGAATGAGAAAGAAATGGAGACAGAGAGAGGAAAAAGAGGAAGATAGAGAAAGAGAGTGAGAAAGAGATGGAGAAAGAGAGAAAAGATGGGGAGAATGAGTGAGTGAGAGAGAAAGAGATGGAAACAGAGAATGAGAAAGGTGGAGAGAGAAAGAGAGGGAATGAGAATGTAATGGAGACAGAATGAGAAAGAGGGAGAGAGATGGAAGGAGAGAAAAAGAGAGGGAGAGAGAGAGGGAATGAGAAAGAAATGGAGACACAGCAAGAGAAAGATGGAGAAAGAGAGAGAATGAAAGAGATGGAGAAAGAGAAAGAGAGAAAAGACGGGGAGAATGAGAGAGAGAGAGAGAGACTGAGAAAGAGAGAACGAGAGAGAGAGAGAGAGAGAGAACGTCAAAATCAGGTCCTCGGAGCGCTGGGGAACATCCATTCCAACTTGGGTCACTAAGGGAGCCGTCATTAAATGAGGACTGAACGCAATCCCTGAGAAGGAAGTTTTCCGAAGCGGAAAAAAGCGACAAACAGCTCAGGAAAAAAAAACTGGGGAAAAAAAAACCCGGACGGGGACTGTTGGACCCAGCCCTGCCGCCACCCAGTCTCCCCAGTTAAACCAGTTTGGGAAAACCCCCCCACCACCAGGCCGGCCGCCGGACGCACCTGTTCAGGAAGGCATTCCCGAAGGCGTTGAGCTTCCGAAAGGGCTTCTTCGGATCCACCACCAGGGCGTTGCCCGGGATGATCCCTTCCACCTGGCCTTGCATGACGGCAATGAAGGAGTCCGTGGTGGGCTCCGGTCCGATCCGCATCCCGGGGAAATCCTGCTCCAGGAGGTACCTGCAACCAGAGGTCAAGCAGACAAGCCATGATTGGGACCTTTAGGCAGACATCCAGCAAAGAAGCCCCCCATCGGCCTCGAAAAGGCAAACGTCCAGCAGACAAGCCATCACTGGGACCCAGAAATCAGACACCAGGCACAGAAGCCATGATTGGAATTAGGAAGCAGACATCAGGCACACAAGCCGTGATTGGAACTAGAAAGCAGATCCAGCAGAGAAGCCAGGATTGGTATCTGAAAGCAGACATCAAGCAAAGGAGTCACCATTGGTACTTAAACCAGACATCCAGAAGACAAGCCATGGTTGGTACATGAAACCGGACATCCAGACAAGCCATTGTTGGTACTTGAAACCAGACATCAAGCAGACATGTCTCCATCCATCCATCTCTCCACCATCCAACTTTCCATCCATCCAACTCTTCATCCATCCATCATCTCTCCATCCATCCAACTCTCCATCTCTGTCCATTCATCATTTCATCTCTCCATCCAATTCTCCATCCATCCATCTCTCCATCCAATTCTCCATCCATCCATCTCTCCATCCATCATCTCTCCATCCAATTTTCCATCCATGCATCTCTCCATCCAATTCTCCATGTCCATCCATCCATCCATTTCTCCATCTATCTCTCCACCACCCAACTCTCCATCCATCCATCTCTCCATCCAATTCTCCATCAGTCCATCCATCCATCCATCCATCTCTCCACCATCCAACTCTCCACCATCTCCATCCAATTCTCCATCCATCATCTCTCCATCCATCCATACCTGCATCCATCCAATTCTCCATTCATCTCTCTATCCATAATCTCTCCATCCAATTTTCCATCCATGCATCTCTCTCTATCCAATTCTCCATGTCCATCCATCCATCCATTTCTCCATCTATCTCTCCACCACCCAACTCTCCATCCATCCATCTCTCCATCCAATTCTCCATCAGTCCATCCATCCATCCATCTCTCCACCATCCAACTCTCCATCCATCCATCTCTCCATTATCTCCATCCAATTCTCCATCCATCCATCCATCTCTCTCCATCTCTCCATCCATTCATCCATCTCTCTCCATCCATACATCCATCTCTCTCCATCTATCCATCCAATTCTCCATCAGTCCATCCATCCATCTCTCTCCATCCATCCATCTCTCCATCCATCCATCCATCTGTCTCCATCTCTCCATCCAATTCTCCATCAGTCCATCCATCCATCTCTCCACCATCCAACTCTCCACCATCTCCATCCAATTCTCCATCCATCTCTCTCATCTCTCCATCCATCCAATTCTCCATCCATCCATCTCTCCATCATTTCCATCCAATTCTCCATCCATCCATCCATCTCTCTCCATCTCTCCATCCATCCATCCCTCTCCATCTCTCCATCAGTCCATCCATCCATCAATCTATCTCTCCACCATCTTCATCCAATTATCCATCCATCTCTCCATCATCTCCATCCATCTCTCTCCATCTCTCCATCCAATTCTCCATCAGTCCATCCATCCATCAATCTATCTCTCCACCATCCAACTCTCCACCATCTTCATCCAATTCTCCAACCATCCGTCCATCCATCTCTCTCCATCTCTCTCCATCCATCCATCCATCTCTCCATCCAATTTTCCATCGCTCCATCCATCCAACTGTGGACAATGGGTGGATTTCAAATCCCAGAATTCCCCAGCCAGCAAAGCTCACTCAAGCACAGCCTGGCTCGGCAACAGCACTTTAAGGCTTCCTTGAGGTCGTAAGCCGAGGACAAAGCGGAATGTGGCTTGGTGCAGCCAAGAGACGCCGGGGGGGGAGAAATTGGAGGCCGAGCAGCTCGGGGCCAGCAGACAAACAAACCGTGTTGAGAGGAGGAGGAAAGGCCGAGTGGAAAGGACAAGCCAACATTGAATTCAGAGGCTTTGACTGAACATTGTTTTCCTAGGGAGAAGAATGGCGCCAGGGCACAGCTGGAGAAGCGCAGAGCCAGGTGGGTGTTTCCAGCTGTGCTTGGCTGCCCTTCCAAAGACCTTCCAACTCTGGAACAGGGTTTGTCAACCTTGGCAGCTGGAAGACGGGCGGACCCCAACTCCCAGAATTCCCCAGCCAACAGGCTGAGAAGCCCTGATCCCCCCCTCTCTCTCTTGTGTGTGTGTGTCTCTCTCTCTGTGTCTCTATCTCTCTCTTTATCTCTGTCTATATCTCTCTATCTATCCATCCATGCATCCATCATCTATCTAGCTATCCATCCATCCATCTCTCTCTATCTCTCTATTTCTATCTATCCATCCATCTATCTATGCATCTATATCTATCTCTCTCTCTCTCTTTCTATCTCTCTCCCCATCTATCTATCACTCTATACCTATCTCTATCTTTCTATCTCTATCTCTCTATCTACCCATGCATCCATCTATCTATCTGTCTATATCTATCCATCATCTATCAATCAATCAATCAATCAATCAATCAATCAATCTAATCATAAGAACATAAGAAGAGCCATGCTGAATCAGGCCAAAGCCCATCGAGTCCATCGGTCTATCTCTCTATCTATCTATCCATGCATCCATCATCTCTGCTCTCTCTCTCTATGCATCTATCTATCTATCATCTGTGTCTCTGTCTATCTATCTATCCATGCATCCATGATCTCTGCTCTCTCTATGCATCTATGCATCTATGCATCTATCTATCTATCTATCTATCTATCTATCTATCTATCTATCTATCTATCTATCTATCTATCCAGCCATCATCTATCTATCTGTGTCTATCTATCTGTGTCTATCTGTCTATCTATCTATCTATCTATCCATCCATCCATCAATGCATCCATGATCTCTGCTCTCTCTTTATGCATCTATGCATCTATCTATGCATCTATCTATCTATCATCTGTGTCTCTATCTATCTATCTATCTATCTATCTATCTATCTATCTATCTATCTATCCAGCCATCATCTATGTGTCTATCTATCTGTGTCTATCTGTCTATCTATCTATCTATCCATCCATCCATCCATCTATCAATGCATCCATGATCTCTGCTCTCTTTATGCATCTATCTATCTATCTATCTATCTATCTATCTATCTATCTATCATCTATCTATCTATCCAGCCATCATCTATCTATCTGTGTCTATCTATCTGTGTCTATCTGTCTATCTATCTATCTATCTATCCATCCATCCATCAATGCATCCATGATCTCTGCTCTCTCTTTATGCATCTATGCATCTATCTATGCATCTATCTATCTATCATCTGTGTCTCTATCTATCTATCTATCTATCTATCTATCTATCTATCTATCTATCTATCTATCTATCTATCTATCTATCTATCTATCTATCTATCTGTTGTGAGTGTCCCTAGACCAGCTTGGGAAGTGTCAGAGGATGAGGAAGAGCAGCCAGGCCCCTCGGGGTATTTTCCCCTCCCGGCAGCTGAGACAGACAGGGAGGAGATTTACAGGCAGTCTGGGTCAGATTCGCAAAGTGAGGGGTCAGATTTGGATCAAGAAGATAGATGGCTTGATCCGAGATTCCGAAGGTTTGATAAGCGACGGTGTCAGTTAAGTGGGAAAAGGAAGTAATGGGGGGAAGTGACGTATCGGACACTATATTAGAAGGGGACAGAGAGACTACGCCTTTGTCACGAGCAACGTTAATCAAGGAGTAGCCTGATATCTGGAGCCGTGCGTTTGAATTCAGTCTTCTGATGTTTTGGAAATCTACGGGAGAATAATGAGTCCTTGGACAATGTGATAAAGAAAGAGTGAGTTAATTGGAAGGTGTGGGAAGAGCATGTTTTAATCTAAATGTAAATAAATGAGACTTGGCCGTTCCTGCCAGCAAAATGCCAGCAGCGTGCTTTGAAGTGAATCCTTTTGAAATGTGTTAAATAAACCTCTTAAAGACATATTTATGTGGATTTTAATGAGCTGAGAGGGGCCAGACAGAACACTATCTATCTATCTATGCATCCATCATCTCTGCTCTCTCTATGCATCTAACTATGCATCTATGCATCCATGCATCCATCCATCTATCCATCATCATCATCTGTGTCTATCTGTCTATCTATCTCTATCTATCTATCCATCCATCCATCCACTCAAGCTATCTATCTATCTATCTATCTATCTATCTATCTATCTATCTATCTATCTATCTATCTATCTATCTATCTATCTATCTATCTATCTATCTATCTATCTCTCTCTCTATCTCTCTATCATCTATGTATCTTTCTCTCTCTCTGTGTGTGTGTGTGTCTGTCTGTTTCTATCATATTCTCTATCTCTATCATATTCTCTATCTCTATCATATTCTCTATCTGTCTGTCTGTCTGTCCATCCATCCATCCACCCATGAGTTTCCATCCATCCATCCCTTTCTCAGCCCAGTTCCCTTTCATTTCCCTTTTCTGACAGGCCGCAAGCCAGATCCTGTTCCTGTTCACGAAAAGTGGCCATTCGTTTACAGCGTCTTGTTTAGTAACGGCAATTCCTGCCTCGGTTGCGGTCGTAGGTTGAGGACCCAATGCAGAAGAGGCCCGCTTTTGTCTGTGTCGCCACGACAAGCAACAAAGCACAAGCTTGGCGGAGGCTTCCTGTTGTGGTTACACACTTGAGCAATCTGGGTGGCGTCCTTGCTTACCGTGGAAGTGTGTGTGTGTGCGTTTGTGTGTGGGGTTGTTTTCCACACCGGAGGCTGCCGAGCTAGCAATTCACTGGGGTGCACAAAAAGCTTCAACACAACAGACAAGCCTTCCGGATTCTCGCCTTTGTTCTAGAGGAGAGTCCTCGCTTTACGACCAAAATTCACGGTTGCTAAAGGGAGGGGAATCCCCTGACCTTGGGACTCAGCAACTGTCGTAAGTGTGAAGCAGTGGCCAAGCCTTGGGATTTTGATCACTGGACCATTGGGGGATGGCGGCCACGGTCCTGGGTGTGAACAATGACCCTTTTTTTGCCCCCCCCCGCTGTTGTAATTCGGGACAGTCATTAAATGAGGTGTCGTAAGTCAAGGACTTCCTGCAGCCTAAGGCACTGATGATGTTCCCTAGTTGGGTGGTGAGATGTCTGCAAAGAAAACCACCCAGATCAGAGAGCGCCCGGGAGCCTACATTCCTTCCTCCTCCATAACTGACCCTCATATTTCCGTCGTTAAGTGAGGCAGTTGTGAGGCGGCTTTTGCCCCATCAGACAAGCTTTTTTCTGCCACCCTTATGAGATGAATCTATGCCAGGGGCCTTTAAACGTGGCCCCTTTTCTGACGGGTGAACTTCAACTCCCAGAATTCCTCAGCCAGCGTGCCTGGCTGAGGAATTCTGGGAGTTGAAGTCCGTCAGTCATAAAAGGGCCAAGTTGGAAGACCCCTGAGAGTCTGGATCTAAGCCCCCAGTTTCATCAAAATGGCCGACTGAGGAATTCTGGGAGTTGAAGTCCGTCGGTCATAAAAGGGGCCATGTTTGAAGGCCCCTGGTTTGGATCCAAGCTCCCAGTTTCATCAAAATGGCCGACTGAGGTATTCTGGGAGTTGAAGTCCGTCGGTCATAAAAGGACCAAGTCTGAAGACCCCTCAGAGTCTGGATCCAAGTCCCCAGTTTCATCAAAATGGCCGACTGAGGAATTCTGGGAGTTGAAGTCCACCAGTCATAAAAGGGCCAAGTTTGAAGACCCCTGAGAGTCTGGATCCAAGCCGCCAGGTTCATCAAAATGGCCGACTGAGGCATTCTGGGAGTTGAAGTCCGTCAGTCATAAAAAGGCCAAGTTTGAAGACCCCTGAGAGTCTGGATCCAAGCCGCCAGGTTCATCAAAATGGCCGACTGAGGCATTCTGGGAGTTGAAGTCCGTCAGTCATAAAAAGGCCAAGTTTGAAGACCCCTGAGAGTCTGGATGCAAGCCCCCAGCTTCATCAAAATGGCCGACTGAGGCATTCTGGGAGTTGAAGTCCGTCAGTCATAAAAAGGCCAAGTTTGAAGACCCCTGAGAGTCTGGATCCAAGCTGCCAGGCTCATCAAAATGGCCGACTGAGGCATTCTGGGAGTTGAAGTCCATCAGTCATAAAAAGGCCAAGTTGGAAGACCCCTGAGTGTCTGGATGCAAGCCCCCAGTTTCATCAAAATGGCCGACTGAGGCATTCTGGGAGTTGAAGTCCATCAGTCATAAAAAGGCCAAGTTGGAAGACCCCTGAGAGTCTGGATCCAAGCCCCCAGTTTCATCAAAATGGCCGACTGAGGCATTCTGGGAGTTGAAGTCCGTCAGTCATAAAAGGGCCAAGTTGGAAGACCCCTGAGAGTTTGGATCCAAGCCGCCAGGCTCATCAAAATGGCCGACTGAGGCATTCTGGGAGTTGAAGTCCGTCAGTCATAAGAAGGCCAAGTTGGAAGACCCCTGAGAGTCTGGATCCAAGCCGCCAGGCTCATCAAAATGGCCGACTGAGGCATTCTGGGAGTTGAAGTCCGTCAGTCATCAAGGGGCCAAGTTTGAAGACCGCTGCACTAAGTCTCTGCTACCCATCGGTCCCAGCTGGGGAATCTGCAACCTCGGCCCTTTGAGGACTCCTGGACTTCAACTCCCAGAATGCCTCAGTCAGGCACTCTGGGAGTTGTAGTCCCCCCCCCATTCTAAAAGGGACCAAGTGGAAGAAACCAACCACCAATGAGGGTTCCCGTTATTCCCGTCCCCAGAAGGCCATTCGCCCGCCGTGATTTCCCCACTGGGGCATGCTGGGAGTTGTAGTCCGAGCCATGGAAAAGGGGTTGAACTTCTCAAATTAACTCTCATCCACACCCCAATACAAGAAGACTACTGTCCCCATCGATCCCAGCCGGGGAAGGGGGGCATTCTGGGACCTGTAGTCCCTGCCTTAAAGGGGCCCAATTCGAGCACTGAGGGCTGACTCGCACCCCCACCCCCCAATACAAGAAGACTACTGTCCCCATCCATCCCAGCCGCGGGGCATTCAGGGAGTTGTAGTCCCCCCACCCCCCCAATACAAGAAGACTACTGTCCCCCCAGTCCCAGCTGGGGGCATTCTGGGACTTGTAGTCCCCCCACCGCCCAATACAAGAAGACTACTGTCCCCACCGATCTCAGCTAGGGGGCATTCTGGGACTTGTAGTCCCCCCACCCCCCAATATCAGAAGACTACTGTTCCCATCGATCCTAGCCGGGGAGCATTCTGGGACTTGTAGTCCCCCCACCCCCCAATACAAGAAGACTACTGTTCCCATCGATCCCAGCTGGGGGGGACTCTGGGACTTGTAGTCCCCCGACCCCCCAATACAAGAAGACTACTGTTCCCATCGATCCCAGCCAGCATTGTGGGACCTGTAGTCCCCTACCCCCCTATCTTCAAGGGGCTCAACTTGAGCACTAACAATTGAGGGTTGTCCATGATTTTCACTCCCCCCCATACAAGACTACCGTCCCCATCGATCCCAGTCAGGGGGCATTCTGGGACTTGTAGTCCCCCCACCCATGTTCAAGAGGCCCAATGTAACAATTGAGGGTCCCCCACGATTCCCAACCCAATAAGGCTATTTTATCCATTGATCTCAGCCGAGGGGGGGGATTGGGGTCTCTCACCCCCACCCCCCAATACAAGAAGACTACTGTCTCCATCAATCCCAGCCGGGGAGCATTCTTGGACTTGTAGTCCTCCTCCGCGTCTTCAAGGGGCCCAACTGTACTTAAGCGCTAACCATGGAGCTTCGCCCACAATTCTCCCCATCTCCATACAAGACTACTGTCCCCATCCATCCCAGCCGGGGGGGGGTATTTTGGGACTTGTAGTCCCCCCACCCCCCCAATACAGGAAGACTACTCTCCCCATCCATCCCAGCTGGGGGGCATTCTGGGACTTGTAGTCCCCCCCACCCCCCAATACCGGAAGACTACTCTCCCCATCCATCCCAGCCAGCATTCTGGGACTTGTGGTCCCCCCATCCCCACAAGAGAGGAAGACTACTCTCCCCATCCATCCCAGCCAGCATTCTGGGACTTGTGGTCCCCCCCATCCCCACAAGAGAGGAAGACTACTCTCCCCATCCATCCCAGCCAGCATTCTGGGACTTGTGGTCCCCCCCATCCCCACAAGAGAGGAAGACTACTCTCCCCATCCATCCCAGCCAGCATTCTGGGACTTGTGGTCCCCCCCATCCCCACAAGAGAGGAAGACTACTCTCCCCATCCATCCCAGCCAGCATTCTGGGAGTTGTGGTCCCCCCCTCCCCATCTTCAAGGACTTTGAGCACTAACAATAGAGGGTCACCCATGATTTCTGCTCCCCCCCCCATACAAGACTATTGCCCCAGCTGGAGAAAGATGGGAGGAGAGTTGGCAATGGAAGGCTTCCTATTAACTCTCACCCACAGCCCAAGAGCAGAAGACTACTGTCCCCATCGATCCCAGCCGGGGAAGGGGGGCATTCTGGGACCTGTAGTCCCCGCCTTAAAGGGGCCCAATTCGAGCACTGAGGGCTGACTCGCACCCCAACCCCCCCAATACAAGAAGACTACTGTCCCCATCCATCCCAGGCGGGGGGCATTCAGGGATTTGTAGTTCCCCCACCCCCCCAATACAAGAAGACTACTGTCCCCATTCATCCCAGCCGGGGGGGCATTCAGGGATTTGTAGTCCCCCCACCCCCCCAATACAGGAAGACTACTGTCCCCATCCATCCCAGGCGGGGGGAATTCAGGGATTTGTAGTCCCCCCACCCCCCCATACAAGAAGACTACTGTCCCCATCCATCCCAGGCGGGGGGAATTCAGGGATTTGTAGTCCCCCCACCCCCCCAATACCAGACTACTGTCCCCATCCATCCCAGCCGGGGAGGGCATTCTGGCACTTGTAGTCCCCCCACCTCCCCAATACAGGAAGACTACTGTCCCCATCCATCCCAGCCGGGGGGCATTCTGGCACTTGTAGTCCCCCCACCTCCCCAATACAGGAAGACTACTGTCCCCATCCATCCCAGCCGGGGGGCATTCAGGAATTTGTAGTCCCCCACCCCCCCAATACAGGAAGACTACTGTCCCCATCCATCCCAGCCGGGGGGCATTCAGGGATTTGTAGTCCCCCACCCCCTCCAATACAGGAAGACTACTGTCCCCATCCATCCCAGTCGGGGGGCATTCAGGGATTTGTAGTCCCCCCCACCCCCCCAATACAGGAAGACTACTGTCCCCATCCATCACAGGAGGGGGCATTCAGGGACTTGTAGTCCCCCCCACCCCCGCAATACAAGAAGACTACTGTCCCCATCCATCCCAGCTGGAGGGCATTCTGAGACTTGTAGTCCCCCCACTCACCCAATACAAGACTACTGTCCCCATCCATCCCAGCCGGGGAGGCATTCTGAAACTTGTAGTCCCCCCCCACCCCCCAATACAGGAAGACTTCTGTCCCCATCAATCCCAGCCAGCATTCTGGGACCTGTAGTTCCCCCCCCCATCTTCAAGGAGCTCAACTTGAGCACTAACAATTGAGGGCTGTCCATGATTTCCCCCCCCATACAAGACTACCCTCCCCATCCATCCCAGCCGGGGGGGGCATTCTGGGACTTGTAGTCCCCTCTCCCCCCCCCAAAGGGTGTCGTTGTTGTGTTGCGTTGTTGTGTGTAGCCTCGTCGTTGTGCGGTGGCGCGTTTACCGGATGAAGGTGGTCTTGCCGGTGGAGTACTGGCCGACCAGGAGCACCATGGGCTGGTTGTCGAAGTCGGCGTCCTCCAGGGCGGGCGAGTGGAACTCGTGGAAGCGGTAGTGCTCCTCCAGCGGCAGCAGCTTGGCCCGGTAGAGCTTCCGCAGCCCCTCGCTGACCGTCTGGAAGACCTCCGGGTCCTTGCGCCGACGCTCGTCGCCGCCCAGCCAGCTGAACATGGCGGCGGAGGAGGAGGAGGAGGAGAGGCCGGCAGGGAGAAGAGAAGAGCCGAAGCCAGACGGACTCAGCCGGCGGCGACGGCGGCGGCGGCCCTTTAAATGCCAACCCTGCCGGCGGCCGACCCACCCACCCCGGAAGCGGAAACGGACGCTCTCCCGCATTTCCGGAGGCGGAACGGACGCTCTCGGGGAGGCGGCGGGAGCGGAGAAAGGGGTGGACTTCCGGTTGGAAGGGGTGGGCTTCCGGTGGGGGAAAAGAGGGAGAGGAAGACAAGGGCGGGACTTTCCGCGGAAGTCACAGGGCGGAAGCTCCCCACGCTAGGAGGAGACTCTCTATGGCGACCTGGGGGAAGGGAAAGGAGAAGAGGGCGGGTTTCCGGTTCGGGTGCGCGGTTTGAAAGGGGCGGAACTTCCGTTTGTGGGCATGCTGCGCGAGGGACTCTGTGGCGGGACTTTAAGAGGAGGCTCTCTATGGCAAGGAGACGGGGGCGGGTTTCCGGTTCGGTGGGCGGTTTGAAAGAGGGGAACTTCCGTTTCAGGGCATGCTGCGCGAGGAAGTGACTTTATGGCGGGACTTTCCGCTGAAGTGCCAGACCGAAGCTCCCCGCGCTAGGAGGAGACTCTCTATGGCGACTTTGGGGCAGGAAAAGGAGACGCGGGCGGGTTTTTGGTTCGGGTGCGCGGTTTGAAAGGGGCGGAACTTCCGTTTGAGGGGATGCTGCGCGAGGAAGGGACTCTGTGGCGGGACTTTCGGCGGAAGTCACAGGGCGGAAGACCCCGCGCTAGGAGATTCTCTATGGCAGTGTTTCTCAACCTTGACAATTCTAAGGCACGTGGACTTCAACTCCCAGAATTCCACAGCCAGCGTGGAATTGTCAAGGTTGAGAAACACTGCTCTATGGCGATTTTGGGGTAGGGAAAGGAGACGGGGGCGGGCTTCCGGTTCGGGTGGGCGGTTTGAAAGGGGCGGAACTTCCGTTTGAGGGCATGCTGCGCTGGGAAGGGACTCTGTGCCGGGACTTTCCGCGGAAGTGCCAAAGCGAAGCCCCCCCGCGCTAGGAGGAGACTCTCTATGGCGACTTTCGGGAAGGGAAAGGAGAAGAGGGCGGGTTTCCGGTTCGGGTGGGCGGTTTGAAAGGGGGGAACTTCCGTTTGAGGGCATGCTGCGCCTGCGCTAGGAGGACACTCTCTATGGCGACTTTGGGGAAGGGGGCGAGTTTCCTATTCGGGTGGCACTCTCTATGGCGGTGACGGGGGGGGGGGAGGTAAGGTGACCAACTTTTTTTACAGTGAAAAGGACACAAATAAATTGAAGAAAAAATATCGTAAATAAAAGAAACATTTTATTCATTGCAGCAATAATACAGAATACACTATAATATGATAAATGCATAATAAAAACATTTGTAACAATAACATTTTATATTGTAATTATGCTTACATGCCTATTAATTGTTATTTAAATGAGTACTTTTCCATTGAATCAATATGTTGTGTCAATGTATCATCTTCTAAAAATATATTGGAAATATCTGAACAAGAAATATCCTTCATGTTGAATTTTACGGCAAGCGCTGCAGCTAGAGTATCAACATTCAATCTCGATTTCTCACTTGTCCAAAAATCATTAGCAATTGAAAAAACCCTTTCAACTGCTGCATTAGCTCCAGGGCAGCACAACGTAAATTGAACAAGAATAAATACATTTTCACATGGAATATGTTCATTTTTGAAATGGCTGAATGTTTCCACCCATCTTTTATCAATTTCAACGTGTTTATTTTCCCATTGTATTAATTTTTCAGAATTTAAAAATACATTCAGTCTTCTAATTTCTTCAACGAGACAATTGTCATCTATTTTAATGTCTGGCATTTCTTTAGATAAAAACTCAACACAAGATTCAATATCTAATAAACTTGCGATGAAGTCAAAAAACACCATTGAAAACTGTTATTTCCTGTGATGTTTGTTTCAGACCGTTCTTCGATATATTGAAAACATGTTTGGTAAAAATTCTGCACTTCTTTGATAAACTTTTCCGTTACGCCCGGATTTGATTCCTCTTAAGTCTGACAATTTTCTTTTTATAACTAAAGGAAGAAATTTTTCTTCAAACTGAGTTTTATATTGAAGGATAAAGTCATTCAAAATAAGACTAACTTCTGTAGGTGAAATGTGTTCACCTTCAATCTTTTGAATCGTTTTGTGAAAAATAGATGCTTGATTATGTACAAAATATATTAATATCTCAGATATTTCATTATTGAAAAACGATTCCAGGATTTTAGGACATTTGTCTAAACTTAAAAAATATGAATGGAGAGGCTTCAAATAATTGTAGAACAAGCTCTATAGCAGGTGTCAGAGCAAGCCATCTAACTTTTGAATATCCGAAAAGTTTTTTGTATTAAGAACATAAGAACCTAAGAAGAGCCGTGCTGAATCAGGCCAAAGCCCATCGAGTCCAGCATTCTGTGTCACACAGTGGCCCCCCAATTGTACCTGGGGATCTTGAGCAGAAAGAGAAGGCAAAACCCTCCCTTTCCCTTGACCCCCAACAAATGGGACTCAAGGGAATCCTGCCTGCCTCAACCAACAGAGAGGCGGCACATGGACATCCGTTTTAATAACCACCGATACACTTGGCATCCATGAATCTATCTAGCCCTGCCTTGAAGCTGTCAAGGCTGACAGCTGTCACGACCCCTTCAGGAAGTGAATTCCGTAAATCAACGACCCTCTGGGTGAAGAAATATTTCCCTTTATTTGTCCTCACTTTCTTAGCTATGAGCTTTAGGGAGTGCCCCCTTGTCCTGGTATTGTGTGATAGAGAAAAGATTTTTTCTCTATCCACCTTTTCTATCCCATGCATGATTTTATACACTTCGATCAAGTCACCCCTTAAACGCCGTCTTTCAAGGCTGAAGAGACCAAGGCGTTGCAATCTGGTTTCATAAGGGAGGCGCTCCATTTCCTTGATCATTCTTGTTGCCCTTTTTTGCACCTTTTCCAGTTCCATTATATCCTTCTTGAGGTGCGGTGACCAGAACTGTACACAGTACTCCAAGTGTGGTCTCACCATCGATTTGTACAGAGGCAATACAACACTTGCTGACATTTTCGATTCCCTTCCTAATCATGCCAAGCATGGAATTTGCTTTTTTTTACTGCTGCTGCGCATTGGGTTGACATCTTCATCGAGCTGTCCACCAAAACCCCAAGATCCCTTTCTTGGTTTGTCTCAGAAAGTTTTGGTCCCCATCAGTTGGTTAAGTATAATTTGGGGTTCTTTGCCCCGATGTGCATAACTTTGCACTTGTTTAGGTTAAAATGCATTTGCCACTTTGTTGCCCACTCACACAATTTCGAGAGATCCTTCTGGAGCTCCCGACAATCAGTTTCACTTTTCACTACCCGGAACAATTTGGTGTCATCAGCAAACTTGGCTACCTCACTATTTACTTGAACATTCGCTTCTTGACAAAATTGTTTTAAAGCAGCTACACGAACGGTAAAAAAGCTAAAATACAAATAAATGGGAGTTATTATTACTTCTACATCAATTGGCATGGCACATGAGGCCGTGTTGGTTACATTTGACAAAATATGCGCATTACAACCTATTCCTAGTATTTTCCTTTGGAGGAAATCTTGTAATTTTACATACACGTTATTCACCCCTTTGCCTCTTCGTCCACCAAAAATTGTGTTTGTATTATCAACTATTTTCAGCTGCACAATTGAATGGGACTTTTGGGTAGGGAAGAGGAAAAGGGCGCCGCGCTAGGAGGGGGAGGGGGGCTCTCTATGGCGAGTTGACCGGTTAAACGTATGCTGCGCTAGGAGAAGACTCTCTATGGTAGAGGGAAGGGGAAAGGGCGGCTTTCCGGTGGGTTCCTCTATGGAATAGAGTATTCAATAGTCTTATTGAAAGGGAACTTCCGGTTGGGAAAGAGTCAACGGATGCCGCGCTAGGAGGAGGCTCTCTGTGGTGCTGGGGCTTCCGATTCAGTAGAGTTGCGGAAGCACGCCCCGCTAGGCGGAGTCTGTATGGCGGAGGAGGGCGCGGCCTTGTGGCCTAGCCCAAGTCACCTTCATCATGAGGGTGTGCTAGGCGAAGTCTCTATGGCGGGGGGGAGGGACGTCATATTGGCCCAGTTCCATTGCTACTTTTTTTTTTCCCCTCCACAGTCTCGGCCGCCGCCTGGCGGTCGAGGGGAGCGCGGCGCAGGCGCACTCGTGGAGACTGGAGAGGGGGTGGCGGCCACGCAGGCGCAGAGGTTCCTGGCGCGCAGTCTGGTCCTCCGCAGAGGCGGCTACTTGAGTGCCTGCGCGGTCCTGGCGGGGTCCTGACGTGACATTGATTGGGCCGCCATGTCGTCGCAGCAGCAGCAACCGCGTCCCGTCCCTCCGGCCGCCGCTTCCGCCCCCAACCCGGGCGTGATTGCCTTCCTGCGCCACCAAATAAAGCATCGGCCCAGCGTGAGTGGCTCCCCCGGGACTCCCGGCCCCATCGTCCCCGGCCGGCTCAGCCCGCCCCAGGGGTCATTTGTCTGCCGGGACTGCAGCTCCCATCATCCCCAGCTCTACCCGCCCTCGGGGTCATTTGTCGGCCAGGACTGCAGCTCCCATGATCCCCGGCCAGTGCAGCCCACCCTAATGGTCATTTGCATGCCTGGAGTCCAGCTCCCATCGTCCCCAGCTCTACCCTCCCTAGGGGTTCATTTGTATGCCTGGACTCTAGCCCCCATCGTCCCCAGCTCTACGCTCCCTAGGGGTCATTTGTAGGCCAGGACTGCAGCTCCCATGATCCCCAGCTCTACCCGCCCTAGGGGTCATTTGTCGGCCAGGACTGCAGCTCCCATGATCCCCGGCCAGTGCAGCCCACCCTAATGGTCATTTGCATGCCTGGACTCCAGCTCCCATTGTCCCCAGCTCTACCCTCCCTAGGGGTTCATTTGTATGCCTGGACTCTAGCCCCCATCGTCCCCAGCTCTACCCTCCCTAGGGGTCATTTGTCGGCCAGGACTGCAGCTCCCATGATCCCCGGCCAGTGCAGCCCACCCTAATGGTCATTTTCATGCCTGGAGTCCAGCTCCCATCATCCCCAGCTCTACCCTCCCTAGGGGGTCATTTGTAGGCCAGGACTGCACCTCCTATGATCCCCGGCTCTACCCGCCCTAGGGGTCATTTGTCTGCCAGGACTGCAGCTCCCATGACCCCCAGCTCTACCCTCCCTCGGGGTCATTTGTAGGCCAGGACTGCAGCTCTCATGATCCCCGGCCAGTGCAGCCCACCCTAATGGTCATTTGCATGCCTGGACTCCAGCTCCCATCGTCCCCAGCTCTACCCTCCCTCGGGGGTCATTTGTAGGCCAGGACTGCAGCTCTCATGATCCCCGGCCAGTGCAGCCCACCCTAATGGTCATTTGCATGCCTGGACTCCAGCTCCCATCGTCCCCAGCTCTACCCTCCCTCGGGGGTCATTTGTATGCCTGGATTCCAGCTCCCATCGTCCCTAGCTCTACCCTCCCTGGACTTCAGTCCCCATCATCCCTGGCTGACAACCCCCCCCCTTTACTCACCCCGGATCTTTTATACCCTTATACTCTAGCTTCCATAATCCCCAGCCCACCCTTTCCCCTCGCATGGACACCAACTCCCATCATCCCCAGCGCTTGCTCCGCCTATGGGTGGGTGGGTGGTGTCTTCAATCACACCCTTAATATCTTTCCCAGCCAGTAACAAAATCCAGGCCAGTCCTTGGCTTTACGACCACAGCCGAGCCCGACTGTTCCATCACTAAGGGAGTCGCCCTCGTTCAGTGAATCCCTTTTCCGTCACTAAGCGGGCTGCCCTCGTTCAGCGAATCCCTTGCCGTCGTAGGCGGTCCCCCATTAGCCTGGCCGGGCAGACGGGACACTGCAACCCGTCGTAAAGACGAGTCGTAAAGACGTAAGGGTGAAAAGTGTGAAAAAGGACCGTCGGTCGCCGCTTTCATAGCCGTCGCGATAATCAGAAACCATGGCTAAGTCGTTCCCCCCCCCCGAGCCGTCGCGGCTCCCGGCGGTCACTAAACAAACGGTCTTAAAGGGAAGACGGCCCGGATGGCTTTTAAATCTGAATTTTCTCATTTTTTCCCCCCCTCGTAGCTGATGCCACTTTTCTTAATTATGGGGACCGCAGTGGCCGGGGCGGGACTCTACCTGATGCGCCTGGCTTTTTTGTGTCCGGAAGTAAGGTATGTATCTGACATTAAACCTGGTTTATTTCACAAGCCACCATTCGGGGTTTGCGGAAATGAGCCCATTTGCTCATTTTTTGCCTCTTGCCCCCCCCCAAAAAAAAGAACCCAAAAAAACAGTGTCAAAGGACCAGCCATCTTTTAAACCACGGTTCGATTTCATACGAGGAAGTCCTCGGCTTACGACGGTCCCTTTTAGCGACCGTTCGAACTTCCAACCGCACTGGGGGGGAAAAAAGGGAGCTGGGATTGTTTTTCGTCCTTGACGACCGTCGCAAGGTCGTGATCCAAATTCAGAGGCTCGTAGTTATGATGGTTTTGCGACTATCTGATCAGCAAAGTCAGTGAAGAAGCTGGGTTCACTTTACGACCGTATTCCTTACCGTTTGCCCTGTGATAAATGAGGTAGGCCGGTTGTAAAGGGGGGGGGCAAAAGTCCCTTCATAAAATGTCTTACTTACCGACAGGCACGGGTTCGCGCGTCGCTTTGCGAAGGCCCGTCGTCACTTTGAATCGTGCTAGCTAAGCAACCGGTCATAAAGCGAGGACTGCTGGCGTAAGCCGGCCCTGATACGTCAACCTTTGATTCCCTTTTCTCTCGTAGATGGGACAAGAAGAATAATCCGGAACCGTGGAACAACCTCGATCCCACTCACCGTTACAAGGTGGGGGGCGTTTAAATATCGAACAAATTGGGAGCGCGGAGCGGGGGGGTTGGACTAGATGACCTCCGAGGTCCCTTCCAACTCTGGTCATTCAACAAGGGTCTCCTGCTTGAGCAAGGGGGTGAACTAGATGACCTCTGAGGTCCCTTCCAACTCTGTTCTCTTATAAGGGTCTCCTGCTTGAGGGGGTTGGGCTAGATGACCTCCAAGGTCCCTTCCAACTCTGTGATTCCATGATTCTGGAAGGATCTCCTGCTTGAGCAGGGGGTTGGACTAGATGACCTCCGAGGTCCCTTGCAACTCGGTTCTGTTATAAGGGTCTCCTGCTTGAGGGGGTTGGGCTAGATGACCTCCAAGGTCCCTTCCAACTCTTGATTCCATGATTCTGGAAGGATCTCCTGCTTGAGCAGGGGGTTGGACTGGATGACCTCCAGGATCCCTTCCAACTCGGTTCTGTTATAAGGGTCTCCTGCTTGAGGGGGTTGGGCTAGATGACCTCCAAGGTCCCTTCCAACTCTTGATTCCATGATTCTGGAAGGATCTCCTGCTTGAGCAGGGGGTTGGACTGGATGACCTCCAGGATCCCTTCCAACTCTTGTGATTCTGTAACAGTCTCCTGCTTGAGCAAGGGGTTGGACTAGATGACCTCCAGGGTCCCTTCCAACTCTTGTTGTTCTACGATTCTGTAACAGTCTCCTGCTTGAGCAAGGGGTTGGACTGGATGACCTCCAGGGTCCCTTCCAGCTGTGTCATTCTATGAGTTTTGGAAGGGTCTCCTGCCTGACGACCGGGTTAGACTAGATGACCTCCAAGATCCCTTTCAACTTCCTAATTCTATTGTTATTCTGTTTCTTTAAGGGGCTCTAGCCCCCTCCCCCCCAATTGTTTTATTTTCAATTTCACCCATAGCTTATATAATGAAGGATATGGATTAAAGGGCTGGATTAAAATTAGCTTTAGGATCCAGCCAGGATAAGGAAAAGCAAACTAAGAAGATAAAAGCGGATTAAATTCTAAGGTCAATCCTTTTGCAGCCTTCTCCCTCTGGGGGATTCTGGGAGCGGAAGTCCCCCCCCGTTAAAGCAGGCCGGCTGGGGGATTCTGGGAGTGGAAGTCCCCCCCTCTTAAAGCATGGCCGGCTGGGGGATTCTGGGAGTGGAAGTCCCCCCCTCTTAAAGCAGGCCGGCTGGGGGATTCTGGGAGTGGAAGTCCCCCCCATTAAGGCAGGCTGGCTGGGGGATTCTGGGAGTGGAAGTCCTCCCCTCTTAAAGCAGGCCGGCTGGGGGATTCTGGGAGTGGAAGTCCACCATCTTAAAGCATGGTGGGCTGGGGGATTCTGGGAGTGGAAGTCCTCCCTTATTAAAGCATGATGATTGGGGGATTCTGGGAGTGGAAGTCCTCTCCTTAAAGCATGCCGGCTGGGGGATTCTGGGAATTGGAGTCCTCCCCTTTTAAAGCAGGCCAGCTGGGGGATTCTGGGAGCGTACTAATCCAATAGACACTTCCTATTTTCTCCACAACAATCGTACCAGGCAGGTTGGACTGAGAGAGCCCAAAGTGACCCAGTCGGCTTTCATGCCTAAGGCGGGACTAGAACTCACCCTCTCCTAGTGATTGGCCCAAAGTCAGCCAGCCGGCTTTTGTGCCTAAGGCGGGACTAGAAGTCCCAGTCTCCTAGTGATTGGCCCAAAGTCAGCCAGCCGGCTTTCGTGCCTAAGGCGGGACTAGAACTCACCCTCTCCTAGTGATTGGCCCAAAATCAGCCAGCCGGCTTTCCTGCCTAAGGCGGGACTAGAACTCACTGTCTCCTAGTGATTGGCCCAAAGTCACCCAGCTGGCTTTCACGCCTAAGGCGGGACTAGAACTCACCATCTCCCGGTGACTGTCGATTTTTCAGCCCATTTCAAAGTCCTGCCTGTCTAGATACGAGGGGTGGTGGGTTGACTGACAGCATGGGTAGCGGAGTGGCAAGGCCACTCAGTAAAGCCCTAGTAAATCCTTCTTTGGGATGCAACGTCGCCGTCCGGGAAGCCCCAAATCTCTCCATTTTCCCCCTCCGTTTTCACAGTTGTATTTTTATAATTTTGGGGGACAAGCAGGGCTTCCGTCCAAATAATTCCTGGGTTTTTTTTCCCCCCTAGTTTTTCGCCATTAATATGGACTACAGCAAGTTGAAGAAAGACCGCCCGGATTTCTGAGAAGGAGGCGAGGTGTTGTTTTTTTTGGGGGGGGGGAGACCGTCCTCGGGATAAGCTGTGGAGGAAGGTCTTTGGGGTCTTCCGGAAGCTGACCGCACAACTTGTACACTTCACTTCGTAATCCAGGGAACCAAATCTTTGTGGTGCATCGCGCTTAAAAAAAAAAACACCAAAACAAGATGAATGATGTTTTGGAGACGTGCATGCTTCAAATTAATAAACCGATCGACTTGAGAAACCTAATGGGCGTTGGGTCCGCCTGGATTTCTGGGAAACCTTGGGGACGTTGGGTCAGAACCCTTTAGGAGAAAAGAGAAAAAAAGGAAAAGCATTACGGTAGGGAAGGGACAGGAGAGAGAGAGAGAGAGAGAGAGAGAGAAAGAAAGAAAGAAAGAAAGAAAGAAAGAAAGAAAGAAAGAAAGAAAGAAAGAAAAAGAAAGAAAGAAAGAAAGAAAGAAAAGAGAAAAGAAAAGAAAAGAAAGAAAGAAAGAAAGAAAAGAAAGAAAAGAAAAATAAAGAGAAAGAAAGGAAGGAAGAGCAAGAAAGAGAAAGAAGAGGGAAAGAGGAAAAAAGAATTATGGTAGGGAAGGGAAAGGAGATAAGAAAGAAAGAAAGAAGAAAAAGAAAAAAAAGAAAGAAAGAAGAGGGAAAAAGAATTACGGTAGGGAAGGGAAAGGAGAGAAAGAAAGAAAGAAGAAACAAAAATAAAGAAAGGAAGGAAGAGAAAGAAAGAAAGGAAGGAAGGAAGAGAAAGAAAAAGCAAAACGGAAAGAGGGAAAAAAGAATTATGGCAGGGAAAGGAAAGGAGATAAGAAAGAAGGAAAGAAAGAAAGAAAGAAAGAAAGAAAGAAAGAAAGAAAGAAAAAAGAAAAAGAAAGAAAGGAAGGGAAAAAAAGAATTACATTAGGGAAGGGAAAGGAGATAAAGTAGAAAGAAAAAGAAAAAGAAAGAAGAGGGAAAGGGAAAAATTACAGTAGGGAAGAGAAAGGCGATGAGAAAGAAAGAAAAAGAAAAGAGGGAAAGAGGAGAAAAAAAGAATTACGGTAGGGAAGGGAAAGGAGATGAAAAAGAGAAAAGGGAGGGAGGAGAAAAAAAATTACGGTAGGGAAGGGAAAGGAGATAAGAAAGAAAGAAAGAAAAAGAAAAGAGGGAAAGGGAAAAAAAATTACGGTAGGGAAGGGAAAGGAGATGAGAAAGAAAAAAAAGAAAAAAGGGAGGGAGGAGAAAAAGAATTACGGTAGGGAAGGAAAAGGAGAAGAAAGAAAGGAAGAGGAAAAGGGGAAAAAATGGTAGGGAAGGAAAAGGAGATAAGAAAGGAAGAAAGAGAAAAGAGGGAAAGAAGAGGGAAAGGGAAAAAAAGAATTACAGTAGGAAAGGAAAAGGAGATAAAGAAAGAAAAAAAGGGAGGGAGGAGAAAAACAATTACAGTAGGGAAGGGAAAGGCGATGAGAAAGAAAAAAAGGAGGGAGGAGAAAAGAATTACGGTAGGGAAGGGAAAGGAGACGAGAAAGAAAGAAAGCAAGAGAAGGAGGGAGGGGAAAAATAATGGTAGGGAAGGTTAAGACGATGAGAAAAAAGAAAAGGAGGGAGGGAAAAGAATTACAGTAGGGAAGGGAAAGGCGATAAAAGAAAAAAGGGAGGGAAAAATTACGGTAGGGAAGGGAAAGGAGATGAGAAAGAAAGAAAAAAGGAGGGAGGAGAAAAAAGAATTACGTAGGGAAGGGAAAGGAGACGAGAAAGAAAGGAGAGAGGGAGGGGAAAAATTACGGTAGGGAAGGGAAAAGAGAGAAAGAAAAGAAAAAGGAAGGAAGGAAGAGAAAGAAAGAAGAGGGAAAAAAAGAATGGTAGGGAAGAGAAAGGAAAGGAAAGGAAGGAAGAGAAAGAAAAGGGAAAAAGAATTACGGTAGGGAAGGGAAAGGAGACGAGAAAGAAAGAAAGCAAGAGAAGGAGGGAGGGGAAAAATAATGGTAGGGAAGGTTAAGACGATGAGAAAAAAGAAAAGGAGGGAGGGAAAAGAATTACAGTAGGGAAGGGAAAGGCGATAAAAGAAAAAAGGGAGGGAAAAATTACGGTAGGGAAGGGAAAGGAGATGAGAAAGAAAGAAAAAAGGAGGGAGGAGAAAAAAGAATTACGTAGGGAAGGGAAAGGAGACGAGAAAGAAAGGAGAGGGAGGGAGGGGAAAAATTACGGTAGGGAAGGGAAAAGAGAAAGAAAAGAAAAAGGAAGGAAGGAAGAGAAAGAAAGAAGAGGGAAAAAAAGAATGGTAGGGAAGAGAAAGGAAAGGAAAGGAAGGAAGAGAAAGAAAAGGGAAAAAGAATTACGGTAGGGAAGGGAAAGGAGACGAGAAAGAAAGAAAGCAAGAGAAGGAGGGAGGGGAAAAATAATGGTAGGGAAGGTTAAGGCGATGAGAAAAAAGAAAAGGAGGGAGGGAAAAGAATTACAGTAGGGAAGGGAAAGGCGATAAAAAAAAGGGAGGGAAAAATTACGGTAGGGAAGGGAAAGGCGATGAGAAAGAAAGAAAGGGGAGGGAGGAGAAAAAAGAATTACGTAGAGAAAGAAAGGAAGAGAAAGGGAGGGAGGGGAAAAATTACGGTAGGGAAGGGAAAGGAGAGAGAAAAAAGAAAAAGGAAGGAAGGAAGGAAGAGAAAGAAAGAAGAGGGAAAGAGGGAAAAAAAGAATGGTAGGGAAGAGAAAGGAAAGGAAGGAAGAGAGGAAAGAGGGAAAAAAAGAATTATGGTAGGGAAGAGAAAGGAGATAAAAAGAAAGAAAGAAGAAAAAGAACAGGAAAAAAATTACGGTAGGGAAGGGAAAGGCGATGAGAAAGAAAAAAGAAAGGAAAAAAAAGGAACACAAAGAAGAAAAAAGTGAAGGAAGAAATGAAGGAGAGGCAGGAGGAAAGAAGGACAGAAATAAGAAAAAACGAGGGGAAAAAAATGGGAATGAGAGAAGGAGAAAGATTGGAGGCAAGAATGGAGAGAAAAAAACGCAAAGGAAAAAGACAGGAAAAATGAGGAAAGAAATGAAGGAGAAAGGCAGGAGGAAAGGGCAAAAAACGAAGGAAAGAAGGAATGAGGAAAGATGGGAGGAAATGAAGGAGATAAAGGAAAGGGAAGGAGGAAATGAAGGAGAAAGGCAGCAGGAAGGAAGGAAGGACGGAAAAAAGGAAGAAAAGGAAAAAGGAAGGAGGGGAGGGAAGAAAAGGGGAAATGAGACAAAGAAAAGGGAAGTAACATCTAAAAAGAATCTGCACCGCTGGAGAGAAATACGGGCGGTTGGTATATAGCTCGTCCTTGATTTATGACCATAATCGATTCCCCAATTTTCCGTCGCTAAGCGAGACGGCAGCAAATTGCATCTTTGACCCATCTGACGACCATTCTCGCCTGCGTTCTTAAGCGAATCCCTGCCCTTTCTCGGAAGGGGGAGGGCCACAGGAGATCGCCTGACCCCGGGACGCTGCCAGCGTCGTAACTGCGAGTCGTTCGTTTGCCTCGCGTGTGGGATGTCTGAGCCCAGGAGGCCTTTGGGATGGGAGACCACCAGGAGAGCCCCGGGGCTGTAGACAAAACTGGAGAAAAATGGGATATAGTCCACTGTCAACCTAATCCGGAAAGAAGAACTGCTCGGGATGGGAGACCACCAGGAGATCTAAGGGCTGTAGACTAAACAGGGCGGGGGGGGAGAAATCCCACCCACTGCCTACTTGCTTCTCTATGTGACCCCACAAGACCCCTGTAGGACCCCCCCCCCAGCAGGCTCAATGTACTTATTTACTAATTATTTACTACAAGGCCACAGCGGTTCAGGCAGGCCTGAGGGAAGGAGGCGGGACTACATCTCCCGGCATGCCCCGCGGGTGAAAGAGAGCCATGCGGCTCTATGAGCTCTATGTGTATGAGGTAAAAAAAGAGGGACTTCAACTCCCAGAATGCACCGCGCGCCACTTTCCTAGTGGACGCCGCGGCTCGAGCAGCCGTGAGAGGGAGGGGACTTCAAAGCCCAGAGTGCCCCGCGCGCCGTTTCCGCCCTAGGAAGGCCGCAGCAGTTCTGGTGGGCGTTAAATCGGGACTCAGGAAGGCCTTCCCGGGGGGGGGGAATGAAGGACTGTCATTCCCAGAGCTCCCCGCGCGCCACTTCCGCCAGGCTACGCAGACCGCGGCTGAGGCTGGACTTCAATTCCTAGAGGTTCCCGCCCGCCGCTTCCGCCAAACTAGGAAGACCGCGGCTTAGGCCGGACTTTACCTCCCAGAGCCCATCGCGCGCGCGGCTTCCGCCGACTTAGGGACACCCGCGGCTGAGGCGAGATTTCGAACTCTCAGAGTTCCTCGCGCGCGGCTTCCACCAGCCTAGGAAACTTGCGTCTGAGAACTGCCTTCAACTCCCAGAGTTCCTCGCACGCGGCTACCGCGAGCCTAGGAAACTTGCGCCTGAGGACCGCCTTCAACTCCCCGAGTTCCTCGCGCGCCGCTCCCGCCAGATTGGGAAGCCCGCGGCTGAGGCGAGACTTCAACTCCCAGAGTTCCTCGCGCGCGGCTTCCGCCAGCCTAGGAAACTTGCGCCTGAGGACCGCCTTCAACTCCCCGAGTTCCTCGCGCGCCGCTCCCGCCAGATTGGGAAGCCCGCGGCTGAGGCGAGACTTCAACTCCCAGAGCGCTCCGCGCGTCGTTTCCGCCAACTTAGGAACCCCCACCCCGCGGCTGAGGCGAGACGTCGAACTCCCAGAGTTCCTCGCGCGCGCCTTCCGCCAACCTAGGAAACTCGCGACTGAGGACCGCCTTCAACTCCCAGAGTTCCTCGCGCGCGGCTTCTACCAGATTGGGAAGAAGACGGGCGGCTGAGGCCGGACTTCATCTCCCAGAGCTCCCCGCGCGGAAAGAAGGCCGCGGCCTCAGCGCGGCGCCAAGAGGCGGCGGGGGAGGCGGGACTGCATCTCCCGGCATCCGCCGCGGGGGAGGCGGCGGGGGGCCCCGCCGGGCGTCGGCTCCATGGAGACCCCCGCGGCGGCCACCTTCACCCTGGCCTACGTGGTGCTGGCCGTCTGCTTCGTCTTCCCGCCCAGCGAGTTCCACCTGGCCGGGCTGACGGTGCAGAACCTGCTGGGCGGCTGGCTGGGCAGCGAGGACGCGGCCTTCGTGCAGTACCATCTGCGCAGGGGCGCCGGCACGCTATTGGCCCACGCCGCCCTGCCTCTGGGTGAGGGTCAGCGCCCCCCCCCGCGCCGCCCCACGCACGCGCACTCAGGGTCTCTAGGAGCACAGGGGCGGGGCGTTCCCGAGGAAGGAGAAAGGGGAGGGGGAGACCCGGGGGAGGGAAGGACCGCCCACTCAGGGGAGGGGCGAGAAAATGACCCCCCCCACTCAGGGTCTAGGAGAGGGGGAGACCCCTCCCACTCAGGGGGAGGGGGAGACCCAAGGGAGGGGGAAGGAATGACCCCCCCAATCAGGGTCTGGGGGAGGGGGAAGGAATGACCCCCCCCAATCAGGGTCCAGGAGGGGGAGACCCCTCCCACTCAGGGTCTGGGGGAGAGGGAGGGGGAAGGAATGACCCCCCCACTCAGGGTCTAGGAGAGGGGGAGACCCCCCACTCTGGGTCTGGGGGAGGGAAAGACACCCGTTTCAAGCTCTAGGAGAAGGGAGGGGGAGACCGGGGGAGGGAATGACCCCCCAACTGTAGGGTCTAGGGGAGAGCAAGGGAATGACCCCCCCACTCAGGGTCTGGTGGAGGGGGAGACCCAAGGGAGGGGGAAGGAATGACCCCCCCACTCAGGGTCTGGGGGAGGGGGAAGGAATGACCCCCCCCAATCAGGGTCCAGGAGGGGGAGACCCCTCCCACTCAGGGTCTGGGGGAGAGGGAGGGGGAAGGAATGACCCCCCCCAATCAGGGTCTAGGAGAGGGGGAGACCCCCCACTCTGGGTCTGGGGGAGGGAAAGACACCCCGTTTCAAGCTCTAGGAGAAGGGAGGGGGAGACCGGGGGAGGGAATGACCCCCCAACTGTAGGGTCTAGGGGAGAGCAAGGGAATGACCCCCCCACTCAGGGTCTGGGGGAGGGGGAGACCCAAGGGAGGGGGGAAGGAATGAGCCCCCCCACTCAGGGTCTGCAGGAGTGGGAGACCCCCCCACTCGGTCTGGGGGAGGGGGAGACCCATGGGAGGGGGGAAGGAATGAGCCCCCCCCACTCAGGGTCTGCAGGAGTGGGAGACCCCCCCACTCAGGGTCTGGGGGAGGGGGAGACCCAAGGGAGGGGGAAGGAATGAGTCCCCCCACTCAGGGTCTGGGGGAGGGGGAGACCCAAGGGAGGGGGAAGGAATGAGCCCCCCCACTCAGGGTCTGCAGGAGTGGGAGGAGAAGGGAGGGGGCGCCGGGGGAGGGAATGAACCCCCATGGGAGACCCGGCCACTTCAGTGTGGAGGGGGAGGGAATGACTCCCCCCACTTCAGGGTCTAGGACAGAGGGGAGGGGGAGGGAATGACACCCCCCTCAGGATCTAGGAGAAGGGAGGGGAGGGAATGACACCCCCCCACTTCAGGGTCTAGGAGAAGGGAGGAGAGCACCAGGGGAGGGAATGACCCCCCCACTGAGGGTCTAGGAGAGAGGAGGGGGAGACCTGAGTGGGAGGGAGGAGGAGGGGTGAAGGAGGGAAGGGGAGAGGGAGGGAGTGACCCCCCAAAAGGGTCCAGGAGGGGGAGGGAATGCCCCCCATCTGGGGTCTAGGAGAAAGGGGAGGGGGAGACCCAAGGGAGAGAGAAGGAGGAAGGAGGAGTCCCAGCGGAGGGGGGGAGGGAGGCAGAGAGGAAAAGGAGGGAAGGAAGAAAGGCAGGAGGAAGGAGGGCAGGTGCAGACGAGAAGGACAAAAGAAACCGGAAGAAAGAAAGAAAAAAAAAAGGGAGGAGGGAAAGAAATAGCTGGAGAGGCAAAAAGACAAAGACCAAGAAAAGGAGGGAAGGCAGGAAAGGAAGGAGAGAGGCCCGAGAAAAAGCCGGACCAAAGAAGGGAAGGAGAAAAGAAATGGGAAGGGAAGAAAGAAAGAAACAGGTTGAAAAAGAGAAAGACAGACCCGCCCTTTCTTCCCAGGCTACTACCTGGGCATGTGTTTCGCGGCGCCCGAAAAACAGCTCTGCACCGTCTACCAGGCGCCCGATCCGTGGAAGACCTTCCTGGCCGGGGCCCTCCTCCTCCTGGCCCTCGCGGGCACCTTCACCTACACCTGGTCGCAGGACGGCTGGGCCCACCACCCGCTGGTCAAGACCCTGGCCACCTTCGCCCTGCCCCCCCACGCCGGCTGGCGGGCCGTGGCCGCCTCCATCAACGCCGAATTCCGCCGGATCGACAAGTTCGCCACGGGGCCGCCGGCGTCCCGGCTGATCGTGACCGACAGCTGGATCCTCAAGGTCACCACCTACTCCTTGCACGTGGCCCAGCAGCGCGACCTCCAGCTGACCGTCGTGGAGGCGAGACAGCAGGAGCTCTTGCCGGACGCCGGCATGCCGGCCCAGTTCCTGACCATCCGCGTGGCCAGCGCCAACCCGCACGTCAAGGCGTTCGACATCCGGTAATGGTTCTGCTCGCCGAATCTCCCGCCTAGCACTCGCACGAGGGAGTCTCCAGGCGCCTGGGATGCTTGCACGAGGAAGGCCCCGAGCGCTCGCACGAGTGAAGCCCATCGTCCTTGCACCGAAGAGACCACAAGCACTCACAGGAGGCCCAGAGTGCTTGCGTGAGGCCCCGAGCACTCACACGTGCATGCACGAATGAAGTGCCAAGTGCTTGCATGAGTGAGGCCCAGGGTCCTTGCACGAAAGAGACCAAGGACCCGAGCGCTTGCACATGTGAGGCTCAGAGCACTCACGCGTGTGTCCAAGGCCCTGTGAAGCTTGCACAAGTGAGGCCCAGAGTCCTTGCCTGAAAGACCATGAGCACTCGCACGAGGCCCCAGGTGCTTGCAGGAGTGAGGCCCAGAGAACTCACACGTGTGTCTGAGCGCCTGTGAAGCTTTCACAAGTCTCAGTGCCTGTGATGCTTGCACAAGTGAGGCCCGGAGCACTCGCACGTCTGTCCTAGTGCATGAAGCTTGCACGAGTAAGGCCCCCCCAAACTTGCACGAGTGAGACCCAGTCCTTGCACGAAAGAGACTACAAGTACTCGCATGTGGCCCCAAGCGGTGGCACGAGGGAGGCCCAGAGCACTTGTGTGTCCAAGCCCCTGTGAAGCTTGCACGAGTGAGGCCCAGAGTCCTTGCGTGAAAGACATGAGCACTCGCGTGAGGCCCTGCGCTTGCACGTATGTTTAAGCATGTATGAAGCTTGGAAGAGTGTCCCCGATGCTTGCACGAGTGAGGCCCCGATCATTCACGAGTTAGTCTGCCCGTAATGCTCGCACGAGGGAGGCCCCAAGCGCTCGCATGAGTGAGGCCCAGAATCCTTGCACGAAAGAGACTATAAGTACTTGCACGAGACTCCTAGTGCTCGCACTGGGCCCCGAGCACGCAAATGTGTGTCCGAGCACTTGTGAAGCTTGCACGAGTCTACCTGTGATGCGTGAATGAGAGGTCCCAAATGCACGAGTGAGACCCAGAGTTCTTGCATGAAAGGTCACGAGCGCTCGTATGAGTCCCCGAGCGCTGAGGTGTGTCCGAGCTCCCGGGACGCTTGCTCGAGACCCCGAGCATTCACGAGTGAGGCCCACAGCCCTTGCACAAGTGAGTTTCAATGCCCGGGATGCTCACGAGGGAGGCCCAGAGTGCTCGCACGAGTGAGGCCCAGAGTGCTCGCACAAAAGAGACCAACAAGCATTCGCACGAGCCCCGAGCGCTGGCCCGTGTCTCCGAGCACCCTTGAAGCTTGCTTGAGTCCCTGAACATTTGCGAGTGAGGCCCAGAGCCCTTGCACAAGTGAGAGTGCCCCTGATGCTTGCACGAGTGAAGCCCAGAGCCCTTGCACAGGTGAGCGCCCATGATGCTCGCACGAGTCCCCGAGTGTTCGTGAGGGAGGCCCAGAGCCCTTGCACAAGTGAGAGTGCCCACGATGCTTGCACGAGTGAAGCCCAGAGCCCTTGCACAGGTGAGCGCCCATGATGCTCGCACGAGTCCCCGAGCATTCGTGAGGCCCAGAGCTCTTGCACAAGTGAGGGTGCCCATGATGTTTGCACGAGTGAAGCCCAGAGCCCTTGCACAGGTGAGCGCCCATGATACTCGCACGAGTCCCCGAGCATTCGTGAGGGAGGCCCAGAGCCCTTGCACAGGTGAGAGTCCCCCTGATGCACACGTGAGGCCCGGACTGCTCGCACGTAAGAGACCGTGAACATGCGCACGAGGCCCCGAGCGCTGACACGTGTCTCTGAGCACCCGTGATGCTCCAGCGAGTCACTCAACGGGGCCTGGTTGTGGATACGCCGCAGACCGGGAGGTGGTGGTGGTGGCCCACACGTTGGGGACCCCTCCTCTGGATCTCCCTTTTGAAAGGACAGAGCCTTCCTTTTCCCAAAGCTGACCTCCACTTCGTTTTCCTCTCAGGCTCAACTCGTCGGAATACGGGGACCTGCAGGAAAAACTCCAGGCCCCGATCCGGAACGCGGCGCAGGTGGTCATCCACCAGAGCCTGAGCGACCTCTTCCTCGAGACCTTCAGCGCCCTGGTGGAGAGGAACCAGCCTTACCCGCTGCCCAGCAACCAGGTGAAGCCTCTTCCGCTTTGGACCGGGTGTGTGTGTGTGGATTACAGCTAGTCCCCCAGTTACGACGGGTCTGCTTAGCAACCGTTCAAAGTTACCAAAAAAAACCCAAGTATCCTGGGCCGGCTCTCAGATTTCCCAGAGAACTCGCACAAAAGAGAGGTAGCCCTTCGCTTCCAACGGCTTCGTTTAGCGACCGGCGTTCATTAATGCTGGAAGGGTGTGAGGTGTTGTATCTAAACCAGCGGTTCTCAACCTGGGGGTCGCGACCCCATTTGGGGTCGAACGACCATTTCACGGGGGTCGCCAAACACCGCAGTCCACCATTTTTTGGGGGGTCGGCCATTTTTTTGGGGGGCTCGGCCATTTTTTCCCCCTTTGCGATGCGGGCCCGCCATTTTTTTTGGTCGGCCATTTTTTTGGGGGATGGGCCATTTTTTTTTGGTCGGCCATTTTTTTCCCCTTTGCGATATGGGCCGTCCCGCTGCGCATGCGCGATGCGGGCCCGCCATTTTTTTTTTGGTCAGCCATTTTTTTTGGCCATTTTTTCCCCTTTGCGATGCGGGCCGTCGCGCCGCGCATGCGCAATGTGGGCCCGCCATTTTTTTTATTTTGGTCGGCCATTTTGTTTTTGTCGGCCATTTTCCCCCTTTGCGATGCGGGCCGCCGCACATGCGCGATGCGGGGTGCCGTGCTGCGCATGCGCAATACGCCCCACTGCACCACGCATGCACGATGCGCCCCGTTGCGCTGCGCATGCGCAATGCGCCGCGCATGCGCCCCGTTGCGCATGCGCGATGCACCCCTTTGCACCACGCATGCGCGATGCGCGATGCGGGCCGGGGTCGCGCCCCGGAAAAGGTTGAGAACCACTGATCTAAACAGAGAGCAAACCCTCACAGCACTGATGATGTTACCTGGTAGGGTCACGAAACGTCTGCAAGGAAAACCACCCAGCTCAGGGAACACCAAGGAACCCACAGCCCCTTTCCTCCTCCTCCTCTTCTTCTTCTTCACCTCCTTCCTTCCCCCTCCTCTCATTTGGCCCTGATGAGGTTCCCTAGTTGGGTCCCGAGACGTCTGCCAGAAAACCTCCCCAACTCCGACCACCTCTGTTGACCCCTCTCTCTCCTTCCTCCCTCCCTCGCCCCACAGGAGCTGCACCTGTGCATCGGCTGCATGCAGATCCAGGCCAACGTCAAGCTGCTGAAAAACTGCCGGGAGCCGCACGAGGGCGAATGCCAGCCCTGTTTCTGCTACCCCATGTGGTGCCTCCTTTGCATGGGCAAATGGTTCGCCAGCCAGCAGGACCAGCAACATCCTGAAACCTGGCTCTCCAGCCACGTGCCTTGTCCCACCTGCCGAGCCAAATTCTGCATTTTGGACGTCTGCTTGGTGCAGTGACGGCCGACGCGGCGAGGTGGCGAGACTCCGCAGAGACACATCCGATCGGCTGGGTGTCTCTCGTTCCTGGGAGGATCCTCGACAGGATGAAATGTTCCTACAATTCCCCCTTTTGATGGCTCGGCAATTTCCCATTTCCGAAACGCGGCCCCTTTTAAGAAGGGTGAACTTCCAACTCCTAGAATCCCTGGCGGAGGGATTCTGGGAGTTGAAGTCCACCCTTCTTAAAGGGGGGCCAAACATCAGAAACGCAACTGGGATTGCAGGTTACGACAAGTAATAACTCGCTCATCACCTCCTAAATCGGGACAGGATTTGGAGAGTTTTCCGTGCCAAATTCCCTTTTTTCCCCCCCCTCAAACTTTCCGATCCCAGAAATAGGAACGACGCCGACCACAAACTTTCTTGTTAAAAAAATATCCACTCCTTGGATTGAGACTGCAATTCTTTTCCCCCTCCCAAACTTTCCAATCCCAGAAATAGGACAACAACAAACTTCCTCATTAAAAAAAGAATCCTTATCCACTTGGTTTGAGACCGAGTCTCCAAATCCTCTCGTAGCAGCGGCATTCAAAAGACCGATCTCTCTTCCACAGGGATAATATGTTGGACGATAAATCTAAATTATTGCGGTATTTTCTGAAGGATTTTCTCGGCAAAGGTGATGGGATTTAAGGGCCAGGAACTTGTGGGATTTAAAAAAAAAAATCTTTTTTTTTCTTTTTTCCTGGAGCTGGAAATATAGCTGGGAGAAAAGGATCCCAGTGTTTGAAGTATTGCTGCACCAAAATTTAAGAATTTGGGATGATAATCTCGTCGTTTGGGGGGGAGGAAGGCTGAATTTTGGTGGTGGTGGGAGGAGAAAAAGTAGAGCGACAATCCTTGGCAAGTCTTTTTCTGACCAATTTCACACTTTCCCAACTCGGGTTGACCAAGTGTATTATTCCGTCGGAAGCCTTGGGGAGGCAAAAACGGGAAAGAAATGATTTTAATTAATGAAATGGTTCGACAGCGAGGTGAATTCGAGCATCTGTCGGTTTTGAAATGGAGATTTTTACAAACTATTTTCTCTTCCGTCTCGGGCGGGCGAGAGGGGTGGGTCTCAAATAGGTGGGCTTTAATTCCCAGAATTCCTTAGCTGGCATTCTTTAATGAGTGGACTTCATTTCCCAGAATTCCCCCGCCGGCATGCTTTTAAGAGGGGTGGACTTCAACTCCCCAAATTAAAGCATAACTGGCTGGGGGATTCTCGGAGTTGGTCCGCCCCTCTTAATGCATGCCAGCTGGGGGATTCTGGGAGTTGAAGTCCACCCTTCAAGTGCCAAGGTTAAGAGACGACATCCCAATATCTCCAGCGAAGAAAAACATGCATTTTTAAGGCCACCAAAATGTGTCCCCCCAAACATCTCAACACCTTTAAATTTACTTTCAATTGTTAAATCTCCGTTCATTTAATTCGTCAGATTCTCCCAACAATCTCAGTGGCAATTGCAACGTTCCAAGGGGGGTCCTGCATCCCCTTTTTAAATGACCCCCTCCCAAAAAAGAGGCTGGGCTTTGGACAGGGGTGCCATGTCCCCAGTCTGTAAACTTTTAAATATTTATTCTGCCTTTTATCGGAAGAGTTTGGGGCATTTTGCACCCCTCGTGCGAATTTAAAATATTTTTTAAAAAAAACCCCCCGCAGGATTGTCGGTCAGAGCAAATTGAAGATTCCTTCTGTAGATCCCGTCACGGGTTCCTTGCCCCTGTTAACGAAGCCGGTGTTATCTTTTCCAATATTCTCGCAAGCCGGAATGGTTGCATCCGTTTGTTGAATCGGATGAGGACTTCAACAAAGTTAATTTTTATTCCTTCACCACCACCACCCAACATATCTTGAACTCGACACCGGTCCGGATGAGCCACAGCAAGGAAATGTGTTGTGGGTGTTTGGAAACGCAGCCGGCTTATGTGAAAGCTTGCATTAGCTTACACGCCTAGGTTTCCCAAGGTGTGTGTGGGACTTTCAATTCCCAGAATTCCCCAGTCAGTGCAGCAGCCCGTGAGAATTCTGGATAGATCTAGAAGTAAGTAAATCCTTCACTGGTGGGTGGGGTTTTTTTAATTTTTTTTTTCAACTGCTCTTAAATCTTTGGGTGGTTTACTCGGTAGAAAAGGGAGATTTTTAACTGGAAAACAAAGCGAAAGATAATTAGAAATTAAACATTCCAGTTGAGAAAGACCCGGAAAAGCATTATCCAGTATTATATTGACGACCGGAAGGAATCCTGTTTCGTTTTCAACCTTCCTATGTGGAATCTTGCCGAATAAAAATTTGCCACATTGTGAGTTCAAAACCCTTCTTGTCCCTTTTGATTCCTTCCAATGTTGAGTCCCGTTACTGACTTCAAATTCAAATTTGTTTATGCAGGTAGTCCTCGACTTCACAGCCACAATTCAGCCTGAAATTGCCGTCGCTAAGCGAGGCGATGGTTCCGTGAGCTTTGCGCCCCCTTTGGTGACCTTTGTTGCCATGTTCGTTCAGCGACTGTTGTTCGGTTTGCAACAGTGTCATTTCCCTTTCGGAAAGTCGCAAAAAGTCGCCAGAAAGATGAGTCCGATTGCCAAGTGTCCAAAATTTTGATCGTGTGACGCACGGGGCTGCTACAACAGTCATAAGTGTGAAAGTCCCTGTGGGTTAAAATGGAGGAGGCGGGAGGAGGAAAGTAGCCGAGGCCCTGCTGATCGGACCTCCATTGCATTCAACGCCGTTGCAACTTCAAACAGTCCCCAAATGAACTGTTGTAAGCTGAGGATGACAGCTGCTTTAGTAAGGCAAGATTCGGTCTACAGACGAGGCAATAATTTGAAGGGCAAGGTAAATTTAACTTTTCCGTCGCCATTTAGAACAGTGGTTCTCAACCTTTTTCAGGTTGAGACCCCACTTGCGCCGCCCATGTGCAGCACGACCCCGACGTGCGCGCGCGACGGGCCGATCCGCACATGCACGGCGTGTGACAAAAAAAAACCAAAACAAAATGGCGGACCGCAACGGCCCGATCCGCGCATGTGCGGTGCGCGACAAAAAAAAAACAAAAAACAAAATGGTGGACCGCGACAGTCCGATCCGCGCGTGCGCGGCGCGCGACAGCCCGAAACGCGCATGCGCGGCACGCGACGGCCTGAAACGCATGCGCAGCGCGCGCGTGATGAAAAAAAAACCAAAATGGCGGACCGTGGTGTCCGGCGACCCCCGCGAAACGGTCGTTCGACCCCAAATGGGGTCGCGACCCATAGGTTGAGAACCGCTGATTTAGAATTTCGAACGGTTGCTAAACAGTCGTTAAGTCGAGAAGTATCTGAGTTTCTCGTAAGCAATTCTGGATGGCTCCCAAAAGCAGAATCAACTATTGGCAAATAGGTCATGATGTGCTGCCTGTCACACATAACAATTAACTCTGGTTTAGTGAGTTTATTAGTATTCCCCAGCAATTCACCCAAAACCCAGAACTGTCCCAATCGGAGTCCAGCCGCAAATAGACAAGGTTAGTCCACCAAGCAAGAACAGTTCCGAGTCCCCAATGCAGGATTCCAAACACGGCGTCAATCCAGAGTGAAGCAAGAATCACAAGAGCTCATGGGGCAAGTTCCGAGTCTCCAATGCATGATTCGAAACACGGTGTCAATCCAGAGTGAAGCAGGAATCGTGACGAGCGCTCACGGGGCGAGAAAAGTTCCGAGTTTCCGACGCATGATTCCAAACACGGCGTCAATCCAGAGTGAATCAGGAATGTCGATTGCCCAAGGGGCAAGAAAAATTCCGAGTCTCCGATGCATGATTCCAAACATGGCGTCACTCCAGAGTGAAGCAGGAATCACGACGATGAGAGCATAAGGGGATTCCAAACATAGCGTCAATCCAGAGTGAAGAAGGAATGAAAGAGCTCACGGGGCAGTAAAAGTTAAGAGTCTCCAACGCAGGATTCCAAACATGGCGTCACTCCAGAATGAAGCAGGAATCACAACGAGCGCTCATGGGGTAAGAAAAGTCCCGAGTCTCCGACGTACGATTCCAAACATGGCATCAATCCAGAGTGAAGCAGGAATCAGGACGATTGCTCAAGGGGCAAGAAAAATTCCAAGTCTCCGACGCAGGATTCTGAACACAGCGTCAGTCCAGAGTGACGCAGGAATCACGAGAGCTCAAGGGGCAAGAAAGGTTCTGAGGGGTGGCTTCTTAATGCCTTCTCCTTTGCCTTTGGAGCCGCCCCGTTGCAGTCCTCTGTCCGACTCTCGTTGCCTGTCGGCGTTTGCAAGCATCTGCGATGTCTTCCGGCTGAGAATCCTCGCAGGCTGGACTCGGCCTCCCAACACGGCTGTGTTTCAACCTGAGCGCGAGTGGAGGGGCCAGTCTTGGAGCTCCTCAGAGCTTTCCTCTGACTGATGGCACTCCAGACCCCTCCTCCTCCTTGGATTCTCCAGACTCAGCCGTCGGATCCACGGGCTGGCGAGGAATCACAACACGAGTAGTCTGGCTGACCTTCTCTGCTCCTGCCTTTCCTCTGCCCTGTGTTCTCGGATGAGGAGCAGAAGGCAGTTCCTCCTCCTCTTCGTTGTTGACCGTGGCAAGCTTTCCCGGGCGGCCGTTCGGAGCCATCAACAGCCGTTCAGAGCCGTCAATCAACTCAGTTCTTGACCGAGCGGTTCTCACCCTTCCCTGTCCGAGGAGTCGCTCAAGGGAAGACGTCGCACCGACGAGAACGTAAAAGACAGTACATGATCTACTAATTTAAAAAGTGTTTATTGCTCTTACAATCACAATCGTGGCTATTTTACAAATTGCAGGAACGGGGCATCGTCGCGAAGACGTCGCCTCCATCCGAAAAAAGAACAGGAAAAAAAAGAAGAAATATACTGCAATACATCTGTTCTTAATTGAACCTTTACAGCTACATGATAAACCGCGTCATCCCGATTGTTACCGCAACGACAGAGGTGTTAAAAAGCGATTTTTGCCCCACCAACTATCGTTTTAGTTCCTTTCATAAATACATTATGTAGCTTGGTTATTAACATAGGCTTGACTACTTCTATTATCCTCATTGTTCCCGTAACATGCTTTTCAAAAGCATTTTTGCCAGTGTGTGTGTGTGTAGCTTCTCTCACCGATTTAATATCTGGAAATGTTTCTATCGGGGTCCTTTATACAAGGACTTACGACCATAATCGTCAGCGCCGCGGCGGCCTTCCGGAACTCCCTTGCCGATTGGAGACACCACAGAAAATCAAAATTAAATCAACGTTTCCCCAGGTTAAGCCCAGGGCAGCGGTCTTAAAGTGAGTCCCGCTCCATTTTTACAACCTGGCGTCGTCGTCACGGTTGCGCGAACCCGGGACGGTCGTTCAGTGAATCGTGCGGTGGGGTGAAGCGCCTCTGGCTTTCCCGACATTTGGACCCCCGCTCGACAAGAGGATCAGAAAAGAATCGCACGCCAGTGGCGTCCGTCACAAACGCACGGCAGTTACGACGAAGGGCCTGAATTTTGAGACGAGACGGCGGGATACCCCTGCCACGCGTCCACCAAGTGGGAACAGCCGTCAAGTCGATTGTTTCACTGCCGTGGTAACTTCGGCCACGAAATGAACGATTGTGAAGCCGAGGGCTGCGTCCGTTTGGGTAATGACTTTGCAAGAAACATCCTGACAGTTAGAACCAGTGGAACAACCTGCCACCAGGAAGCGGTGAATGCTCCAACACTGGGATTTTTTTCAGAAGAGAATGCACAGCCATTTGTCCAAAATGGTACAGGGTTTCCTGCCTGAGCAGGAGGCTGGACTAGAAGATCTCTAAGGCCCCTTCCAACTATTATTATCATCATTATCTAGGATACTGGCAAATTGTCTTTTTCACACATACTACAAAAAATAGTTTCGGTTTCTTCACACCGTTATGCGATGGAGTGTTGCTAATTAACAGGCCTGTAACACACCCGGTCAAATTGGTTCTTTATTCTGGGCATTGTCTTCTCCTGCTGAGGGAGGGGTGTGTGTTTGTGTGTGCATGGGGGCACACACACACACACACACACCCTTGTGTCCACAGCCATCTTTGTTGGGTATCAGAAGGAAGAGCTGAGACAACCACTCACAGATGGTGGCCGCGAATGGATGCACCTCAAGAGTTGCGTGCTCTATAATTTCTTGCACGTTGTGTAGCCGGGCAGTTGTGCGACGTCTCAGCGTATCGCCGAGATCTGTTTTAAGACACCCTTTTTTCAGCTTTTTTAATTCATCAGTTTCGTTCTCGGCTCCCCAGATGGACTTCCCCAACAGTCAACCAAACACGATGTTGGGAAGGCTGTGGAACACGTTCAGGTAGTCCTCGGCTTAATGGCCGGCACTGGGATCAGAACTGCACAGCGCTGCGCTGATGATGTTCCCTAGTTGGGTCGTGAGACGTCTTGCCAGGAAGCAAGCAAGCGCAGAGTCCAGCCAAGAACTCCACAGATCAGAATTTTCCATTGCTAGCCCAATTTTTTCCCCCGCCATGAATTATGAGGTTGTTAAGTGAATCCACCTTCCCCCGTTTTGGACTTTGCGTATTGGAAGACAAGCGGGGAAGCTCGGAAACAGCCGTCGTGTGACCTGGGACCTTGCCAACGTCCGAATTACATGGCAGTTGCCAACGCCCGCATTTCGATCCACGTGACCGTGCGGATGCGGTGTCCCGTCGTGAGCGTTGAGGACTGGTCGCACGTGCGAAAAGCGGTGTTTAAAAGTCGCTTTTTTTTTCTCAGCGCCACCGTAACTCTCAAATCGTCAGTAAACAAAATGGCGGTAAGCCGAGGACTGCTTGAACTTTTTTTTTTTTTTTTATAATTTTTATTCTTTCATTTCGAACGAAAAGATCAAGATGGATGGAAACTTGTGAAAGTTTTACATTTCTTCCTGGGGATGGAGAGCTTTTGTCGTCGTCGATACAAGTCAACGATAAATTTTTTAGGAAATTCAGATTCAGAGGTTCCGGCAAAAAATGCAAAATATTTTGGACTCAGTCCGTCCTGCGGATCTTCAAAACAACAACCCCTCCCCATTAAGTTCCTTCTTGTGTTAATCAGCCACACAACATGAACCAGCAACACAATGGAGGTTTGCCTCCAGTTCAGGGTTTTCTCAACGGGGGGGGGGGAGGACTGGAAAATGTGCAGGGTTGAGTTCCCAGCATTGTCCAGCCTGCACGCCTGGACTTCGACTCCCAGAATTCCCCGTGTGGGTTAGGGAATGCTGGGAATCGGAATCCGTACCGTTTCGAGTTGCCGAGGTCTAGAAACCCCGTGGCACATTAAACGGCGTGGAGGATGAACAAGTCGACAACCGGTTGAGGCAACGTTGAGGTAGCACAAAACCTTTTTCAGCCTGTAAAAACGACCAAACGAGAAATGTACAGTTACAGCCGCTTCATTTACTGACCGTTTGACGTCACGACGGCATTTTGAAAAAGCCGCTTTTGACCCTTTATATGCTTAATCAGCCTTACAGTATTCTCGTGGTCATGTGATCCACATCCAGATGTTGGGCAGCTGGCATGCACTTATGACGGGTTCAAGTGTTCCCGGCGTTCGCGTGATCCTCTCTTGCGACCGTCTGATGAGTGAAGTCAATGGGGAAGCCGGAAGCTGGACTGCTTTGAAGCTCATCAAAGCAGCCATATTGCAAAAACCCATCAACTAGTTCGAAGCTCATCAAAGCAGCTACATCTCAAGAACCCCTCAACTAGTTCAAAGCTCATCAAAGCAGCTACATCTCAAGAACCCCTCAACTAGTTCGAAGCTCATCAAAGCAGCTACATCTCAAGAACCCATCAACTAGTTCGAAGCTCATCAAAGCAGCCACATCTCAAGAACCCCTCAACTAGTTCAAAGCTCATCAAAGCAGCCACATCTCAAGAACCCCTCAACTAGTTCGAAGCTCATTAAAGCAGCTACATCTCAACAACCCATCAACTAGTTCGAAGCTCATCAAAGCAGCTACATCTCAAGAACCCCTCAACTAGTTCGAAGCTCATCAAAGCAGCTACATCTCAAGAACCCATCAACTAGTTTGAAGCTCATCAACCAGCCACATCTCAAGAACCCCTCAAGTAGTTCGAAGCTCATCAAAGCAGCTACATCTCAAGAACCCCTCAACTAGTTCGAAGCTCATCAAAGCAGCTACATCTCAAGAACCCATCGCTGCTTTGAAGCTCATCAACCAGCCACATCTCAAGAACCCCTCAACTAGTTCGAAGCTCATCAAAGCAGCTACATCTCAAGAACCCATCGCTGCTTTGAAGCTCATCAACCAGCCACATCTCAAGAACCCATCAACTAGTTCAAAGCACATCAAAGCAGCTACATCTCAACAACTTAACGGCCAGGTGACTAACTTAAAAACAGCCGTGATTCACTTAACAACTGTGGCAAGAAAGGTCCTAAACTGGGGCAAAGCTCACTTAAGAAATGTCTCACTTATCAATGGAAACTTGGGGGGCGGAGTTGTCATAAATGAAGGACTATTTGTAGCAAGATAAAACAATCGTTTGAAGGTGGTCTTAACGTCCTTCCAGCACGTCTGAACCATGCTTGGAACAGTAGCTCGTCTCACAAAGCTGGGATATATCTGGAGCGACACAATACACCACAAGTTGCGGACCGTGAGTCAGAAGGTGGCAAGCAAGGCAGACCGTAGAAACACAGAACGGCTCCGCAACCTCTGTTAACCGGGTTACGTCGCGAGGCAATCCCTGTTTGGAGGGACCTGAATCATCAATGGCCGTGTGGGACACAAACGCTGCAATGACGGACTTCGCACAGCCAGCCCGGTGACGGTTAGGGAAGTGGACTCATGAAAGCAGCAAGGTCAGACTGGCAAACTATGGTAGGCCGATTCTGTTTACGGCTGAAGGTGGACTTTCCTTGGCTGTGGAGGTCTTCTCCTCGTTCGAGCTCTCCTGAGGCAAATAACACAACTGAGCGATGAGCATTGCTGTTTTTTTGTGTGATGAAGGTGGACTTTCCTTGGCTGTGGAGGTCTTCTCGTTCGAGCCCTCCTGATGCAAATAACACAACTGAGCGATGGGCATTGCTGTTTTTGTGTGTGATGAAGGTGGACTTTCCTTGGCTGTGGAGGTCTTCTCCTCGTTCGAAGCCCTCCTGATGCAAATAACACAACTGAGCGATGGGCATTGCTGGTTTTTTTTGTGTGTGTGTGATGAACGGAGAGATGGGAAGAGGTTGCGTCTTCAGTGGATCAAAAAGGCCAGGAAACTCGAACCGGGTCCTCCAAGACCATCAGCCCTTTGACTGAACTAAGACGCGGAGAAGCAGATCTTATTAAAGTTTACAAACGGGGGCTGTGGATCAGATTGAGTTGAGAGCGATGACTTCGGTGCTGGTGGATAGCTCATGAAAGCAGCCACATCGCAACAACCCAACAGTGTCCCAACAAGGCTTTAATGCTGATTAACGCACCTCCATCTCCAACCCCAGGACTGCTTTGAAGCTCATAAAAGCAGCCATATTGCAAAAACCCGGCACTAGTTCGAAGCTCATCAAAGCAGCTACATCTCAAGAGCCCATCAACGAGTTCAAAGCTCATCAAAGCGGCTACATCTCAAGAACCCATCCCTGCTTTGAAGCTCATCAAAACAGTTACATCTCAACTCAGCAATAGTTCAAAGCACATGAAAGCAGCTACCTCAACAACCCACCACTGCTTTGCAGCTCATCAAAGCAGCTACATCTCAACAACCCATTACTCCTTTGACGCTAATCAAAGCAGCTATACCTCAGCAACTCAGCAAGAGTTCAAACCTCATCAAAGCAGCTACATCTCAACTCAGCAATAGTTCAAAGCTCATCAAAGCAGCTACATCTCAACAGCCCGTCACTGCTTTGAAGCTCATCAAAGCGGCTACCTCTCAACAACCCAATACTAGTTCAAAGCAGCTACATCTCAACTCAGCAACGCTTTGAAGCTCATCAAAGCAGCTACATCTTAACAACTCAGCACTGCTTTGAAGCTCATCAAAGCAGCTACCTCTCAAAACCCATCACTGCTTTGAAGCTCATCAAAGCGGCTACATCTCGACAATCCAATACTAGTTCAAAGCAGCTACATCTCAACTCAGCAATGCTTTGAAGCTCATCAAAGCAGCTACATCTTAACAACTCAGCAATGCTTTGAAGCTCATCAAAGCAGCTACCTCTCAAAACCCATCACTGCTTTGAAGCTCATCAAAGTGGCTACATCTCGACAACCCAATACTAGTTCAGAGCTGCTATATCTTAACAACTCAGCACTGCTTTGAAGTTCATCAAAGAAGCTACATCTTAACAACTCAGCAAAGTTCAAAGCTCATCGAAGCAGCTACCTCTCAACAACTCCTCACTCCTTTGAAGCTCATCAAAGCAGCTACTTCTCAACAACTCCTCACTGCTTTGAAGCTGACAAAGGCAGCTACCTCTCTTACTGGGACCGTGCGACCTCTCCTTTCCAGTTTGCCTCCAAAACTTTGCACATTCTTCACGGGTGTTAATACAATGAAGTACATCTTCCTTGCAACAAGCCGTGCATAGGTGGAAAGTACAAAGTCGGGAACGGGCCGATTTCCGCTTTCCGCCCCTGGCGAGCCAAACCTCGGTTTGTATAATCCATCCGAAACGACAGGAAGGCCTTTGCTGTCTTATCTCGCGACGCGTACCACCACGACTGCACGAGGGCAGAACGGATAATACTTGCTAAAACGGGTAAGATGAAAACTCACAGCCGGACTCGTTCCTGTCAGGAGATCGCTGGGAGAGATGGGAAGGATAACGCCTTCCTCAAAACGCCGGTCAGGGAGGAGTTGGGACAGCACTTTTTCCAACTTACCAATTGCGTTCCGCGGCCTCAGCTTTCCGCCGCTCGTGAAAGCCGGTGCTTCTTAATAATAAAAAAAAAGGGAGGGGGCTACCAGATTCCTTATTTCGAACACGGCTCTCCTCCTACACAACCTACAATTAACAGCAAGCTTTTAGGAATCGAGAGGGCCCCCCAAATAAACCAAGAAATACTGGTAGAGTCCTTGGTGCTCTCTGAGCTGGGTGGCTTTCTCGCAGATGTTTCGTGACCCAAGTAGGGAACGTCAACAGCGCTACATACAAGGGAGTTGGGTGTGCAGAGAGGAGCAGACAGATGACTGCAGGATCCTCCGTGCTCCCTGCGCCTGGTCCTGTCTTTTGTCAAAATTGCACGACCCAACTAGGGAACGTCCATCAGCGCGAGAACGGTCTTTTCTTCGCCAACATTTCGCGACCCAACTAGGGAACATCGTCAGTGCTAGAACGGCGTAGGATTCGTGCAGAAGAAGAGTACGGTCCTTGGTGCTCTCTCAGCTCGATGGTTTTCTCGCAGACATTTCATGACCCAACTAGGGAACGTCATCAAGGCTAGAAGGGAGTTGGGTGTGCAGAGAGGACGACGACGACGACTGTGAGGTCCTTGGTGCTCCCTTTCTTCGCAAACATTCCAGAACCCAACTAGGGAATATAATCAGGGCTAGAGCGGAGTAAGATCTGTGGAGAAGAGGAGAAAGGACGGTGGGGTCCTTGGTGGTCCTTTCTTCGTAAACATTTCACGACCCAACTAAGGAACGACATCAGTGCCAAAAGGTGAGAGTGAGCCCCCCTTTCCTTCTACCACTGATGACGTTCCCTAGTTGGGGCACGAAACGTCCGGGAGAGAAAATCCCCAAGGCCAAGTAAGAAAGAGAGATGGAGTAGCAGGAAGGCCAAGCAGGGTTACTCCGGCAAGGCCACTTCAGGTGGAGAACTCACTCTCGTTGACCCTCGGCCGTGCTGTTAGACCGAAGCTTTGCGACACACCGGAGCTTTCTTCATCTTGTCTCACGTCAGCGACAACCTTGCCATACCTTTGCTCCACCTCTCTTCACCTGTCAGCGCAGCGGGCCTTTTGCTAACCAGAAGCTCCGCCACATTAAAAACACTCCTCCCTACGTTGTGCACGGCAAGGAGAAAGTAACAGATTGAGGAAATCAAGGGGGAACGATTTGGAGGGGACACGGAAGGTCCAGCTAAAAGGACCACGTAGTAAGAAGCAAGGCTAAGGCCCTGGATTGAGTAGATACGTGCACACCTGGTGAACCCACCTCCCTCGACCCAGTTCCCCAACATCCCCGTAATCCACAGCTTCAGACTGTTTATTTCTAGCGCCACCACGCCAAAAGTCACAGCAGCTCGGCAACTCCGAATCCCATCCGCCTGCAGTTCCACCGATGACGCACTAGGATCCAGCCGCCGACGGGCAGCACCTCGTCTTAAATATTAAATACTTTCCTTGTAACCAATACGCAATTTTGTTGAGAACGTCCGTGAAACAGTCCGGGGGGCATTCCTCGAGGGAGCGATCTCCCCGCCGAGCGAGACATTCCCGAGGAAGCCGACGAGCCACGCAGACGGCGGCCTCCGGAACGAGACGCTCTGCTCTCCTTCCTGACCGGGCGACCTCGACGTCGTCGCCGAGTTTCAGTTTTTAATTTTTGTCTCTTTTTTTTTTAATAAAAAAAAAGCTACCTTTCGGTTTGAGTCGAGAAATAGAAAATCCACCGGGAACCCAAAAAAAAAACCCAAAAAACCCTTCGGGAAGGTTTGCGGGCTGTTTCCCGCCGCGTCTTTAAAGCAGCGAGTCGTCCGTGCAGCCGCCTTCCAGCCCGTAACGGAACTCCTGCAGGTTGGAGACGCCGTAAAAATGGACGAAGGCCGCGGCCACCACCAGGACGTGGAAAATTTGATGGGACTGGAACTGCAGAAAGACCAAAAAAAAAAAGACGATTTGAGATTCGGGGGAGAAGCAACGCAACCCGGATGCCGGTTTCGGTCGAAAGGAATAATAGTCCGGTTTTACCGTCTCCGGCCTACTCCTCAATCCGACGTCCCGGTCGGACGCGGCTTAGGTTAGGATCGGTGTCCTGAACGACTAGCATAGCGGTTCTCAACCTGTGGGTCGCGACCCCATTTGGGGCCGAATGACCATTTCACGGGGGTCGCCAAGCAGCGCAGTCCGCCATTTTTTTGGGGTCAGCCATTTTTTCCCTATCGCGATGCAGGCCGTTGCGCCGAGCATGCGCGATGCGCCCCGTCGCGCTGCGTATGTGCGGTGCAGGCCTGCCATTTTTTTTGGTCGGCCCTTTTTTCCTATCGCGATGCGGGTCGTCGCGCCGCGCATGTGCGGTGCAGGCCCGCCATTTTTTTTTGGTCGGCCATTTTTTTTCCTATCGCGATGCGGGTCGTCACGCCGCGCATGTGCGGTGCAGGCCCACCATTTTTTCTTTGGTTGGCCATTTTTTTTTGTCTGCCATTTTTGTCCTATCGCGATGCGCCCCATCGCGCCGCGCATGTGCAGGCCCGCCATTTTTTTTTAGTCGGCCATTTTTTTTTGGGTCGGCCATTTTTTTCCCTATCGCGATGCGGGCCGTCGCACCGCACATGCGCAATGGGCCCCATCGCGCCGCGCATGCGCAGTGTGGGCCCGCCATTTTTTTTTGGGTTGGCTATTTTTTTATTTTTTTGGGTCGGCCATTTTTTTTCCCCTATCGCGATGCGGGCCGTCGCGCCGCGCATGCGCGATGCGGGCCGGGGTCGAGCCCCGGAAAAGGTTGAGAACCGCTGGACTAGCATCTTTTTTTTAGGCAGCGGACACCATTAAATTGGGGTCCAAAGTGGGGGGAAGGGGGAAAGAAGGGGTGGTCGCAGCGTCCCGGGGGGGGTCACGTCATCAACATTCAGACGCTTAGCCAACGACTCGTATTTACGACGGTCTCAGCGTCCCGGGGGGGGGGTCACGGGATCCAAATGCAAACCTTTGGCAACCGACCTGCCTTTGTGACGGTTGTGTCGATTGTGGTTAAGTTGAGGACCGTGGGTTTTCTACAGGCGAGAACTGATCTCGATGGGTTTGGACTACAAATCCCATCCCGGCCTCCTCCTCCGCGCCTTGAAAAATCTTAAGCCGGACAGACACTCACCCAAATGTCAAACTTTCCCGGAAAGAATCGTTCGGGAATACGAGCGGCGTAGAGGCCGGCTCCGGTGATGTACATCACGGCCATCAGGAAGAACCATCCCATCTGCCCCACCGAGGTGGCCTTGGTGAAGCCCTCCGCGATGGTGAAGTGCATTGTGGGTACGACGCCGCTCAGGCCCAGCCCGAGGAAGACCCCTAAGAGAGGAAGGAGATGACCGTCAGCATCCCAGCATGGCCTTCCCTCTTAAAGCAGGCCGGCTGGGGGATTCTGGGAGTGGAAGTTCTCCCCTCTTAAAGCAGGCCGGGTGGGGGATTCTGGGAGTTGAAGTCCACCCTTTATAAAGCATGCCGGCTGGGGGATTCTGGGAGTGGAAGTCTAATCCTCTTAAAGCAGGCCGGCTGGGGGATTCTGGGAGTGGAAGTCCTCCCCTCTTAAAGCATGGAGGCTGGGGGATTCTGGGAGTGGAAGTCCCCCCCTCTTAAAGCAGGCCGGCTGGGGGATTCTGGGAGTGGAAGTCCCCCCTCTTAAAGCAGGCCGGCTGGGGGATTCTGGGAGTCGAAGTTGAAGATTTCTCCCTTCTCCCATGCCAAAGCCTCCCTTGATGCAAAGTCTTGGTTTCCTGCCGTCTTCCGGAACAAATACCAGAATTCCCCAGCACCCTGACTATCGCCGAGGATGTTGGGAAATGGAAGGACTGACCAGGGGGTTGGACTAGATGACCTTCAAGGTCCCTTCCAACTTTATTATTATGATCGTTTATTCATTAAACATAAACCTCAGTCAATTGAAAATTCAAATAATTATTATTATCTTTTATTCATTAAACATGAACCTCAATTGAATGTTCAAATAATATCGTTTATTCATTAAACATGAACCTCAGTCAACTGAACATTCAAATAGTAATATTATTATCTTTTATTCATTAAACATGAAGCTCAATTGAATGTTCAAATAATATTATCGTTTATTCATTAAACATAAACCTCAGTCAATTGAACGTTCAAATAATAATAATAATAATAATCTTTTTATTCATTAAACATGAACCTCAGTCAATTGAACGTTCAAACAATAATAATTATCTTTTATTCATTAAACATGAACTTCAATTGAATGTTCAAATAATATTATCTTTTATTCAGTAAACATGAACTTCAGTCAATTGAACATTCAAATAGTAATAATTATTATCTTTTATTCATTAAACATGAACCTCAATTGAATGTTCAAATATTATCTTTTATTTATTAAACATGAACCTCAGTCAACTGAACATTCAAATAGTAATAATAATTATTATCTTTTATTCATTAAACATGAACCTCAGTCAATTGAACATTCAAATAGTAATTATTATTATCTTTTATTCATTAAACATGAAGCTCAATTGAATGTTCAAATAATATTATCTTTTATTCATTAAACATGAACCTCAGTCAATTGAACGTTCAAATAATAATAATCTTTTATTCATTAAACATGAACCTCAGTCAATTGAACGTTGAAACAATAATTACCTTTTATTCATTAAACATGAACTTCAATTGAATGTTCAAATAATATTATCTTTTATTCATTAAACATGAACCTCAATTGAATGTTCAAATAATATCTTTTATTCATTAAACATGAACCTCAGTCAATTGAACATTCTAATAATAGTAATAATAATTATTATTATTTCTCACACGATCCAGAAAAATCCCGTCCGTACCTGCTCGGGTCTGCCTGTGCTTGGGGGTGGCGAAGCGGTCCCACTGAGCGACGATAATGGCGGAGATGCCCAGAACGCAGACGATGGACAGATAAATGAGTCGCGGCTGGGGAGAACAGTAGAAGGAGTAGTAGAGCCACGGCACGAAGCTGCCCATAATTAACAGGGCGATTCCGGAATAATCCAACCTGGGAAGGGGAGAGCGTCGTCAAAAAAACACAGGAAGTCCTCGACTTACGACATTACCTGTTTAACGACCGTTTGCTGGTAAGAAGCACGAGAAGTTCCCAGGGTACTGAACAAAGAGACTTGATCCCCGGGGCTCACACTTACGACCGTCAAGAGTCACATTCGGACGCTCGGCAACCGACTCGTAGTTACGACGGTCGCAGGGTTCCGGGGTCCCGTGATCCAAAATCAGACACTAGGCAACCGACTCGTATTTACGACGGCTGCAGTGTCCCACAGTGACGTTATCCAAATTTGGACGCTTGGTATGACGGATTCGCTTAACAACTATCTGACTCACTTAACGACTACTGGAGATTGGCTTAACGGCCGGGGCAAAAAAAAAAAAAATACGCCTCGTCAAATTTCGCAACCGCTTTGCCGATCCACGGAAACTCCGCTCTTCAATTGGGCTCGCGAGTCGAGGAAGATGATTCGGCCGGTCCTCGCACTTACGACCGTCCCAGCGTTGCCCCAGTCGCGCCATTCGAAATTTGGCTGCTTGGCAACCGGCGTGCATTTGTATAGGGAGCCCTTGACCGAGGACCACAATCGGGGTGTGTGTGTGTGTGTGTGGGTCCAAAATCTCCGTTGCAAAAAAGACGGTCGTTCCGTGAGGTTTGTCCCCGTTTTACGACCTGAAGTGACCCACGGCGGCTGTGAAAAGTCGTGCACAGGTTTGTTGAAACGTTATCAGTCAGGAGTTGGCAACAGGGGATCACGCGACCCCGGGAACACGGCGACCGTCGTGAAATAGGCGCGAGGGGCCAAGCATCGGAATGTCAATCACCTGACCCCCCCCCAAGGATGCGGCGACGGTCGTAAGGGTGAAACACGCTCCCAGGTGCCCCCTTTTTTTTTTCCAGTGACGTAACTTCAGAGGGTCAGTAAATGGGCTGTTGTTAATTCGAGGAGTTACCTTGACTTAGGAACAATCATTTAGTAAGCGAATGTAGTCACTAAAGTTTGTTTCAATCAATCTGGCTTCCCTGTGGACTGTATTCTTCTACGGTTCTGTCTAAGGGTCTCCTGCTGGAGCAGGGGGTTGGGCTAGATGACCTCTGAGGTCCCGTTCCCTCTCCAGGAGTCTGATTCGGTCAGGGTCACCCGCTTGAGCAGGGGGTTGGACTAGATGACCTTTGAAGTCCCTTTCCACCTCTTGTTATTCTATGATTCTGTAAGGGTCTCCTGCTTGAGCAGGGGATTGGAGTAGATGATCTCTGAGGTCCCTTCCACGTGTGTTATTCTATGATTCGGTAAGGGTCACCCGCTCGAGCAGGGGGATGGACTAGATGACCCCCAGCGTCCCTTCCACCTCTGTTATTCTATGATTCTGTATGGGTCGCCCGCTTGAGCAGGGGGTTGGACTAGATGACCTCTGAGGTCCCTTCCGCCTCTGTTATTCCATGATTCTATAAGACTCTCCTGCTTGAGCAGGGGTTGGACTAGATGACCTCTGAGGTGCTGTCCATCTCCACGCGTCTATGATTCTGTAAGGATCTCCTGCTCGAGCAGGGGGGGTTGGACTAGATGATCTCTGAGGTCCCGTTCCCTCTCCAGGAGTCTGATTCGGTGAGGGTCACCCGCTTGAGCAGGGGGTTGGACTAGATGACCTTTGAGGTCCCTTCCCACCTTCTATGATTCTGTAAGGATCTCCTGCTTGAGCAGGGGATTGGAGTGGATGATCTCTGAGGTCCCTTCCACGTGTGTTATTCTATGATTCTGTAAGGATCTCCTGCTTGAGCAGGGGGTTGGACTAGATGATCTCTGAGGTCCCTTCCCCCTCTGTCATTCTATGATTCTGTACGGGTCTCCTGCTGGAGCAGGGGGTTGGACTAGATGACCTCTGGGGTCCCGTTCCCTCTCCAGGCGTCTGATTCGGTGAGGGTCACCCGCTTGAGCAGGGGGTTGGACTAGATGACCTTTGAGGTCCCTTCCCACCTCTGTTATTCTATGATTCTGTAAGGGTCTCCTGCTTGAGCAGGGGATTGGAGTAGATGATCTCTGAGGTCCCTTCCACGTGTGTTATTCTATGATTCTGTAAGGGTCCCCCGCTCGAGCAGGGGGTTGGACTAGATGACCTTTGAGGTCCCTTCCCCTTCTGTTATTCTATGATTCTGTAATGGGTCGCCCGCTTGAGCAGGGAGTTGGACTAGATGACCTCCGAGGACCCTTCCCCCTGTTAGTCTATGATTCTGTGCGGGTCGCCCACTTGAGCAGGGGGTTGGACTAGATGACCTCCAGGCTCCCTTCCAACTCTCTCCTTCTGTGATTCTATAAGCCTCTCCTGCTTGAGTAGGGGGGGGTTGGACTAGATGACCTCCCGGGAATCCCTTCCCGCACTCGGACGCTCAGTGCGGGAAAAAAACCCCTGCCAACCTCCCTTTTTTCTCCTCCGTTCGAACAGCCGCCAAAGGTCCCCTTCCGTCCTGTCATCGTCGCTCGGTGAACGCGCCGTCGTTAAGTCGAGGACCCCCGGTCGAGGCAACACACACACACACACACACACAAACACACACTCCCAGACAACCGGGCGACTCACTTGGAGAAGGTCCGCGACACCTTCTCCGAATGGCAGTAGACGGTGTGGAAGAGCCAGGAGAAGCTGAGACACAGCACGGCGCCCAGGAAGAACATCCCGAAGACCACCTTCTCCTGCAGGGGCGCCAGGAAGTACATGTTGGGGCGCAGCATCGTCAGCACCCCCAGGGCCAGGAAGAGCACGAAGCCTGTCCGGGAAGGGGAAACAGGGGAGGGAGGGTCAGGGAACGAGAGACTTTGGGGCCAATCAGCAGGCGACGGGGGAGTTCTAGTCCCGCCTTAGGCATGAGAGCCGGCTGGGTGACTTTGGCCCAATCACCGGGAGACGGGGAGTTCTAGTCCCGCCTTAGGCAGGAAAGCCAACTGGGAGATTATGGGCCAATCACCAGGAGACGGGGAGTTCTAGTCCCGCCTTAGGCATGAAAGCCAACTGGGAGATTATGGGCCAATCACCAGGAGGCTGTGAGTTCTAGTCCCGCCTTAGGCGTGAAAGCCGGCTGGGTGACTTTGGCCCAATCACCGGGAGACGGGGAGTTCTAGTCCCGCCTTAGGCATGAAAGGCAGCTGGGAGATTTTGGGCCAATCACCAGGAGACGGTGAGTTGTAGTCCCGCCTTAGGCATGAGAGCCAGCTGGGTGACTTTGGGCCAATCACCGGGAGACGGGGAGTTCTAGTCCCGCCTTAGGCATGAAAGGCAGCTGGGAGATTTTGGGCCAATCACCAGGAGACGGTGAGTTGTAGTCCCGCCTTAGGCATGAGAGCCAGCTGGGTGACTTTGGGCCAATCACCAGGAGACTGGGAGTTCTAGTCCCGCCTTAGACACCAAAGTTGGCCAGTTGGACTTTGGGCCAATCACCAGGAGACGTTGAGTTCTAGTCCTGCCTTAGGAAGTAAAGCTGGTTACATGACTTTGGACCAATCACCATGAAACAGAGAGTTCTAGTCCCGCCTTAGGCATGAAAGCCGGCTGGGTGGCTTTGGGCCAATGACCAGGAGACTGGGAGTTCTAGTCCCGCCTTAGCCATGAAAGCCAGCTGGGTGACTTTGGCCCAATCACCAGGAGACGGTGAGTTCTAGTCCCGCCTTAGGCATGAGAGCCGGCTGGGTGGCTTTGGGCCAATGACCAGGAGATGGTGAGTTCTAGTCCCGCCTTCGGCATGAAAGCCAGTTGGATGATTCTGGCCCAATCACCAGGAGACTGGGAGTTCTAGTCCCGCCTTAGGCGTGAAACCCGGCTGGGTGACTTTGGCCCAATCACCAGGAAACGGTGAGTTCTAGTCCCGCCCTAGTCAGGAAAGCTGGTTACATGACTGGTCTAATCATTAGATGTGAATTCTAGTCCCGCCTTCGGCATGAAAGCCGGCGGGGTGACTTTGGCCCAATCGCCAGGAGGTGGCGAGTTCTAGTTCCACCTTCGGCAGGTCAGCCGGGCGGGTGCCTTTGGGCCAGTCCCTCTCTCTCTCTCTCTCCGACCCAATTTCATGATCTTTCACGGTTGCAAAGCGAACCGTCGGTCCCCTTTAGCGAGTCCTCGACTTATGACGGCAGAGCCCAACTTTCCTGCCGCTAAGTGGGACCGCCATTCAGGGAGTTTGGCTCCGTTTCTGGGCACAGCTTCCTCGCCAAGCTAAGAGGATCGTTCGGGGAATCTGGGCTCCCCAATTGTGACGTCGCATGTCACAAGGTCGCAAAAAGGGGAGGCTGCGACCGTCGTAACTACGAGGCGGTTGGCAAGCGTCTGAATTTGGATCGGCTGACCTCGGGAAGCTTCGACCGTCGTAAATACGAGTTGTTTCCCAGTGTCTGAATTTTGATCAGCTGACCCTGGGACACTGCGACCGTCGTAACTACGAGTCGCTTCCCAGTGTCTGAATTTTGATCAGCTGACCTCGGGATGATCCGACTGTCGTAAATACGAGTCGCTTCCCAGTGTCTGAATTTGGATCGGCTGACCTCGGGATGATCCGACCGTCGTAAATACGAGTCGGTTCCCAGTGTCTGAATTTTGATCGGCTGACCCTGGGACGCTGCGACCATCGTAAATACGAGTCGGTTCCCAGTGTCTGAATTTTGATCAGCTGACCTCGGGATGATCCGACCGTCGTAAATACGAGTCGCTTCCCAGTGTCTGAATTTGGATCGGCTGACCTCGGGATGATCCGACCGTCGTAAATACGAGTCGGTTCCCAGTGTCTGAATTTTGATCGGCTGGCCCTGGGACGCTGCGACCGTCGTAAATACGAGTCGGTTCCCAGTGTCTGAATTTTGATCAGCTGACCCTGGGACGCTGCGACCGTCGTAACTACGAGTCGCTTCCCAGTGTCTGAATTTTGATCAGCTGACCCTGGGACGCTGCAACCGTCGTAACTACAAGTCGCTTCCCAGTGTCTGAATTTTGATCAGCTGACCCTGGGACGCTGCGACCGTCGTAACTACGAGTCGCTTCCCAGTGTCTGAATTTTGATCAGCTGACCCTGGGACGCTGCGACCGTCGTAACTACGAGTCGCTTCCCAGTGTCTGAATTTTGATCAGCTGACCCTGGGACGCTGCGACCGTCGTAACTACGAGTCGCTTCCCAGTGTCTGAATTTTGATCGGCTGGCCCTGGGACGCTGCGACCGTCGTAAATACGAGTCGATTGCTAAGCCGTGGTAACTAAATTAACTGTCGTAAGTCGAGGACGACCTGAATTCGTTGAGCAACTAATTAATAATAATAATAATAATAATAATAATAATAATAATAATAATAATAATAATCCGCGTCCGGAGGGGGGGGCACGATTCGAACTCGGCGCCTGGTTTCCCGTGGGACCCTCCGGAGGCGGGAAAGGAAGTGGAGGAAAGGAATTTGAATTTTTGGGGGGAGGAGGGGGGGAAGGAAACTACGGTAGGATAAGCTGGAGTCACCGAGCAGGTGGGTCCAGATGTTGCCGGTCTCGGTGTGGATGCGAAAGATGCTCTTGAAGCAGGCGCGGAAGGACGGCATGGGGGGACGGTGGCCGTGGAGCAGGTAATCGTTGTCCTTCAGCCAGTCGGGCAGCACGTCGTATGGGATGACCCGCCACCGGCCTTCCCAGACCTGCGAGACGGGGGGAAAAACAACAACACACACACGGGTCGACCTCGGCTCGGCCTACCTCGTAGGGTTGGCGTCGGGGGGGAAGGATAACACCCCTCACCGTCTTTCCCCTAAAGAGACAATAGTTCAGTGGGAGAGAAAAGGAGATTGTGTGTGTGTGTGTGTGGGGGAGAGAGAGAGAGAGAGAGAGAGAGAGAAATAGGGGGAGGGAAGGTCCTCGGCATAGGAGCCCGACTGAGGGCTCAACTTACGTCGGTGAGACATTTTGTGACGGGGGTTTTGCCCCATTGTGCGACAGGGCAAGGCTGGCGTTAGCCGTAAGGTTCCCTTTTGAGGCCGACGTTTTCGGGCAAGAGAATTGGAAGGGAATGGGATGGGATGGGATGGAACAGAAGAGAATAGAATAGAACAAAATAGAAAATAGAATAGAATAGAATGGAGGATAGAATAGAGAATAGAGAACATAGAATGGAATCGAATAGAACAAAATAGAATAGAATAGAAGAATAGAATAGAATAGAATAGAATAGAATAGAATAGAATAGAATAGAATAGAATAGAATAGAATAGAAGAATAGAATAGAATGGAGAATAGAATGGAGAATAGAACAGAGAATAAAGAACAGAATAGAATAGAATAGAACAGAATAAAATAAAATAGAATAATAGAATAGAATAGAATAGAATAATAGAATAGAATGGAGAATAGAATAGAATAGACAATATAGAATAGAATAAAGAATAGGAGAGAAAGGAGTATAGAATAGGAGAATAGAATAGAGAACATAGAATAGAATAGAATAGAATAGAATAGAATAGAATGGAGAATAGAATAGAGAATAAAGAAGAGAATAGAATAGAACAGAATAGAATAGAATAAAATAGAATACAATAGAATAGAGTAGAATAATAGAATAGAATAGAATAGAATGGAGAATAGAATAGAGAATAAAGAACAGAATAGAATAGAATAGAACAGAATAGAATAAAATAAAATAGAATAATAGAATAGAATAGAATAGAATAATAGAATAGAATAGAGTGGAGAATAGAATAGAATAGAATAGACAATATAGAATAGAATAAAGAATAGGAGAGAAAGGAGTATAGAATAGGAGAATAGAATAGAGAACATAGAATAGAATGGAGAATAGAATAGAGAATAAAGAACAGAATAGAATAGAATAAAATAGAATAGAATAATAGAATAGAATAATAGAATAGAATCGAATGGAGAATAGAATAGAATAGAATAGACAATATAGAATAGAATAAAGAATAGGAGAGAAAGGAGTATAGAATAGGAGAATAGAGAACATAGAATAGAACAGAATAGAATAAAATAAAATAGAATAATAGAATAGAATAGAATAGAATAATAGAATAGAATAGAATGGAGAATAGAATAGAATAGAATAGACAATATAGAATAGAATAAAGAATAGGAGAGAAAGGAGTATAGAATAGGAGAATAGAATAGAGAACATAGAATAGAATGGAGAATAGAATAGAGAATAAAGAACAGAATAGAATAGAATAAAATAGAATAGAATAGAATAATAGAATAGAATAATATAATATAATAGAATAGAATGGAGAATAGAATAGAATAGACAATATAGAATAGAATAAAGAATAGGAGAGAAAGGAGTATAGAATAGGAGAATAGAATAGAGAACATAGAATAGAATGGAGAATAGAATAGAGAATAAAGAACAGAATAGAATAGAATAAAATAGAATAGAATAGAATAATAGAATAGAATAATAGAATAGAATCGAATGGAGAATAGAATAGAATAGAATAGACAATATAGAATAGAATAAAGAATAGGAGAGAAAGGAGTATAGAATAGGAGAATAGAGAACATAGAATAGAACAGAATAGAATAAAATAAAATAGAATAATAGAATAGAATAGAATAGAATAATAGAATAGAATAGAATGGAGAATAGAATAGAATAGAATAGACAATATAGAATAGAATAAAGAATAGGAGAGAAAGGAGTATAGAATAGGAGAATAGAATAGAGAACATAGAATAGAATGGAGAATAGAATAGAGAATAAAGAACAGAATAGAATAGAATAAAATAGAATAGAATAGAATAATAGAATAGAATAATATAATAGAATAGAATAGAATGGAGAATAGAATAGAATAGACAATATAGAATAGAATAAAGAATAGGAGAGAAAGGGGTATAGAATAGGAGAATAGAGAACATAGAATAGAATAGAATGGAGAATAGAGTAGAATAGAATAGAGAAAATACACATACATTATATATATACACAGACATATACATGCATATACACACATATACACAAAGACACATGTATATGCACACATATATATGTATACATATAAACACAGATGCATATATATGTACATACACATATTATATACACAGATACATATATGTAGGTCTTTGGTTCTTCGGGTTTTCTCCGTCAAACTGGAAGTGTCTTGGCGACATTTCAACAAAGTCCCATTCGTCATCTTCAGGCTGGTGCTTTCGGCTTCGTGCTTCTAGGATTGCTAGAATTGCTCCTAGAAGCACGAAGCCGAAAGCACCAGCCTGAAGATGACGAATGGGACTTTGTCGAAATGTTGCCAAGACACCTCAGATTGTACGCGGGAGAAAACCCGAAGAACCAAAGAGCTACATACAAACACCCGCGAAAACCTCAGAAAACAGATACATATATATACATACATTATACACATACACACACATCTGTACACACACACACACACACACACAGGGCAAGAGAAAACCCTTTCCTCGCCGCCAAGCACCCGCCGATCCTGCAGGGAGCCGACCGCCTCCTG
>JARGCV010000420.1:0-15000 GCA_034064705.1 Bothrops alternatus | reverse complement strand
TTGAAAAGGGGGCCTGGGAGGTCATCCAGTCCAACCCCCTGCTTGAGCAGGAGACCCTGACAGAATTACACAGTGGGAAGGGACCCGGGAGGTCATCCAGCCCAACCCCCTGCTCAAGCAGGAGATCCTGACAGAATCGTAGAGTCAACAGAATTGAAAAGGGGGCCTGGGAGGTCATCCAGCCCAACCCCCTGCTCAAGCAGGAGACCCTGACAGAATCGTAGAGTCAACAGAATTGAAAAGGGACCTGGGAGGTCATGCAGTCCATCCCCCTGGCTCAAGCAGGAGACCCTGACAGAATTACACAGTGGGAAGGGACCCCGGGAGGTCATCCAGCCCAACCCCCTGCTCGAGCAGGAGACCCTGACAGAATCGTGGAGTCAACAGAATTGAAAAGGGACCTGGGAGGTCATCCAGTCCAACCCCCTGCTTGAGCAGGAGACCCTGACAGAATTACACAGTGGGAAGGGATCCCGGGAGGTCATCCAGCCCAACCCCCTGCTCAAGCAGGAGACCCTGACAGAATCGTGGAGTCAACAGAATTGAAAAGGGACCTGGGAGGTCATCCAGCCCAACCCCCTGCTTGAGCAGGAGACCCTGACAGAATCGTGGAGTCAACAGAATTGAAAAGGGACCTGGGAGGTCATCCAGTCCAACCCCCTGCTTGAGCAGGAGACCCTGACAGAATTACACAGTGGGAAGGGACCCCGGGAGGTCACCCAGCCCAACCCCCTGCTCAAGCAGAAGACCCTGACAGAATCGTAGACTCAACAGAACTGAAAAGGGACCTGGGAGGTCATCCAGCCCAACCCCCTGCTCAAGCAGAAGACCGTTAATGGAATCATAGAATCACAGAACTGGACCTCTGAGGTCGTCTCTAGATCAACCCCCTGCTCGAGCAGAAGACCCTGAGAGACCTGTAGGACGACCGAGTTGGAAGGGGCCTCGGAGGTCATCTAGTCCATCCCCCTTGGCCCAGCAGGAGACCGGGACAGAACCCTGGAATCACAGAATTGAACGGGACCTCAGAGGTCATCTAGTCCATCCCCTTGCTCAAGCAGGAGACCCTTAAAAAAAAAAGTCATGGAACATCTATCCGGAATAGGGCGGCATAGAAATCGAATAAATAAATAAATAAATAAATAAATAAACAACAGAGTGGGAAGGGACCCTGGGAGGTCATCCAGCCCAACCCCCTGCTCAGGCAGGAGACCCTGACGGAATCGTAGAACTGAAAGGGACCCTCGGAGGTCATCCAGTCCAACCCCTTGCTCAGGCAGGGGGACCCTGACGAGAGTCCTAGAATCACAGAACTGAAAGGGACCCTCGGAGGTCCTCTAGTCCAACCCCCCCTGCTCAAGCAGAATCACAGAGTCAAAGACCTGAAAGAGACCCTCGGAGGTCATCCAGTCCAACCCCTTGCTCAGGCAGGGGGACCCTGACGAGTCCTAGAATCACAGAACTGAAAGGGATCCTCGGAGGTCCTCTAGTCCAACCCCCCCCCTGCTCAAGCAGAATCACAGAATCAAAGAACTGAAAGGGACCCTCGGAGGCCATCCAGTCCAACCCCTTGCTCAGGCAGGGGGACCCTGACGAGAGTCCAAGAATCACAGAATTGAAAGAGACCGTGGGAGGCCCTCTAGTCCAACCCCCCCCCTGCTCAGGCAGGGGACCCTGAGGTCCCATTTGTCTCTCATCTCTTCTTTAAAAAAACCTCTCCTTCAAAAGCAGAATTTGCTGACTCGGGTCGCTTTGTGCCGACCGGGGGGGGGGGGGGGAACGGATGAAGACAAACCGCCAATTTGGGGGGGGGGGGGTAGGTGAGCGAGATGGGACCTGGCACACCTTTTCCCCAGGAGCAAAAAAAGGCCAATGGTGTGTCAGCGCCGAGTCTGGGGGGGGCGGGGTGGTGGTCTCCGAACGGGCCCGTCGCACCTGCCTGTCGTTTCTCGAACTCGCCAAGCGACTGTGGAGATCTTCTCTCTCTCTCTCTCTCTCTCTCTCTTCTCTCTCTCTCTCTCTCTCTCTCTCTCTCTCCCTCCCTCCCTCCCTCCCTCTCTCTCTCTCTCTTTGCTTTTCTTTCAGTTCCGACTCTTTCAATCGTTCGGCTGGATAGCTAACCCTTTTCTTGCCTTCCGGTCCAAAAGAAGCTCGGGGTTCAAATGAGGAAGTGGAGGGGTGTGTGTGTGTGTGTGTGTCCCTGGTGCTCTCTGAGCTGGGCTGTTTTCTTGCGGGCGTCTCAGGGCCCAACTAGGGGATATCATCAGGGCTACAAGGGAGGAAAGTTTGGAGAGAGAAAGAAAGAAAAGAAAGAAAAGAAAGAAAAGAAAGAAAAGAAAGAAAGGAAGAAAGGAAGGAAGGAAGGAAGAAAGAAAGAGAGAGAGAGAGAGAGAGAGAGGAAAGGAGGAGGAACTGTGGGGTCCTTGGTGCTCTCTGAGTTGTCTGTTTTCTTGGAGACGTTTCGTGACCCAACTAGGGGACATCATCGCTAGAGAGGAGGAGGAGGAGGAGGAGGGACTGTGGGGTCCTTAGTGCTCTCTGAGCTTAATGGGTTCCTTGCAGACGTTTCATGACCCAACTAGGGAACGTCATCAATGCTAGAAGGGAGGAGGAGAAGAAGGAAGGAATGAAAGAAGGAAAGAAGGAAGGAATTGAGGGAGGAAGGAATTGAGGGAGGGAGGGAGGGAGGGAGGGAGGGAGGGAGGGAGGGAGGAAGGAAGGAAGGAAGGAAGGAAGGAAGGAAGGACTATGGGGTCCTGGGTGGTCTCTGAATTGGGTGGTTTCCTTGCAGACGTCTTGTGACCCAGCTAGGGAACGTCATGAGGGCTAGAAGGGAGGAGGAGGAGGAGGAGGAGGAAGGAAGGAAGGAAGGAAGGAAGGAAGGAAGGAAGGAAAGAAAGAAAGAAAGAAAGAAAGAAAGAAAGAAAGAAAGAAAGAAAGAAAGAAAGAAAGAAAGAAAGAAAGAAAGAAAGAAAGAAAGAAAGAAAGAAAGAAAGAAAGAGGGGTCCCTGGTGCTCTCTGTGCTGGGTGGTTTCCTTGCAGACGTCTCAGGACCCAACTAGGGAACGTCATCAGGGCTGGAAGGAAGGAAGGAAGGAAGGAAGGAAGGAAGGAAGGAAGGAAGGAAGGAAGGAAGGAAGGAAGGAAGGAAGGAAGGAAAGAAAGTGGGGGTCCCTGGTGCTCTCTGTGCTGGGTGCTTTCCTTGCAGACGTCTCAGGACCCAACTAGGGAACGTCATCAGGGCTGGAAGGAAGGAAGGAAGGAAGGAAGGAAGGAAGGAAGGAAGGAAGGAAGGAAGGAAGGAAAGAAAGTGGGGTCCCTGGTGCTCTCTGTGCTGGGTGCTTTCCTTGCAGACGTCTCAGGACCCAACTAGGGAACGTCATCAGGGGTGGAAGGAAGGAAGGAAGGAAGGAAGGAAGGAAGGAAGGAAGGAAGGAAGGAAGGAAGGAAGGAAGGAAGGAAGGAAAGAAAGTGGGGTCCCTGGTGCTCTCTGTGCTGGGTGCTTTCCTTGCAGACGTCTCAGGACCCAACTAGGGAACGTCATCAGGGCTGGAAGGAAGGAAGGAAGGAAAGGAAGGAAGGAAGGAAGGAAGGAAGGAAGGAAGGAAGGAAGGAAGGAAGGAAGGAAGGAAGGAAGGAAAGAAAGTGGGGTCCCTGGTGCTCTCTGTGCTGGGTGCTTTCCTTGCAGACGTCTCAGGACCAAACTAGGGAACGTCCTCAGTGCTACCAGGGACACAAACAGGGAGGCAAACCCCAATTCCAATCGCCTGACAATGGGGCGGGGGGGGGAGAGACATTGAAAACGGTCGTAAGTCTGAAAAATGGTCTCAAGCCTCCACTCCCCCCCTCTCCCCACCCCCCCAACACTCAGCTGGGTTGTAACATAAAGTTGAGGACTCCCTGACTCAAAATGCTGGGCTTTCTGTGTACGCTCTTAGCGCTCTCGTCTAATCCAGCCCCCCTGGCTCAAGCAGGAGACCCTCGCCAGACTGACAGAGTCGGAAGGGACCCTGGAGGCCATCTAGTCCAGCCCCCCCAGCTCAAGCAGGAGACCCTTACCAGAATGACAGAGTCCGAAGGGACCCTGGAGGCCATCTAGTCCAGCCCCCCTGGCTCAAGCAGGAGACCCTCACCAGAATGGACAGAGTGGGAAGGGACCCTGGAGGCCATCTAGTCCAACCCCCCCCACCCCTGCTCAAGCAGGAGACCTTGATAGAATCATAGAATGACAGAATCGGAAGGGACCCTAGAGGTCATCTAGTCCAGCCCCCTGGCTCAAGCAGGAGACCCTTACCAGAATGGACAGAGTCGGAAGGGACCCTGGAGGCCATCTAGTCCAGCCCCCCCCCCGCTGAAGCAGGAGACTTTGATAGAATCATAGAATGACAGAATCGGAAGGGACCCTAGAGGTCATCTAGTCCAGCCCCCTGGCTCAAACAGGAGACCCTTACCAGAATGGACAGTCGGAAGGGACCCTGGAGGCCATCTAGTCCAGCCCCCCATTCAAGCAGGAGACCTTGATAGAATCATAGAATAAGAGAGTTGGAAGGGACCCTGGAGGTCATCTAGTCCAGCCCCCTGGCTCAAACAGCAGACCCTTACCAGAATGGACAGAGTCGGAAGGGACCCTGGAGGCCATCTAGTCCAGCCCCCCCCGCTGAAGCAGGAGACTTTGATAGAATCATAGAATGACAGAATCGGAAGGGACCCTAGAGGTCATCTAGTCCAGCCCCCTGACTCAAACAGGAGACCTTTACCAGAATGGACAGAGTCGGAAGGGACCCTGGAGGCCATCTAGTCCAGCCCCCCCAGCTCAAGCAGGAGACTTTGATAGAATCACAGAATGACAGAGTCGGAAGGGACCCTGGAGGCCATCTAGTCCAGCCCCCCCAGCCCTGCTCAAGCAGGAGACCTTGATAGAATCATAGAATGACAGTCGGAAGGGACCCTAGAGGTCATCTAGTCCAGCCCCCTGGCTCAAACAGGAGACCTTTACCAGAATGGACAGAGTCGGAAGGGACCCTGGAGGCCATCTAGTCAAGCCCCCCCCCCCCCCGCTCAAGCAGGAGACCTTGATAGAATCATAGAATGACAGAGTCGGAAGGGACCCTGGAGGCCATCTAGTCCAGCCCCCTGGCTCAAACAGGAGACCCTTACCAGAATGGACAGTCGGAAGGGACCCTGGAGGCCATCTAGTCCAGCCCCCCGCTCAAGCAGGAGACCTTGATAGAATCATAGAAAAAGAGAGTTGGAAGGGATCCTGGAGGTCATCTAGTCCAACCCCCGGCTCAAGCAGAAGACCCTGAAAGAGTCACAGAATCAAAGAACTGAAAGGGGCTGGAGGTCATCTAGTCCAGCCCCCTGGCTCAAGCCGGGAGACCCTTCCAGAATCATGGAATAACAAGAGTTGCCGGCTCCTTCCGGCAAAACTAAAGACGATGAAATGAAATTCCCTTCGCAGGACGAAATACCCACATTACGATGAAGGAAATGGAAGCCAAAATCCACGCAGACAAACAAAAACAAATGAAAATAAATCACCTCAGCGGAGAAAGGCTGGCAAAGCTCTCCCAGTTGGGCAACCCGACAATTAAAAGCCAGAAATAGAAATAAAAACACAACTTCAAAACTTGGAGGGACAAAAAAAAATAATCAAACGCACACACACACACACACACACACACAAAACCCCAACCCTATTCTCTTTACATATATATAAATATATAAAATTCTCTTTTATATATATAAATCTTAAAAGGCAGCCGAGGCAAACAATGGCTTGAGCAGAAACCTTTTCAACTGGGGAGACCCTTCCAGACTCACAGAGCTGGAAGGGACCCGTGAGGTCATCTAGTCCAACCCCCTGCTCAAGCAGGAGACCCCTTGCAGAATCATGAATAACGGAGCTGGAAGGGACCAAGGAAGTCATCTAGTCCAACCCCCTGCTCCAGCAGGAGACCCCTTGCAGAATCATGGAATAACGGAGCTGGAAGGGAGCTTGGAGGTCATCTAGTCCAACACCCTGCTCCGGCAGGAGACCCTTACAGAATCATGGAATATTGGAAGGGATCCTGGGGGTCATCTAGTCCAACCCCCTGCTCGAGCAGAGATCCTTACAGAATCATAGAATGACAGAGTTGGAAGGGGTCTGAGAGGTCATCTAGTCCAACCCCCTGCTCAGGCAGGAGACCCTTAAAGAATCATGGAATAACGGAGCTGGAAGGGATCTTGGAGGTCATCTAGTCCAACCCCCTGCTCAGGCATAAGACCCTTGCAGAATCATGGAATAACGGAGCTGGAAGGGACCCTGGAGGTCATCTAGTCCAGCCCAATGCTCAAGCAGGAGACCCTTCCAAATCACAGAGCTATAAGGGACCCTGGAGGTCATCTAGTCCAACCCTTGCTCAAGCAGGAGACCCTTCCCAAATCACAGAGCTATAAGGGACCCTGGAGGTCATCTAGTCAACCCCTACTCGAGCAGGAGACCCTTCCAGAATGAGTTGGAAGGGACCCTGGAGGTCATCTAGTCCAGCCCTCTGCTCAAGCAGGAGACCCTTCCCAAATCACAGAGCTATAAGGGACCCTGGAGGTCATCTAGTCCAACCCCTTGCTCAAGCAGGAGACCCTTCCCAAATCACAGAGCTATAAGGGACCCTGGAGGTCATCTAGTCCAACCCCTACTCGAGCAGGAGACCCTTCCAGAATGAGAGTTGGGAGGGACCCTGGAGGTCATCTAGTCCAACCCCCTGCTCAGGCAGGAGACCCTTACAGATTCATGGAATGTTGGAAAGGGACCTTGAAGGCCATCTAGTCCAACCACCCACCCCCCACCCCCACCCGTTCAGGCCATTTCAGACACCTCCTTCTCCAATCTGCTCTTCGAAACCTTCGGGTTGGGAGCGTCCACCGACATCTGGAAAGGATCGGAGCCGGCTTCCAACCACGCTTAGCAGCTGCGGCGTGAAAACAGCGGGCGGGAGAGAAAAACGAAAACATCAAACGGGGAGAAAGCCGACAACTTTCAGCCACGCCAGCATTCCCACAACCTACTAACTAAGGGGAAGGACCCCAGGGAGGAAGGGAAGGGGACGGACTGGTTTTTTTTGTTTTCTGTTTTGCCATCCCAGGATGGCTTCTGGGATTCTAAACTGGTTTTTGAGGCGTTGGCGGAAACCCAGAGGAGCTTTGCAAAGGCGGATGGGTGTGAAGTCGAGGTGTGGGGGATACACACCCAGAAAGGCATAAATATATCAACATAAACACACACACACACACACACACACACACCCAGATATCCATCCATAGCTATCCATCCATCCATCCATCCATCCATCCATCCATCCATCCATCCATCCATCCATCTATCTATCTATCTATCTATCTATCCATCTACCTTCTCTTGGGCCAATCAATCTATATCTCTCAATCCATTCTAACCCTATCTATCTAGGGTTAGGGTCCCTCCTTTCCACTTTTGGATATTATTATTACTATTATGTTTTATTACCTTTTCTCTCTGTGTCTTCCCTGTCTTCTCTATCATGTCTTTCTTTCTACCTACTTACATATAATCTATCTTCCTGTCTAAACTGTCTATCTATCATCTTTATCATCTCTCTATTGAACTATACATCTTTCTGTTCTCTTTCTATCTATCATCTCTCTCGCTTTCTATCTATTCCGCCCTCCATCTATCCAATCATCCCTCCATCTACTATCTCTAAATCCATCATCCATCCCCCTATCTATCCATCTATCCATCCATCCATCCATCCACCTATCTATCCATCCATCCATCCAGTCAACTAGCTATCTATTCATCCATCCATCCATCCATCCATCCACCTATCTACCTATCTATCCATCCATCCATCTATCCATCCACCAATTTATCCATCCACTATGTATCCATCCATCATCTAGCTATCTATTCATCCATCCATCCACCTATCCATCCATCCATCCACCTATCCATCCACCTATCTACCTATCTACCTATCTACCTATCCATCCACCCACCTATCCATCCATCCATCCATCTATCTATCCACCCATCCACCTATCTATCCATCCATCCACCAATTTATCCATCCACCTATGTATCCATCTATCCAGTCATCTAGCTATCTATTCATCCATCCATCCACCTATCCATCCATCCATCCATCCATCCATCTATCTATCCATCCATCCACCAATTTATCCATCCACCTATCCATCTATCCATCCACCTATCCACCCATCCACCTATCTATCCATCCATCCACCTATCCATCCATCCACCAATCTATCCATCCATCCACAATCTATCCATCCATCCATTCACCCGTCCATCACCTATCTATCCATCCATGCAGTCATCTATCTATTCATCATCCATCCACCTATCCATCCATCCATCCACCTATCTACCTATCTATCCATCCATCCACCCATCTATCCATCCACCTATCTATCTATCCATCCACCAATTTATCCATCCATCTATCCATCCACCTATTAACCCATCCACCTATCTATTCATCCATCCACCTATCCATCCATCCACCAATCTCTCCATCCATCCACCCATCCATCCATCCACCTATCCACCCACCCATCCACCTATCTATCTATCCATCCACCTATCCATCCATCCATCTATCCATCCACCTATCCACCCATCCAATCTATCCATCCACCTATCCACCCATCTACCGGTATCTATCCATCCATTCATCCACCTATCCACCCATCCACGTATCCATCCATCCACCGATCTATCCATCCATCCACCCACCCTCCCATCCATCTCATCTGTTTCTACCTACCTACCTATAATGTATTTTCCTGTGTGTATCCATCATCTCTCTTTCTATCATCTATGGAACTATCATCTCTCTCGTTTCTTTCATCATCCCTATCATCTATCGCTCCCCATCTATCAAATCATTCCTCCATCTACTATCTCTCTATCCCTCCATATCCATCCATCCAGGATGTATCCTTCTTTCTCTCTCATCTTTCTTTCTACCTGCCTATAATCTTCCTGTCTAATCTGTGTGTGCCTATTATCTCTTTCTATCAAACTATCGAAGTATCTTTTTATCATCTCCCATTCTCTTTCCACCATCTCTATCATCTCTCCCTCCATCTCTTATTTCTATATCCATCTTTCTTTCTAGCTATCTAGCATCTATCTTTCTGTGTATCTATATCTCTTTCTATCCTATCGAACTATCTTTCTATCATCTCTCTTGTTCTTTCTTTCTTTCCACCATCTCTCTCTCTCTCATCTATCCCTCCCTCCATCTATCCAATCATTCCCTCCATCTATTCTCTCTATATCCATCCACATGTCTATCTACCTATTATAAGCGACTGTAATAACTCAAGGACTACCTATGGGTATAGGGCACATGCATACCTACATATATGTAAATGGGTAAGCACGCATGCGTCGTCTCAACACGCAACACAGCTCATTTAGTGATTGTTCGAAGTCACAGCCCTGAAAAACAAGTGACTTATGACTGTTTCTCCGCACGGGGGCCTGTTGCAGTGTCCCCAAGTTCAAGGGATCCTCTTTTGCAAGGTTCCCATGAGCAAAAGTCACCGGGGAAATCCAGGTTGACTTCACAACTCTGCGACTCAGTGTTGGCCAGCAGTGTGATCCACTACACAACGGTGTGGCTCACTTAACAAAAGGGGTGACTAGCTTAACAACATTGTTCTGCAAGGGCGGCAAATTAACCACGGTCTGACGTAAGCAACAGAAACTGGGGAGCCCATTGTCAAGGGGGACCTGTAGAGAGCGATACGTACACTTGGGGACACACACACACACCAACACTGGATGTGCAGATATCACAGAATAAATGCGCATGTTTATAACAGTTGTGACTTCGGAGGTCATCTAGCCCAACCTCCTGCGCAAGCAGGAGACCCTGACAGAAACATAGAAGGACAGAGTTGGAAGGGACCCTGGAGGTCATCTAGTCCAACCCCTACTCGAGCAGGAGACCCTTCCAGAATGAGAGTTGGAAGGGACCCTGGAGGTCATCTAGTCCAGTCCCTTGCTAAAGCAGGAGACGCTTCCCAAATCTCAGAGCTGGAAGGGACCTGGAGGTCACCTAGTCCAGCCCCTTGCTCAAGCAGAAGACCCTTCCCAAATCTCAGAGCTAGAAGGGACCCTGGAGGTCATCTAGTCCAGCCCCTTGCTCAAGCAGAAGACCCTTCCCAATCTCAGAGCTAGAAGGGACCCTGGAGGTCATCTAGTCCAGCCCCTTGCTCAAGCAGAAGACCCTTCCCAAATCTCAGAGCTGGAAGGGACCCTTGAGGTCACCTAGTCCAGCCCTCTGCTCAAGCAGGAGACCGTTCCCGAATCTCAAGAGCTAGAAGGGACCCTGGAGTTCATCTAGTCCAGCCCCTTGCTCAAGCAGAAGACCCTTCCAGAATGAGAGTTGGAAGGGATCCTGGAGGTCATCTAGTCCAGCCCTCTGCTCAAGCAGGAGACCTTCCCGAATCTCAGAGCTATAAGGGACCCTGGAGGTCATCTAGTCCAACCCCTACTCGAGCAGGAGACCCTTCCAGAATGAGAGCTGGAAGGGACCCTGGAGGTCATCTAGTCCAGCCCTCTGCTCAAGTAGGAGACCCTTCCCAAATCTCAGAGCTATAAGGGACCCTAGAGGTCATCTAGTCCAACCCCTACTTGAGCAGGAGACCCTTCCAGAATGAGAGTTGGAAGGGACCCTGGAGGTCATCTAGTCCAAGCCCTTGCTCAAGCCCCTTGCTCAAGCAGGAGACCCTTCCCAAATCTCAGAGCTATAAGGGACCCTGGAGGTCATCTAGTCCAGCCCTCTGCTCAAGCAGGAAACCCTTCCCGAATCTCAGAGCTGGAAGGGACCCCTGGAGATCATCTAGTCCAACCCCTACTCGAGCAGGAGACCCTTCCAGAATGAGAGCTGGAAGGGACCCTGGAGGTCATCTAGTCCAGCCCCTTGCTCAGGCAGGAGACCCTTCCCGAATCTCAAGAGCTGGAAGGGGCCCTGGAGGTCATCTAGAAGAGAAAGAGGAGGGGGGGTCTCCTCTGCCCACAGGCATGGACAGCCCCCCTCTCAAAAGACCCCCTCCCTCAAAAAGGGGGGGCTTTCCCAAGAAATTGGGGGTGCCAAGCCCTCCCCCACTCCCTTAATCCCCTACCTGGCTGCTTCCCCCCCATGCCAGGCGCCAAAAACCTGGGGGACAACAACTCCCATCCTCCACAGCCGGGCCATACAGGGCTCCATATGCCCCGGCTTATGGGGTGAGGGGTTTCGGGAGGGGGAGGGGGGATGAGAAGTCACTGAGGGAAGCATGGGAGTTGGGAAGGGGAGGAGAAAAAAGGGCGAGCCCGACCAGAGGGGGGAGAGATGGGTTTTGTAGTCCGGCCTCAAAAAAATTTTTTTTTAAAAAAACAAAAGGGGGGGAGAGAAAGAGAGAGAGACCCCCGCCGTCTTCTCCAAGGCCTAACTCCCGCCTGAGGTAAAAGAGAAGCCTTCGCCTCACCTGACGACGGCGGCGGCGGCGACGGGCTTCACGGTTCCGGCGAAGTTCTCCTCAGCCGCAGCCGCTGCATTTCCCCGCAGCGGCGGAAGTCGCGGGGCCGGAAGGGGCGGAGCCTGGGCGCCCCAGCTGCGGGCGGAGGGGGCGTGTAAGGCCGCGCATCCCGCCTTCTCGCCGGGCCCCGACGCAAAGGACGACGGGAGTTGTAGTCTGAAGGGCCCGCTCGGGGGCGGGGCTTCTTCCCCGGCTCTTTGGTGACAATACCCAGCAGGCGCGGCGGAGGGACAACCGGGCGAAGGAATAGGATCGAGCGTGGCGGGATGGAGGCGAAGTCCTAGTCGCGGCCGACTTTACAGACTGAGGAGTTTTGGTGTTGTTGTTTTTTCCCCTGAGGCCTTGCTTAAAAACAGAGGCCATTTTGGCCCCAAGTGCGCATGCGTACTGAAAACCGCTTTCACCCCCCCCACACCTCAGCCATCCTGCCTTCAACTCCCAGAGTTCCTCTCCCTCTAATGTCACGACTGAGACTTCTGGGATTTGAAGTCCTCAAGGACGGGAAGCGCCGCTGACGCCCGAACCTGTGGCCTTTTTTTTTTCCCTTTTCCTCCTCACGATGAAGTGCGCATGCGCCTTGCGAAATCTTCCCAAACTTGAGATCTTCTCCTAGGATTTCAACTCCGAATTCCTCGCCAGCCCTTCATCGGGGCGGAGAATTCTGGGATGTGAAGCCCGAAGCCCACAACGCTCGCCGTGCCCCGCGCTCCTCTTTTATTTCCCACCGAGGCCTTGTTTCCGTGTTCCTAAAGGGGGCGCATGCGCCTTGAGAACCTCTTCCCAGATTGGGCCCCATCTCACAAGGCGAGGCCTTCAACTCCCAGAGTTCCTACCCCTCCATTCTCACGACTGAGAATTCTGGGACTTGGAGTCCTCACGGCCGCCCGAACCAGGCCCCGCGCTCTCTTTATGTCCAACCTGAGGCCCGCGCATGCGCCCTTGAGACCGGGGCCTTCTCCGAGGCGGGGCCTTCAACTCCCAGACGCCCTCCCCCTCCGCCGTCGCGGCTGAGAATTCTGGGACTTGCAGTCTCCAAGGGCGGAGGCGCCGCGGCCGCCGGCCGGTGACGTCATCGAGGGGCGACGCGGCGCTGCTTTCAGAGCCGCAGCGGACGTGCAGGCGGCGGGTGGAGGTCAGGTCCTCGCTTTGCGGCGGCCCGCACCCCCCCCCCCCCGGGAGAAGGTAAGACGCGTCCGGGCGAAAGCCGAACCGCCCGGGGCTTTCCTTCCTCGGGCTGCCGGAGGAGAGGAGGCCAGACCGGGGTCGGCCCCGTCCACCCAGCTCGCTCCCCGCGGCGAAAACTCCATTTTGGACTCCATTGCCCTGGACTACATGCCCCATCGGCCTCGCCCGGAGGCCTGCGGCCCCGGGAGAGGGGACGTCCTAGACCCGTGAGGCCATCCAGCCCACCCGTCCTCCCCAAGCAGCCCCCTCCCAGTCCCCAGATCCGCTTAACGACGCTGCCGGTCGTAAAACGGGACCTGACTCGCTTAACGACCGAGCGGGGGGCGACGAATGGACTGGGATGGCGCTCCTCGGTGTTAAGGACCGCGATTTCGGTCCTGAAAACCCGACCGGAGAGTGAGTGTTGCCCCATTTTGACGCCCTTCCCTCCCCTCCGTTGTTAAATGAGTCGTGGAGCTGCTTCTCCCCGGCTTTCTTTTGGGGAGGAGCCACCCCGCTTTACGACCGTCCTCGGTGCCGTGTGTGAAAGGACTGAGCTTTCGGTCGCTAAGCGAGACCCGTCGCCCCCGGTGGGAGGGTCGCCGACGGGGAAGACGGGACGCCGCCACCGTCGTAAGTCTGAGTCAGGGGGTGGGGCAAGGGTCTCCGTTCTAATCCAGCGATCCCGGGCAATCATATGGGGGGGGGAGGAAACCCGAAGGTCCAAAGTCCCTTCCGGCCCGTCGTAACTTGAAACGGTTTCCCGAAAGCCGCTCGTCGTAAAGCTGAGGACCGCCCGCCATTCCCTGATACTGGGAGTGGCTCATCCGGAGTCTACCTCCCTGCCTCAGTGGCAGAATGGTGGGGGCTTCCTTTGCGTTCGCAAATCGAGGAAGGCCTCCTCTAGGCTGAGGGAAAGGAAAGGCGGCCGGGGGGGGGGGGGGCAAGCCTTGCAAATTGAGGACTAGCTGCATTGGAGTTAGGGGATTTTTTTTGGTGTTTTGGGGGCTGCTTTTGATCGGGTGTCCTCAAGGGCGTAGTTGAGGTCTCAACTGCCATCTTGATCGGGGGGGGGGGGCGGGATTCCTCCGGCGTGGCCTGTCCCCGTGCCTGGTTTTCTTCGGGGCTTCTTCCAATGGGGGGCGGCCATCGCTGGGGTCAGGGAGTCCTTTTAGTCAAGGGGGGGGAGGAGGGGGAGGAGGGAGGAGGAGGAGGAGGAGGAGGAGGAGGAGGAAGACGACTGTGGGGTCCTGGTGCTCTCTGAGCTGGGTGGTTTTCCTTGCAGACGTCTCAGGACCCCAACTAGGGAACGTCATCAGTGCTAGAAGGGAGGAGAAGGAAGGGAAGGAAGGAAGGATGGATGGATGGGAAGGAAGGAAGGATGGAAGGAAGGAAGGAAGGAAGGAAGGAAGGAAGGAAGGAAGGAAGGAAGGAAGGAGTGTGGGGTCCCCTGGTTCTCTCTGAGCTGGGTGGTTTTCCTTGCAAGACATCTCACCGACCCAACTAGGGAACGTCATCAGTGCTAGAAAGGAGGGAGGAGGAGAAGGAAGGAAAGAAGGACGGATGGAAGGGAGGAAGGATGGAAGGAAGGAAGGAAGGATGGATGGAAGGAAGGAAGGAAGGAAGGAAGGAAGGAAGGAAGGAAGGAAGGAAGGAAGGAAGGAGTGTGGGGTCCCTGGTTCTCTCTGAGCTGGGTGGTTTTCCTTGCAAGACATCTCACGACCCAACTAGGGAACGTCATCAGTGCTAGAAAGGAGGAGGAGGAGAAGGAAGGAAGGAAAGAAGGAAGGATGGAAGGGGAGGAAGGATGGAAGGAAGGAAGGAAGGAATGAAGGAAGGATGGAAGGAAGGAAGGATGGATGGAAGGATGGATGGAAGGAAGGAAGGATGGAAGGAAGGAAGGAAGGATGGAAGGAAGGATGGAAGGAAGGAAGGAAGGATGGATGGATGGAAGGAAGGATGGAAGGAAGGAAGGAAGGATGGATGGATGGAAGGAAGGAAGGAAGGATGGAAGGAAGGATGGAAGGAAGGAAGGATGGATGGAAGGAAGGATGGATGGATGGAAGGAAGGAAGGATGGAAGGAAGAAGGAAGGAAGGATGGAAGGAAGGAAGGATGGAAGGAAGGAAGGAAGGATGAATGGATGGATGGATGGATGGAAGGAAGGAAGAAGGATGGAAGGAAGGAAGGAAGGATGGATGGAAGGAAGGAAGGATGGAAGGATGGAAGGAAGGAAGGATGGATGGAAGGAAGGAAGGAT